>JBBCBC010000002.1:46320239-46738264 GCA_037126765.1 Stenogyne calaminthoides
GCTAAAAAAGAGAAAAAATTCACACAAAATACACAACCTTAAAAAAAAAAAGAAAAAGGAGGGCACGGCAGCAGTGGAGGTGGTGGATGTCTGGCGGGCGTGTACGGCGGAGGAGGCGGCGCTTTTTTTTTTTTCCCGATGTGGGCGCCATTAATGACAGCGGCTGCTTTTGGAGGTCATCGAGGGGTTGATGTATGGCTGCTGGGTGGGAGGCGGTGAAGCTTAGAGGTGCTACTGGTGTTGTTGTTTTTTTCTGTGGCAGAGAAAAGGAGAGTGGAGACAATGGTGAGAGAAAATTAGAGAGAGGCGTGCGGGAGGGGGAAGGAAAGGGGGAGGAGGAAAATTTGGTTTATCAAAGGGTAATATTGTATTTGTTATATATAAAAATATTTTTAATAAATTTTTGAGGTGTATCTACCAATTATGTGGGGTGTTAAATGACTGACCTTTTTTTTTTCTTCACCTTACTTTTTTTCCAAATCCACGAAAATAATTTTATCAACTTATTGTAAAAATAAAAAAGTAAATATTATTTTCTTTAGCTCATGAATATTTTTTTGATGAAATTTGTTCATAATATAAATTTATATAATTACATTATAAAAATAATATCATAACATTTATTAATCGATATTATTATACTTAAAAAATTAATATTATAACATTAAATTTTATAAAAGAAATTTATAAAATAAAATAATATTGTTATTATTCTATGAACAAAATTCACATAAAAATTTATACACACTATTATATTATCATTACTTTCATCCCAACTTTTTGTTTATAATTATTTGTTTTTTAAATAAAAGAGTTTTTTTCAAGTATTTAAAATGATAAAATAATTTTTTAAGAAAAAATATAATATATAGAAATGAATCTGTCATACCATCTCTAAAAATTCACTGATCATTTTAAAAAAGATTACTGCATCTATAGTATGCCCAATCAAAAAAAAAAAAGTATCTTTTAGTGTATATAGCCTTAGCATCAGTAATCCAGAAAAAAAAGCCCAATAGCCAGTACTTATATAGTTGGCTAATGGGCCAAACCAATTTAGTCCATTTAATGCAAGGTAACAGTGAAACGATTTCACAGGAAATATTTTTATTGTAACTTTTTTATAAAGTTTATATTTTTTCTTAAACTATTATTATCTCCCCCCTGCAAATTGCCGCCAGTAAAAATGATCATGACTGCATTCCCTGCAATTTACACGCACACGCCACCCCATTCACTCTCCTCCATTCTCAGCCTTTCATCCTCATATCACAATCCCAAAATGTCAAGAAAAAAGCAATCCCAATAATAATCTGCTTTCTCATCACCCGTATGGCGAAGGCAAAACCCTCGATACAGCTCCGCCGCAACCCCTGCCGGAGAAACCAAACCTCGCCGTTCATCGACCACAGCGTCGACATGGACGAACTCCTATCCTCAATCGACCAGACTTCCGACGAGCACGAACTGTTCGCTCTAATGTCCCCCTACAAAAACCGCAATCTTTTCTGTAAAATTCATGGTCACGCTCCTCTCCACGTGAGCCGATTGGCAAAGATCGCTCGCATTGCTCGATTGGATGAACGAAGAAGGCCAGGCCACCTCCGTCTGTGTTTTGCTTTACAATGCCAGGTGCTGCGGAATGTGTCGAGCGAAGCAGGGGGATTGCACACGGACTGTTCGGACGAAATGCGTCAACGAGCTTTGTCCCTGATAAGTATACTTATTCTACTTTAATTACGCATTTTGGGGAAAGAGGGTCGTTTAATGATGCATTATCTTGGCTTCAGAAGATGGAACACATGATCGCGTGCCAGGGACGGTTCTGTATAGTAATTGATTGAATTGTCCTGTAAATTGTGCATCACTACTCGAAGGCATTTCGATTTTTCTAGGCTTAAAAGATCGGGATTACTTTTTGATCTCTCGTTATATAATCCGGATGATTAATGTGTTTGGAAAGGCCAAGCTTTTTTCACGAAGCGAGGTCTTTGATCAATGAAATGAGAAATGCAGGGGGTTGATATAGTCAGTTACTCGACTCTATTAACAATGTATGTTGAGAATCAGAAGTTTCTAGAAGCTATCCATGTTTATGGAGATGAGGAGATTTTAACTTATTTTGCTCGATCTCACCACGTGTAATATAATGATCGGCGTGTACGGGCAGCTTGACATGGCGAAGGAAGCGGATAAGCTGTTCTGGGGCATGAGAAAAGCTTTCGGTCGAGCCAATGTGGTGAGCTTCAACACTTTTGAGGGTTTATGGGCGATGCTGAACTTTGGCGAGGCGATACATCTGTTTAGGATGATGCAAAGAAAGAATGTTGTGCAGAATGTTGTGACGACAACACTATGATAAATATATACGGAAGACACTGAGCATGAAAGGCTAATAATCTATCATGGAGATGCATAGTAGGGGAATTGAGCCCAATGCCATTACTTATTCCACCATAATATCAATCTGGGGTAAGGTCGGGAAGTTGATCGTGCTGCAATGCTGTTCCAGAAGCTTTCGAGCTCTGGAATTGAGATTGATCAGTTCTTTATCAGACAATGATTGTGGCGATTTAGAGGGCCGGTTTAGTTTGCCATTCTAAGCGTTTACTGCACGCAGCTTAAACGCCTGATAATATTCCAAGAGAAACCGCGATTCATATCCTTGTTGAGCCGGTAGGATAGAAGAAGCCACTTGGTTTTCAGACAAGCTGCTGATGCCGGAGAGATTACAGATATAGCGGTGTTTTGAACGCATGATCAATCTTTTCTCAAAATACAGAAAGTACACGAATGTGATTGAGGTGTTTTGACAGAATGAGAAAAGGTCAGTTATTTTCGACTCTCTAACGGATCGCCTTTTTGTTCTGAACGCGTATGGTAAATTGCAAGAGTACGGTAAGGCTGATAGCGTAATGGAGATGGGGACGAGGCTGTGTTTTTCCAGACGAGGTCCATTTTCAGATGCTGAGTCTTTACGGTGCAAGAAGAGATTTCGGATGGTTGAGACGTTGTTAGAGAGACTTGAGCAGGATGGAAACATTAACAAGAAGGATCTGGTATATTGTTGTTGCTAGCATCTATGAACTAGCTAATAGACTCAACGATGCATCCAAGAATCGTTAATCTGATGAGGACAGAGAATTTTGAAGTGATTTATGTCCTAATTAATCTGTTTGTTGCATAAAATAATGTGTTTCTCCAGCTGTGTTGTACATCACAACCTTCCTTGTATTATTGACATTAGCGTGTATATAGTCATTGCAGGTATAATGTTTATCTTCAGCTTAATTTCATGATATCTGTGGATTGATCGTTTTTTTCTTATTAACCACCATAACTACCTAATATTAAAGAATTTTTAACTAAGCTGCCCTAAGTTTTTCTATGATGAGGAAGAGCAAAAGGTGCAAATGAATGAATTTGTTCGGTTTTAAACACCATAGCCTTATATTTATATAATGAGATTTTTTTGGCCGAGCTAGAAGGTCATCAAGTCTAGTTTGTTTTGATGTTCCAGTCCAGTCACTTCTTTAGAAGATTCGCCATGAAATGCGGCGCCGCTTTGTACATTATCGTGTGGCTGATGATGATGGGAATGTAGACGACGCTATTGAAGGGCCTTGCTTTCAATTAAAAGGGAATAAGTTGGAGGAACTGATTCAGAGGCTGGAGGAAGAAATAGGGCTGGAAGATATAATTGTGTGTTGTCGTAATCGTGTAAACGGAAAGCTTTATCCGCTTCGGTTGGCTTTACCTCCCGACAATGCAACGCTACATGTTGTCGTAGTTCCATCTACATCTACAGGTTTGTTTGTTCACATTCCCCATTTTTACAATGTTAAATACTGGTTGTTTAGTTCAATTATGGATGTCTAAGCATATGTGCTGTTGTTGTCTTGCAAAACCTAATGTAAGATGCCTATGTTGTTTGATGAAGAACAAGGGGTATTTGGTTCAAGTTGTTCTATGGAAATGGTAACGAATATCGATGAATAATGACCTACAATGAAATGATTGCTCTTGTTTTGGAATAAGTGGGGACGGAAATGACTATTGATTGAGGAATAGTGGAACGATTGAAGTGAAATGATTTACTTATTTCGAGTCTCATGAATTGATGAATTAGATGGTTAAATATGTTGAAAAGTGCTGCTTGGTTTGGAAATTTAAACATCATCAACATTCTTGTGTGAGAATTATGATCACAGCTAGGCAAGCTTAATATTACAAAACTCACCAAATATGCATGGTTTCTTGATACCTGGGCCGATTTTGGATCCTCTGCAGAATCTGAGATTTGCAGCTTAATCGCAGAGTCGCTAGATTCTAACATTAAAAAAGCACACACCCGCTGGTGTGTGTGTGATCTAACGGCAATTCACGCAGCTATCGCAGTGGATCTGCCTTCCTCTGCGTCTTGTTCTAATATAAATCGTGGTTTATTCTTTCTGCAGCTGCAAATGAATTCATGCCACCAACATTGACATCGAATGTTCATCTTTCATAAACGCAAACGCTCCGTCGAGTTCACTCGCCGAGAAACCATACTAGATATACTCAGATAAACGAGTTCTCAGCTCCTGATTCTACAGAAGGTATCCCGTTGTGTAAGAAATTAAGAATAATGAGATGATTGACTTACCCACAATTTTATGTTTAAAGTTAGAGGGGGGTTGTTTGTTGCATATTATGCTTCATAAAAATATAAAGGACTAATTAACCAGGTCAGCAAAGCAGACTACTATTTTAGTATAATTGCGATGGTTAATAAAAATAAAAATACCTTCAAACCTATATTGTACCTGGTCTGAGACTCAAAATAAATAATTTATTATTTAATGTTTGATTAATTATTGGCTCCTTTTAAATTATACTAACTTATCCTTAATTATCCTATTATTTTTAATGAATAATTATATTTTCAAATAAACTTGTTCATAAGATTTAAATTTATATCATTACACGATAAACTAATACAATTATACCCAACAACTCGATATCATTACATTTATTAACCAAGATCATACTTTTAACTATTAAATATTATTGATATTAATTTTTAAGAAAAAATAGATATCAATTTATAATCAGAATTTATATAGATTTCATACTCAAGAGGATAGTTTGTGTTTTTTAATTTAACAATTATTTTTGTTATATTTTTGTATTTTAAAATGAGTGGTATATTATTGTCATTTCATCAAAGAATTTGAACTAAGTCTCCTCTCGATTAAAATTAAAATTTAGGTGGACCCTACTTGATTATGACATAAACGTACTTGATTTGAATCAACATATTTCTTTTCTATTTATTGAATTCAAATCACGTGAATAGCCCAACGGCATGTTTGTTTTAAATTCGGAGATCCTGGATGGGGTGCGCTTCCCCCATTTCGCTCATTTTTTCGAATTTATACTGGGTGTCCAATCATGCGATTTTATTTTTTAGAGCTAAATTCGAATCGTTTCGCTATGCAGTTGATTAATCAAGACAATTCTAAACCACGATTTTTCATGTAAACGTGATTATGTGGCTTTGAAATGGTTTCAGATTGTTATTCAGTTTATTGGTTTTACAATAACATAAATATTAAGAAGAAAGTGATGCCAATATAACCTAAAGATAATAAATTTAATTGATCAATATTCTATAATATGGTTAAAGTTGAAAAATATATATTTAAAAAAATAAAAAATTAAATAATATTTTTGAACATTATACAAGACAACATATGAAATTATATGTAAAAGTTAAGATTGTGAATTAAAAAAAGTTAAGAATGACTCTATAAATTTAGGATGTCAATAAGAAATTACGCTTTAACTTACCGTGGTTTGAATCGAAAAATCGTAATTACACAAACTTTACTTTATTTTTTGTATCAAAAAATAACCCTCGGTTTATGATAAAAAATTATCAATGGCGATGATGAACGCAATTTCCATGAAATGGGGTTTGAGCTTTTTTGTAAATAATGGTCACCCCCCATTTGTACATCTCATCCTCCGTCATTCAAATACACATCTACATTTATTATACATCTATACCTCAAATTATCACATCACTACTTTTATTACACCAACTTATAATTTATCATACTTTTTTATAACAATTTATTATCTCTCCTACTTTTTCTTACACTTTTTTATACAATAATTATCACACTAACTAACAATAATAAAATAATACATCATCATAATTTAAAAGATTGATTTGACACGTGCCTCCATCCACCTCTATCACAATCAACACGTAACAAACACCAAATTACTATTCACTAATTAAACCACAAAGATTAGTACTCTCGTTAAAATTCAATTTTCTTCGAGAACTCAAAACATCGTGCTTCGTAATTTTCTAGTTTTGGGTGTGACCAAAACAAACAGAGGTCAATGTCGGTGTCGTATTTTCCATGATGGTTGCGGAATTTTGCATCTGGGTTAACAATCTTGTCCGTATCATTCGGTTTCTCTATTTTATTTGGTAATGTATCTGTGGTGTATGTATCGTGTATGTATATCTGCATGAGTGCAGGTACCTAATTTGCTTGTTTTCTCGAGTTTTGAGCGGTGGTACGGAGAAATCGAGATTCATAATTTTACGTGAAATTAAAAATGGCGGGGGCGATAATCTTCGCAAGAAAAATAACGATAGGAGTGTGTGTTATGGAAAAGAAGGTGAAATGGGGCCCGAGGTTCTATTTCGTTTGTTTTTAAAATTTCTATTTGGAGAAACCATGCACTGTTGATGTATGTATATAACATACTGATAATGTTGATGAATGAGTACTTAATTTATTGTTCGATTTTTCAGGCATTTTCAAATGATGTTGCAGATTTTGGAGAGACTAGAGGCTTTTGGAGAATTTGATGTAAATAATTCTTGGTCAAGTTTTGTGAATTGAATCAAGAGTTCATTGCGACACAATTAATCGGTTTGATGTCGTTATCTTGCTTTATTGCTGTTATTTTTTAATTTTAATGACGTTTTCTTGATCCTAATATGGTTGTAGATTGTGCATTTTGGGGACAAGGCAAGGTAATCCTTGAAGAGCCTATTGAGAGGTGAATTGTTTGTTTGCTTATGTGTGTGTTGGTTCTATTAATTTTATGAAGAATCTGCATAATTTGCTTAAAAGCAACTGTTATCTAATTATAGTTGGATAAATATTGGTGTTAAATTGTAGTTGGCCTACATGTGACTGCTTAATTGCCTTCTATTCAACCGGCTATCCTCTGCAGAAGGCTGAAGCATACGCTGCTCTAAGAAAGTAAGCATACACCTCGTTACTATTCTAAGTCTTGCATACAACACTTGTGAATTAGAGAAGAGATATTCTGTTAATTTCTTTTTTGTGTTCACAGATACTATAAAATTGCGCATAAATGTTTATGGGATCAATAACTTTAATGTGTCCTGAATTTTTTTTTGATCATATGTTCCTTTTGTTAGATGTTTGAGTATTTCTATTTTAATTGCATTTTAGAAAATACGTGATATACTTCTGCAGTTTTTCTAACTCCCCTCATTACTGTTCAATCTCACCTGTTGTAGGCCTTTTTCTTGTAAAATGAATTGGCGCAGCAACATCTTCTTAACGATCGAAGGGTAGTGTATGAGGTTTGCATCTTTTGGTCTTAAAGAGAACTTATTTTTATATTTTTTTTTAGTATTTTGCAAGGACTGCCATTTATTTATATCATTTTCTTGATAACATTTCATTTTGGGTTGATGCAGAAACTTGAAATGTTTGGAATTAATGTTCCAAGATATGCACAAGTTAACAGGGAATTTCCTAATCAAGAGCTAGATTATTTTGTTGAGGAGGAAGATTTTGTTGAAGTCCATAACATTCGTTTCTGGAAGCCTTTTGTAGAGAAGCCTGTTCATGGTAAATATATCTGTAAACACCTCTAAGTAACCATTTTTCTGTGCACTTCTTTTCATATTGTTCAAGAAATGGATGCCCATCTTCGTCTTTTGTTCTGTGAAGGTGATGATCACAGAATAATGATATATTACCCTAGTTACGCTGGTGGAGGAATGAAGGAATTGTTCCGAAAGGTGAGATTTATCGTAGATATTTTATTTCATTTCATTTTATTATGCGTCTTACATTACAATATCCCACATGTTTTCTCAGGTTGGTAATCGCTTCTAGTGAATTCCATCCAGATGTCGAGGAGTGAGACGTGAAGGGTCTTACATATATGAGGAATTTATGCCCACTGGGGAACTGATGTGAAGGTTGTTAATCCATGCTTTGAATTTTTTTTGATGAATTACTTTATTGGCGTTTTAGTAGAAGTACTAAACAGTATTAAGTTTATTATTTTTGCCTATTGAAACCTCAGAAAGGTATCTTTGCTTTTTAGGTATATACTGTGGGACCTGAGTATGCTCATGCAGAGGCAAGGAAATTCCAGTGGTTGATGGTGTTGTTATGAGAAATCACGATGGAAAAGAAGTGAGTAAGTTTGACATGTATATCCAATTTTTATGTCCATGTGATCTTATTTCACAGGAAATTAAAAAACAAACTGAACCTGTGGTCCCGTATGTTATTGATATTGAGATCTATACAAATGAATTAGTAATTACTCTGTATCATTTTGTAGCATTGGGTACAGAGTTAATATGCAACTTTCTTGTTAATGGTATCTGTGATTGCAGGTCAGGTATCCTGTTCTACTTACTCCTGTTGAGAAAGAAATGGCAAGAGAGGTTTGCATCGCGTTTAGTCAAGCTGTAAGTATTTATGTTACCTTAAATATGCAGTCTCGTTACTGGGTGAAGCTCAATTTTTTCAGAAGCACGATCAAAAGCCTTATCAGCATGTAGTTACACAATATTCAGTTTGTTTTGAGGAATGAGGATATATCTAAGTGATATAATTATGCTCTTTTAAAGTTCTCTAGGTTTGTGGCTTTGATCTTTTACGTTGTGATGGACGCCCTATGTATGTGATGTCAATGGGTGGAGCTTTGTCAAGAACTCTCACAAGTAAGTTTTTCTGTCTGCTAATTTTTTTTTTCGCTGATAGTTTGACATAATAATAAAATAATACATCATCTACTATCATAATCATCCTATCACTACCCTACTAACAATAGTTAAATAGTACATCATCATTCGTCAAAAAAATTTTGATTTGACATAAAGTTCCATCCACCCCCTACTTCCATCCACTTTATTTCCCCATCCGGATTTGGCCATCCCAAAACGAACAAAAAAATGATTTGGTGGATGGATTTGAACTGTGTTTTTTACTTCTCTTCTATGTTATCCTGGGCTTCTGAATAATTTCTTATTACATGCAGATATTACGATGACGCCGCTTGTGTTTTGAGGAAAATGTTTCTTGATGCAAAAGCACCCCATCTTTTCTTCAAAAATACCCCCAACTTTGCCATGGAAGGTTAAAGAACCAGTTCAGCCAACTGAAGGACTAACGCGTCAGGGAAGTGGAATAATCGGGACTTTTGGGCAATCAGAAGAGCTGCGTTGTGTGATTGCCATTATTCGTCAGTAAGATGTTTTTTTTTTTTCTCTTTCTGTTACTCTCTTTTTAATTAACTTTACTGCACATGTTTGCATCCCTTGAGAATTGATTCTCTGCTGTCAGTGGTGATAGAACTCCAAAACAAAAAGGTGAAGTTGAGAGTTACTGAGGAAAAGCTTTTGAACTTGATGTTGAAATATAATGGGGGAAAGCCTAGATCAGAGGTGCTTTATATTTTATTTTATTCCATTTAATCCTTGGTTTTCATTCTGTTTTTGAACATAATGTTATGTGAATGTGTCTTTACCTTTTTAATATTCTTTCATGCCCTTCTGCAGACGAAGCTGAAAAGTGCTGTCCAATTGCAAGATCTGTTGGACACTACACGAATTTTAGTTCCTCGTGCTAGGTATATGAATATGAATTTGTTTTTCTTCTATTTGCTTTTCAGATGAAGAGCATTTGCCTTTCTTCTATTTGACTTTCATTAAGATTGTAGTACATACATCATCTAGGTATAAACTTTGATGTCTCTGTGTTTTATATGAATTATTCTTATTATGTAAGTTCATCACTCAGGTCTGGTCAAGAGAGTGATAGTGAAGCTGAAGACATAGAGCATGCTGAGAAGCTTCGCCAAGTGAAAGCCGTGCTTGAGGAGGTCCATTTATATTATTTTGAAGCTACATATTTGTAATTTGTGTCTCAAATACCATGTTTAGTTTCAATTTCTTTTCTATAAACTTTGTTTGTATCAAAAAGTTATTTCCATATTATATTGGCTACACAGCTATACTTTTTTTTTTTTAACAGATTTCAGGTTATAATGGTATGATATCCAGGGGGGCATTTTCTCCGGCATTTATAGGAAGGTCCAACTTAAGCCATTAAAGTGGGTCAAAGTTGCAAAAGCTAATGGTGAAGGGGAAGAGGAAAGGCCTACTGAGGCCCTGATGATTCTTAAATATGGTGGTGTTCTAACTCATGCTGGCAGAAAACAGGTGATTCTTAAATTCATAATTTTCATTATTTTAACAAAATAATTATCATTATTCTTTTGAATATATCTTGATCCATGCACTCCTGTGTTCTTTCATTTTTCTTGGCAGGCTGAAGAACTAGGAAGGTTTTTTCGGAACAATATGTATCCAGGTTAGTAATCGGGTGTCTTTATCTCCAATTTTTATATCCTTTTTTTTAAAAGTTTTTGTGTGATGTTCGTTTCAGGTGAAGGAACTGGCCTGCTTCGCCTCCACAGTACATATCGCCATGACCTGAAGATATACAGTTCGGATGAAGGCCGTGTACAGGTTATGTTCCCACTTATCAGTTGCTTATGCTATAATTTATTGTCTTTTGTAAATTAGTTTTTCATTTGGTTATTTGTTTATTTAATTATTAATCACAGATGTCAGCAGCTGCTTTTTAAGAAAAGGTCTTCTAGATTTAGAAGGACAATTGACACCTATCTTGGTAGGTAATAAAAATATGTAATATTGTTTTTTTTTTTTTTGGGTAAAAATATAGCTAATCTTATGTTTCCTTTTGATTTAGGTTTCACTTGTCAGTAAGGACTCTTCTATGTTGGATGGACTTGAAAATGCCAGTTCCCAAATGGAAGAAGCTAAGGTTTGTCTTTTTTAGCAGAAATTTGAAGTTGAAAAAACTGAACAAATATCATCAATGTCCTGAATTTATACGTTATTTTCTCAACTTTGTTTTACCTTGCTTTTTCCAGGCCAGGTTAAACGAGATTATAACTTCCGAGACAAAAAATAATAATAGCAGTGGCCAACCCTGAAAAAACCATGGATGGTAGATGGGTGTGGAGTTCCTCCAGATGCATCGGAACTTCTACCTAAATTGGTAAATTGCTGACATGTTTTTTCCCGTTTCATGTTATATTATTATAACTAATTTTATATGAACTCTAAACATGTTTACCCAAATGAAAACTAGGTTACGTTAGCAAAGAAGGTGACTGAGCAAGTACGGTTTCTAGCCAAGGATCTAGTATGAGGCACTTGAAGAGAGAAGCTCTTATGATGCAATACCTCCATATGATCAAGCTAAAGCACTTGGAAAGACAAATATGGATGTTGGATCTAATTGCTGCTGGTTTACCTTGTGGTAGCGAGGGTTTCTTCTAATGCTTGCTCGATGGACAAAACTTGAGAGAGAATTGTATAATGAACGCTAAAGAGTAAGTCTTATCTGGTCATTATTTCTTCCTTATTTTGTTTTCCTTTCCACATCGAATAAATGCAATTCATAATTCTCCATGTTGTGTTCGAACTTTAATCATGTGTACACAATTGCAGGCGGTTTGATATAACGCAAATTCCTGATGTTTATGACTCTAGCAAGTGAGTAATGTGCTATTTCATTTGTGGTCAATCATACTATGTGATGATAAAATGCAATAATAATAGACTAATTGTATGTGAAAATGTGCTTTATTTTGCCGTAATTTTCATCTATTTAACTATTTTTTCGTTATTTTTGGACAGCAAAATCTGCCCATTTTTTTAAAATCTGTATCATCTTCTATTGAGAAGATGTCATAGAGTTCTGATTTGTTCTTTTTCTTTAACCATACTTTTTTTTACAGATATGATCTCCTGCACAATGCACACTTAAATCTAGATGGCTTATATGTACTTTTCAAAGTAGCTCAGGTATGAAATAGCCAACCCCTGTAATGCTTGTTCTATGTACTCCAGAAAAATTAAGAAAGAGAAGAACATTTTATTGATTCACTGATTTTCTGCAGCTACTTGCTGATGGTGTTATTCCAAATGAGTATGGAATCAATCCGAGACAAAAATTGAAGATTGGATCAAAGGTAGATTAACTGCTGCATTTCTGTCTGCCACACTCCTTTTTCCACAAGATGAAATTCATCAAATCAATAAAAACGCATTTAACCTGCTTTTAATAAAAATGCCCCCGCAAATCCTTCATATGTGAAACAATTTTTCATAGATATTTTATATTTTAAGCATTATCAGACAATAAATTCAGGTTGCTCGCCGTTTGTTGGGGAAGATTTTGATTGATCTAAGAAATACACGCTGAAGAAGCAAATCAGCATTATGAACTGAAGAGTAACCAAGATAGTAATTCGCAGTTCCCAGCACTGCAAGAGAAGATACAGACCATCAAGTCAAGACTCAGAGTAGTTTGAGCAGTGAAAAGTCATTGGACCAAGATGATGACGATGACAAAGAGCCCAAATACCGCTTTTAGACCCCAAAGTAAATGCTGCAATACTTTTCTCACAATTATGACATATCATTCATTATTATGATTAAGTTTGATTCAATTAGTTGAGACAGAGATAGTTTCTTTCGGTTTATGTGTTCTACTTCCATTAGGTACGCAAATGTGAAAACACCGGATAGGCATGTGAGAACACGCTATATTTTACATCAGTGAGTAAACAATTTTCCTTTTCAATGATTCATTCAATTCAGATATTATTCGCCAAGATGATACTTATTTAAATATTTCTATTACATTGTTGTCATTGATCCACAGGAATCCCATATTCATTCCTTGATGAACGCTTCTTCGTTATTGCCACCTGGATGAATCTCTTCAAGGAGAACGTGGGCCTCAGATGTGATAGTACTTTTGGAGCGCTTATGTAGGACAAAAGAGCTCGATTATATGAGCTACATTGTATTGAGGCTATTCGAGAACACAGAGGTTGGTATTTCTAATCTATTGGTTGCCCACATGCCTTTCGCCCTCAAGTAAACAATTTTGTGGTTTTTATTAAATTTTCATCAAAATCTGAATGTAACGAAAATACGTACTTATTGAGATTATTGGGCAATTGTGGTACTTATTATAATAGCTTCCTAGTACAATTAAGTAATTTATAAATTTGATGCAGGTGGCTCTGGAAGACCCAAAAAGATTTCATGTAGAGATGACCTTTTAGCCGAGGTGCAGATTTATCTCCTTTGGAGGTAACAATCAACTAAAACTGATTTTCTTACATACTAATACCATTCATTATCGAGCATCACAAAATACACAGATTATTCTAGTTCCTCTGTGTTTGCCAGTAAGTTTTTGAACATAGAGCTAATGATGTCTCTCCATTGTATTTTTATAATTTGGCACTTTATATGCATGAAATTTTTAATTAGATTAATTTATACTACCTCCACTTCGCAAAAGGTTTCTTTTTGGAGCCTATATTTTGTTTCTAATTTTTTGTATTTAGCCATTTTCCCCTTATTTCTTACCGATTTACCCCAACTATAAGTTTATTTTTAGAGTCAATATTATGTTTCTAATTTTTTTGAATTTAGCCATTTTCCCCTTATCTCTTATCAATTTAGCCCAACTAAAAGATCTATGTTAATTAAGAAAACTTTTTATTCTTCATCTCATATTTTTTTAATTCATCAGTTATCTCTCATTTTTTTCACATGAGGGTATCTAAATTTTGTGTTTCTTAATTTTATTGTAAATCTCTAAACTAACACTAATTAAAACGAGGTAGTATGAGTTTGCTTCGATAGTATTAGTATATGATATTATAACATGTAGATTTTTGTCATTTTCAAGTAAAATTCTAGATCCGCCCTTATAGAGACAACTTTTTTTGTTTGTATTTTTTTTAGAAACGATGAAGAGGCGGCCTCATTGCATCGAGAGCACACGCTGTAATAAACGGCCCCGAGAGGTCGCAAGAAATAGGATCATATCGACCACTTTAGATGATGGAGAAGATGATACGCCCATTCGCCATGCCCATGGAAGATTTCCCTCCTCCTCGATTCCTCGTGATTCTCGCCTCTTCTCCAAAAGCGCGGCTTTTGGAACGCCTTGTTAATCTCTCGGCCGCTCAACCGACATTCAAATGCAACGTTAAGTAGTAAATCAACTTCACATTATAGACATTACAAAACCAGCTTGGCTTTAGCCACTTTCCCACCACACGCCCTCATTTGAGTGGGAGACTGTGTTCGATTCCCTTTTAATGAATTTAGAGTTATAGATAAAGGTGAATTAGTGATTTTCAAAGTGAAAGATTTTAAAATCTTGGTGTCAATTACTAACAAACTAACTTTGTCCCGATAAAAAAAAACATTATAGACATTACACCATGTTTATTCATTTCTATAGATGGTAATTTAGTGTAGATGATTTTTACTGTGTTCCTGATTTCCTAGATTGGATGAAATATAGTTAATATTTTTTACACGAAAAAAACGGGAGATCTTTTTTGGTTTAAATGTTTTGTTGGTACAAAGATGGAGCAATGAGCCCAATAAGATCTTAATGGGCCCCTTTTGTCTCAAGCCTACCCGTGGGGGCCCAATTACCGGTAGAGATAATAGTGGCAGCTTTTGTTTGGAATCATACTGGTCCATTATTTTGTACACATGTCATGGTTTGGACAATAGTTGGGTCCATTTTTTATTCCATTTTTGTGGTTGGTTTTATTTGTGATATATTGCTCTTTCGTCGTGTTACGCGTTGATCTTATTATTTTTATTATTATTTAAATTCGTATGAAAATATAATATTGTTCAATTTTATAATGGTGTAGGACATGAATGTTAACATTGTGGGTTTGTTGGACTTTGCACTATCCCCGCCAAATGTAACGAACACAGACTTGATACTTAAGAAAGTGACTTTACATTAAATATTTAAGATAGGGCTAGTCCTTATATGCACTCGGGTTTATCGTACATTCATAATGTATTTTAGAAGTATGTAATTTATTATACTGAAAAGTGATTTATTTACACAAAAAAGTCAAGAATCGCAATACGGTAATACGTGGTTACAGACGCTTTTTCAATAACAGACAAAGTTTTGCTTTTGTATAACAGACGTTTCTAAACGACATGATGAGTGCGACGACGACTCCGCCGCATACTTTGATTCTACTCTTAAGATATTTATTTAATAAAAAGATAATGTCATTAAATTGTATGTACCAGTTCGAAACAATTAAAAGTTGAATAAAAATAGTGTCATTAAATGTTCGGTTTTATTTTGTTTTTGATTCAATTTTCAATTACAATAGTTATCTAAAATAATCAATTATAATAGTTTTCTTCCACCACTGGACACATGACACATCTTTTCGTCTCGTTATATGCCGGAACCGTAACCACTATAAGATGGGGATCACTCAGAATGGCGATCTGAAACCGTAACTTCACAAAAACCACTACAAGAGGGGGATCACCACTCCACCACAAGGGACATCATAAGAGGGAATAAATTTTCCGGTCAGGTGGGAAAAAAATAATAATATTTTTTGTTTTAGTGGAGTAAGTCGGCTAACATTTTTCTTAAATACGTTAGGCACGTTGAATTCTCGATACCTTATTGGCTTATTTCAACCTCATTTTATTGCCATTTCAATTGGGAGGTGGATATTTTGTATTTAATTTGAACAAGAAATTCAATCTCCATCGACCATGAAATGTCATATTTACTCTTTGATGGGGACCGAAAATGAATGCACTAAATTTATTATGGTCTGAAATTTGCCATTGATATTAATTACTCCTGCAATATATTATAATTAAAATTAGTAAAAAAAATCGATCGTTTAGCTCCACGTGGAAACTGAGTGAAGGTCGGCACGAATCATTTGGATCATTGGTTCACTCTGTTTATATTTCAATAATTGTCGTTTAATTTAGATTGTAATGAATATAATATTATGATAAAATTTAAGTTTGAGGAAGTCACGAAACCTTAGATATAATTAATCTTTTTGAATTTTTCTCCGAAAAATTAAAAAGTCTTTAAAATGATCAATAAATGCTGTCCACTTTCTTTTTGCTTGAAGATATGGAATAATGTGATTGGCTATTTTGATCGTCAGTTGTCTACTTCTCGCCAACCTCAAGTCCAAATGGCATTGTTGATTCATTTGTTTTTGCTTTACTTATTATTTTTATTTATAATTGAATTTTATTTTTTTTAACTTGAAATTTTATTCATGTTTAGATGCATGTGACTGCTATATAATTTATCTAAAAATGTGCGTGATTTTAGTAGAGTTAGGTTTTGATGATCGAAAGATTTTCCATTGCAATATGAGAAATATATGATAAGATAAATTTAAGGAATAAGGATGGTATTAATTTGCATGTGAAAACAGTACACTGTAATTTAAGAACAGTAGCTCTTTTTTCTTTGAGATTTTTTTAATTAAAATTGGACTAGTGAATTTGATGGACGTGCATTAATTTAAATCTTAATTGTCACATTAATTTACCAGCATCGTCTTATCTTCAAATATTAAAAGTATGTTTCGATTTAATTGTCAAAATTGGCCAGCGTTGAACATGAAATGTCAGGTAAAAGCACATATCTACTTTAGTATTGAAACTCACTATTAACTTTGATAAAAAAAGAAACTGACAAGTAACTTTTTTATTTTTAGCTAGCTGTGTCTAGTCCTAATATCGTAGTCACGTTTCATACTGCAAATTTCTTTTTAACGAGATTCGCAATTTGAACAGAATTGCACGTTTTTAATTAATATCATTGTGCTGTTAATTTTTTTTGTCGTTCAAAAGAAAGAACTTGTTTCTTTTTATCGTTGAGCCTTTTTAATGATATGGTTCCTTTTCTTTTTTGAAAAGAGAATCAATTACAATAGTTTTCTAAGATAATCAATTGCAATAATTTTTTTTATTATTGGACACATGACAACATCATTTAATCTCACTGTAGATCGAAATCACAATCACAACAAGAAGAAGACCACCCATAATTGCAACTCGAAACCGCAACCGCACCGTAATCAAAATCACAACCAGAACTACAACCCAACAAGAGGGGGACATATGGTACTTTAGAATGACCCGATTCATGGTATTTACTAATCACTATTCCACCAAGCACTATGCCTATTGGCTACTAACAATAATTGCAGATAAGGATACAAAGTGAACCATTTTAGTGCCTTATAATTCACTATAAAGGCTCATGATGCATCACTTAAAATGATCTTTACTAATCACTTTGTTCAATTTTTAAAAAAAATAAGTTATAGTTTACTTCTCTCTTTAAAAAAATTATTTTGCATAGGTCCCTAAATCTTTTACTTGTAATTTAAAAAGGGCAATTTGACACAAATAACGAGATAGAATTACGTCTTATGCATGATAGTGCCTCACATGAAACTTTTATATTTTAACATAAATTTGTATGATACGAATCTCATTTATCTATGTAAAAAAATTACAGAGTTACAACGCAATTGTAATTTAAAGGTAAATATAATTTAAATACTAAATTTGAGACCTCATATTCCAGTTTTTCACATATTGTTAAAACTAAATTATTGTAAAAATGAAGAGAATGCATTATGTGCATCATGTTCATCGTACAAAAATATTACTACTCTTTGTAATTTGTAAGGATTAAAATTTTACTTATAAATAGTTAGTTTTTACAAATAATATATACTAATATTTTGCCAAAAATGAAACACTTTATTCTTGTAAAATAATTTCCGTAAATTTTTTTTTAGTAGTTAGTACACCAAACACTCAAATACTCCACGTAATCACCAATCCACCTTATAACTCATATAACTCCAATTCGTTCCCAAAGAGAATCGAACCTGAATCTCTCACTTAAATGAGAAGCCCAATAACCAGGTGGACTAAACCACCTGTTTAAAATAATTTCTGTAATGGCTTTTCCCAATTCGGCCATCATTGGTTAAACACTTAAACTTCTTACTTCTACTTTAACGACTTCCACAACTTGAGGGCAGATTTGTCTTTTGAGGAAACACGTGATGACGTGAAAGAGCATGTGTTGGAGAATAGCTAAAATGTGTGTGGTTACACCCAAAACGTGGCAACACCAACTACAGAAAACAAATACTCCCTCCGTTCCAATTTATTTTGCACACTTTTTATTTTGATTCGTCTCAATTTATTTTACACATTCTAAATATGGAAAAGAATCTCACAATCTCCATCCCACAATTTTCACCCTCTATCCCCTTTGAAAAATTAACAAAACACATAAAAAAAAAAAAAATTCTTAATATGTATGCAAATCTTAGGGTGCAAATGAATTGGGACGGGGATTGAGTAGAAAAACAAAACACGTTATCTACTTATCTCGGTGGAAATGTGTCAGATACGGCCGGAATAAAAACGACGTAGTTTCATCACTCTGTATAGACATAAAAGGACAATTCCGTACGCCACATATAACCTTTCTAAAGCATACTTCTACTTCTAATAATTAAAAGACATGAATAGGAATAGTGATTTTTCCTAATTTAACCTTTATCTTGTTAATTTATTCTTAGCTAATAATTATACCATATACTAATCAAGAAATATACATTAATTAAAGATATATTAGTATTAAATATTTTGATTTTGCCAGTTTTTATAAAAGACCTTACTTTGGAAGAAGTAATAGTTAACTTTATGAAAAGTGGGAAATAATGAGAAAAAATTGAATCAGACAAATAAAAAAAAAGACGAAATAGCCTGAAGGGACTCCTAATCAAACTAGTCCACTGTATTTCTTAACTTTAGTGATGACTTTAGGCCGTTTTACTAGAATAACCTCTTCAATGATTTTAAATTAATTGTTTCATATTATTATAATTAAACGATTCAAACAAACAATATATAGAAATTGGTGTTTACATAAAATAATGTTTGAGAAATTTGTAGTTTTGACGAAAGTTTCAAAACAGATTAGAATAGATCGGTCACGACCTGGATTGACCGATAACTTAGAATCGTGATAGGATGACCAACAGAGATGATATAGACAACCCGATGATTAGATATATCACATATTGAGGGGAACTCAATATGTATAGGGGGGTTCAAGATCGACAAGTTAAAGATCGGAAGATCAAACAAGTCAAGATCGACAAGCCAAGAAGATCGTAAGATCGATAAGTCACGAAGATCGTAAGATCGTACAAGTCGATAAATGATGATCGTGCCAACATAAAAACAAGATTCGTAAGACCAAGATCGGATGACACCGTAAGAACAAGACCAAGAAGACCTCGATAACATACATCGGAAGAAGAAATAGAGTCCATAAGTTGTGCTAAGAAGACAACCTACATCAAAAGACTAATCGTGAGGGCTGATCGGTTTTAATCGACGTCAAATTAATTAGGTGACAACCAAAGGTTCACCAAAGTCATACAAGTTCATCGACAAGAACAATGTCAAACTAAGTTGGTAAATCAAACACCTAACAAGTGTACTTGATAACCAATGAGAGCAAGACAAGTATGCACTTTGAGTCGACATAAGGCAGATTCGGGCGATCACAACAAACGACTATAAAGGACAAACTTGATGCTTTTCGGCCATGCCATCTCTATGTGCACGCCATATCCATCCCAAAACCTACTCCTAAATAGACCAAAATTCGAATTACTCCAACTAGCTAGTTCGATTTAGTGCCTATATACATGTGATCAAACCTTCATAGTAAGGTTACTGAAATTATCATCAAGCTCAAACTATCCGCAATTTCCTCAAGAACACACAAAGTCAAGAATATTTTCTAAGTTGTTCATCCTATAGTTCTTAAGACGTAAGTCTTATCCTTTAGCTTTAGGCTACCCAAATACTAGGATAAATTTTCACAGAACACAACAAATCTTATACCTAAACCAAAAGTTAGGTTAAGTTTGTTTAAGAAGATTTCAAACTAGGCTTTAGGCGATTTATGGGATTGGTTGAGTGAGAACTCTTGAAACATCCGTTGTAATTGCCATGACTAACACATTAAACTAAGTCCAATTGATTAAGTTGATGCCCTCGCGATAGGAAAGAGTGGACGAGGGACAAGTTGTCCCAACCACTATAAAAATCTGTGTGCATTATCGATGACCGCTTTACACTTCTGCAGACTACTTGTTTATTTATTGCATGCATACTCTAAGTTTGGATCGCTTTGCATCCAAAGAATCGGTCCGACTGGGTTTGACACTTTTTGCCATCCGATTCAAAAAAAAGATAACTTAGAAATCGATTTAATAAACCGGTTTTTCACACGGGTAAACCTTAACTTCCGTGACATCGCTTAAACGATAGACACCGAATCGATCTCGCCCTCGTGATCAAGAATTGATATCAAATATCAAACCGATTCATCAAGACTGACGCTGAAACTTGCTTTTTCACACCTGATCTCACGCAAAAGTTTTCAGAAATCTATTCACCCCCCTCTAGACTTCTACCCTCACAAAATCCGTCCGTGACCTACAAATAACCAGATTAAATAATCATGAACTTGCAACATAACCTTAAAACAAATTAAAAGAGCCCGCCAACATTCACTTAATCCAAAATTCATTATCAAACAAGCCCATGATTGTGGAATATTAGATGATACTGAAATTTATTTACGACACAATAAATTCCGATCTAATTTTGTTTTTTTAATTAATTCCGTAACACTTTTTAATTAATTACCGTAGCATCAAAAGTTTTTTTTTTGTTGAGATCATTCCAATATAAGAACACAAAATACAATTGGAATTTTACTGTTGGAATTTGACTATTTTCTTGTAGTGTTTGAGTAAAATTAATAGTATTATTCTAGAGTACAAGATAAACACTAAAAGTGGAAAAGGAATAACAAGCGCATATATGCACAATAATATATTTGGTAGAACTAATGGACATCTAGTAATGCAAAGGTGTAGCTAGAATAATATTTTAACTTTTTAAAGGATGAAAAAGTAGCACAAATTGTTCGAAAAAAGATACTAATATCGTGAAAAGATAGTATAAAGATGGACATAAAGATAGAGATTTAAGGTGAGAAAGACGTAAATATTCTTTTCTTTTTTTGAAAGCTAGACGTAAAGATATGTTAGACACACAAAGTAAATGACTTCCGTGGATTAATAATTAGAGCTATTTTAATTTAAATTTTAAAAAAAATATTAATAATTTTATATTGTTTAAGTAGCTAGGTTGATTTGATATTATGCATTTGAAATACATAAATGACATGGCCCGGTAGGTGTGAAAACTGAAAAAATCAAACATGAAACACGACATTTTAGAGTAGTTCGATAGTCCAAAAAGCATGAAATTTAGAAAACGAGAACTATATTCTAGAAAGAGATTTTCCTTCTCTTTACGCTTTTCCCTGTATGTTAATGTTTGGGTGCGATTGTCAAACTTTGAAACTTCAACAAAACGTCTTAGAGGTTGAAAGAGCATATAAATAATTTTAAAAAAAATTATATACATATATATATATATATATATATATAAAAGTTTTCCTTCTACAAGGATTCTTAACCAAGCAAAAATCCTTTTTTTAATTGTTTTATATATCTTTACTAGAAAAATTAAATAATCTTTAACATGTTTTTATTATTGGTATTTAGGATACTAACACTAGAATATTTGTGATATTACTAGTGAGTGAGAGATAATTTAACCTATATATACCATTCTCTTAGAGCCCGTTTGTTTAGTGATATGAGATTAAAATAAATATAAAATCATGTGATATATTTTATTTGTATATGTGACATATTTAATTTTTTCACATGTTTGTTAAAATGTATTATAATATAAACATTTAAGAAATAGTTCTTGGTATTAAACACTTGTGCACACTAGAATAAACAAGTATGTATAATACAACATACTTGTGCAAGATAAAATATATGCCCAAACAAACATGTATTACTTCAAATGTTGTTAAGATGTACATATGTTTCAAGATATTGTTTCATCTATGTTGCACGATGTTCGATATTCGTGCAACTTTTTTACATGTTTGTTAAGATCTATTATAAGTTTTTGGTATTAGGACATATATATCAAATACACATTAGAAAAAGTCATTTTATCTTTATTCATCACTTAATTACTTTAAAGACAAAAAATCATATTAGACGATCTTATATATGCATGAGATGGAGTACAACCCAACACAAATCACATTTACTCCCCCCAAAGTGTTAAACGTCAATGCCCAAATTATACATCGTCTTACAGTGAGACTATCTCATACAAGTGTGCCTTTTACTTCAAATGTCATTATACTTTACTCATAAACAATCATTTTATTTATAAATAATCCCACAATATCCTATAATACTTTTACTTTATTTACTTTATTTATTTATTTTTTAATATTTGTGCTCGCAACATCAGGCATAATTTTTGTGAAAGTGAAATACATGTTAATAATATACTCCTATCTCGCGTTATGCCAACTTATGAACACGACCAAGTGTCAAGTGTGGCTTTGTCTCACAAATTCATACCTTTGAAAGGTCAAATAATAATATTTAAACTGCTAATTATGTTGTTTGTAAATTATAAAGATCTCACTTGAAACATGAGATTGAGTCAAATGTTGACACTAAAATATGGGTGAATTTTGAGTACACGTGTGGACATGGTGAGTTGGTGACACCTTTTCTTGTGGGCAAGTTTTACCAATTATTATTCATTATTATTCTATTCTATTTCTAACGTTGTTATCACAGTTAAAACTAATTACACAAGTAAAATTAATATGAACATAAATAGTATTAAAATTAAACTTTTTTTTTATTATCAAATTGATGATATAACTTGTTATTCATTTAAACAAAATTTATATAATACACCCTCCGTTTTGTAACAAGTGTCATTTTAACATTTTTTTAGTGAAATTAAAAAGAACATGTATAATATATTAACAAATAGGAGTATATCTTTATTTAATGAATGTTCTTTTTACCAAATTCCAAGATTTTAGCTTACCACAAAAAATTCTCTTTCACATATCTCAATAATTAAGAGTATTTTCTAAAATTAAAATAAAGATAAACTTGAAAAAAATAATGCAAAGAAAAGTTAAAATGACATTTAATATTGAACAAGTAAAAAAAGTAAAAAAGACACTTACTCAAAAATGGGGGAGTAAATGATTATTTGGAAACGTCTTATATATGGGAGAAATCTGATTTTTTTCCACTTAAATTTTGTGTAAGTTTGCTGATTGAATCGTGTGCTCAATTTCTTATCATTGTCATAAATAAGTAATTTTCTTGCTGTGGTTGCAGTTCTGGTCTACAACGAGATAAAGAGATGTTGTCATTTGTCCGGTGATAGAAGGAGCTATTGTAATTAATTATTTTAGGGAATTATTGTAATTGATTACTTTAAAAAAAATCTTATCCAAATACAAAAATAAATATAACATGAGATATTGAAATTTCAAATCCAGGTTAAGAGAAAATCGCACCTAACTTTTATGAGAATGAGTTAACTCAATTTGTAATTAAAAATAATTAATAAATTTGTAATTAAAAATAACAAAATTGGTGAATTTTTGGTACAAATTCAACACAATATGACGCATACTTTTTTCAATAATTCAGAAAACTTGAACCTACCGCCAACCCTAGGTAATTCGCCGTAGGTTAGACTTTATTAAAGTTTAATAACTTAAACAACGCTTTAGAATTAGGAAAAAACTTTAATACTGGATTAACACTCTTGTGAATCATGTCTATACATAAAATTCTATCACTATTATATGTAAAAATTATAATTGTCATGTAAAAAAAATTTGTTGTTTAAAAATATAAAATATTTTTAACAGTAATAATTTTTATGCATAACAGTGATATACATAACAGTGATACTAAAAAAATTGGTTCACACAAATTTTTGTCTTAATAGTGACACATGTCATTCTATGCATATATAAAGTTTAATCCAACCTTAAGGATATCGATCATAAAATAATTTCACCGTTGTTACGTTTAGTGTATCTTACTAAATGTCTAGAAAATATCTAGAAAATCAACCCACCCCAGTTTGATGGTTAGGGAGAATTTACCTAATCAGATTCCTTAAAATAACCATTATCTTCAATGCATATTTCATGAATTAAAATAACCATCATAATTAACACAAAGTGTGTATTAATTATAAACCATAAATGAATGGGTTAATAAAACACTAGATTTGAATTGGGGATCATAATCGTAGTTACCGTGTCTCATTCCCAATTTACCATCCATTGTTATGACCTTTTGAGTGTATGTATGCAAATTCGACATAAATATTAAGGGTCAGCTTGGTATGACTAGATAATGATAATGATAATGAGTATCATTGAGGGGTCAATCACTAAGGGTTATCATGTGAGGTGAGTTGAGTGAGTGAGTGGGGGTAATCAATTGCTTACTTCTATTCTCTTGTGTATCAAAACTACCGAGCAACATCAATAAAAGTAATTTTCATTACCCCACCCCAACCAAGCGAGCCTAACTCCGTTCAAGTGTTCAACAATAATAAACAAAATTATCTTTTTGTGATGTTCTATTATATAGACTTGTTTTGCATTTAAATGAGTATTAGTTATATTTTTTAAAGTGTTCTTATTTAATTTCATAGTTTTATGTGAATAAGGATAAAAGAGAAAACTTACTACTCTCGTTCTAAAATAAATGGTATTTTTAGCTTTTTTTCATGACATGAAGAAGTGGTATATTGACAATTTTTTCATGACATTAAGAAATGTTGTAAATGGTAATTAATGAATAAAATAAGATCACATCCCATGATTTTTGTTTGCCATAAAAAATATATATTCCAACATATACATAAACTAAGAGTATTTTTTAAAATTACCATTTATTTTAGAAGGAAGGGAGTATAAATTAAATGAGTTGATCAATAATAAGGGAGTATAAATTAAATGAGTTGATCAAGATTCAAGAATTTTATACATGCCTTAATTGTAAAAAGAACTTTGTTTATTATTATTATCGGATGGAGACGATATTAATTAAAATAATTAATTAAACCAAAATAAAAAAATGCAGATTTTGTAATTTGAGCAATCTTTAGTCCTTGTTTTTAAATGAAAAAAAAATAGCACCAACAACTTTGTACCCGTCGGGTACACGATCTTTTTAGGCTGGCGCACCTGCCTCATTCTACCGTACGCCCTCTGCTTTCTTTTTCTGTTTTCATTAATCACACGCGCTATCTCAAGCGCGTGGCGCGTAGTGTGACATAGATGCGCGGTATATAATAGGAAAGCCAGAAGGCTGTTTCTATCTACTCCATTTTCATTTCATTGCTAAACTGCTGCTGCAAGCGACAGAGCTAATAATACCTTAGGTAGGTTTTGTTTTATAGTGAGTATATTTGTTATTAAGTCTAAAACCTTTTAGCAGTGATTTGTTTTTATTGCAATTTTTAAGTGTTTCTGCAGAATTTGACTGTGGATTTGCTCTGTGTGCGCGTGTTTTGAGTTTTTTGTAGACATGGCGGGGAAGGATGAAGCCATGGAGGCTCTCAAGAAAGAAGCAGTTGATTTGGTACATTTTTTCTGTATTTTCGTGACGTTTTTCGTTTTAGTTGTTATTGGAGTGGATTGTTTCTCTGTTTCTGGTTTTAAATTTGTTCTGTAATTTCTGTTGAATTCGATTGTAAATTTTTGTAGGAAAATATACCGATAGAAGAGGTTTTTGAGAATCTGAGGTGTGGGAGAGGGGCTTTCGTCGTCGGATGCTGCCAGAAGGCTTGAAATTTTTGGTTACAACAAACTTGAGGAAAAGGAGGTGAAGATTTTCAACTATTGATGTAGATTAGTATTATTATTATTATAACCTATTTTGTTTTTTTGTTTCTGTTTATAATTTTAATTTTTTCAATAAAATTTGATGAAAATTTTCAGGAGAGCAAGTTTTTCAAGTTCTTAGGATTTATGTGGAATCCTCTTTCCTGGGTGATGGAAGCAGCAGCAGTTATGGCAATCGCTCTCGCTAATGGAGGAGTTAGTTCCAGTGACTCTCTCTCTTAATTATAGTATTTTTTTTCCCGGTTCTCTAATTTTTCCTGAATATGTATCTGCTTTTTATGGGTAAAGTGCAACTGAAGCACATACATAACTTTAGTTGATGAAAGTCGTAGATTATATTAGATATTTTTAGCTCTTGTTTAATGGAGTGTTAAACTTTTTGATTAGATTTTTTTTTTTTTAAAGTTTTTATTTCATCCTAAAAAAAAAAAAAATGTGTGTGGTTTGCAGGGGAAGCCACCGGATTGGCAGGATTTCGTTGGGATCATTACTCTTCTTGTGATAAACTCAACCATAAGTTTCATAGAGGAAAACAATGCTGGAAATGCTGCAGCTGCTCTCATGGCACGCCTTGCTCCCAAAGCAAAGGTACACGGCTATTTCTAGCTGCAAATCTCTTTGTTTGCTTTTCTGTATGAAATTGTGGCGAATTTCGGGTTTCCAACATACAAGACTTCATGCTTAATTTATTACTTCAGATTCTTCGGGATGGGCACTGGAATGAGGAAGATGCGGCACTTCTTGTTCCAGGCGACATAATTAGTATAAAATTGGGTGATATTGTTCCAGCTGATGCTCGTCTCCTTGACGGTGATCCATTAAAGATAGATCAGGTCCTTCATCGTTCTTCTGATTTGGAAATATTTGATTTTTTCTTCCAATATTTTTCTTAATTTTCGAATGCTAAACTATATCCCTATTTCATTTGCAGTCTTCTCTAACTGGGGAGTCCCTTCCCGTGACAAAATGCGCTGGAGACGGTGTATACTGGATCTACTGTCAAACAAGGGGGAAATTGATGCATTGGTCATTGCAACAGGTGTTCATACCTTCTTCGGAAAAGCTGCTCACCTAGTAGACTCCACTAACAATGTTGGCCATTTTCAGAAGGTGAGCACCATGAAGATTTTGATCAAATCACATCCTTTCCGCTGTTCTTTATGATCCACATTCTCTCCTATATATTGTTATTGGGAGTGTTCTTCTCACAAACTGCTTTGGTTTTATGTGTTCAAGGTCTTGACTGCAATCGGAAATTTCTGCATATGTTCTATTATGTGGAAATGATCATTGAGATCATTGTAATGTACCCTATTCAACACCGTCCTTATCGTCCAGGAATTGATAACTTGCTTGTGCTTCTTATTGGAGGAATTCCAATTGCGATGCCAACAGTATTGTCTGTTACAATGGCAATCGGTTCACACCGTTTATCCCAGCAGGTAGAATGTTATTGGTGTGTTGGTTGAATTTGTTCTAGTCTAAAGTTTTTTTTTTCTTCTATTAATGTAATTCCTTGTTAATTTGTTAGGGGGCCATTACTAAAAGAATGACAGCTATAGAAGAAATGGCCGGCATGGATGTCCTTTGCAGTGACAAAACTGGAACTCTGACATTGAACAAGCTAACTGTTGACAAAAATCTTATTGAGGTTGATAAAATAGTCTGGAGGCTGTATTGGCTATTTTTGTCTTGTCCTGCTCTAACTCTGGACTTTTCGAATTGTAGGTTTTCACTAAAGGAGTGGATGCAAATACTGTTGTTCTAATGGCTGCCCAAGCCTCTCGAATGGAAAATCAAGATGCCATTGACGCTGCAATAGTAGGGACATTAGCTGACCCCAAAGAGGTACAACACTCTTTGTCTAATTCTGTGGGTTGCTGTAAGATGACAATTGTCATATATATTATGAAGTTATCTTATTTAGGTGGACCTTATATCTCTTCAAGTCACCCTCTTACATAAGTTACTTTGTGTTTTTGCAATGTCATGTCTATTCGAATAAAAGGCAAGGGCTGGAATTCAAGAGGTTCATTTCTTACCATTCAATCCAACTGACAAGCGCACAGCCTTGACTTACTTAGACAGTGAAGGTAAAATGCACAGAGTTAGCAAAGGTGCTCCTGAACAGGTATGCCAAACTCTGACGACTGATTGTTGTAGAGTACCAAGGGGTTGCCATAATCAGTCCCATACTTGGTTTGCAGATTTTGGACCTTGCATACAACAAATCTGAGATTGAGCGCAGAGTTCATTCCGTCATTGATAAATTTGCAGAGCGTGGATTACGATCGCTTGCAGTAGCATATCAGGTGATGTGAATCTATAGCCATTCCCCAGTACTATGTTGATACTAAAACCAGGAGTGTGACAAACATATTCTCGTGTGGCCTTGTTGTTCTTCAGGAAGTTCCAGAAGGAAGGAAGGAGAGTCCTGGAGGTCCTTGGAAGTTTATAGGACTCATGCCTCTTTTTGACCCTCCTAGACATGACAGTGCAGAGACCATCAGAAGGGCTCTGAATCTAGGTGTAAATGTTAAAATGATTACTGGTGAGCACATTTCACCTTATCTACTTCTCACGTGAGTTGTGAACTGTGTCTGGAAAACAAATAATATGTCTGGGCACCCTAATTGCTTCCTTGAATTTACTGTTCGAAAGATTGCATAAAACTCTTCTTGTTTCAAGCATTCAAAATAAATGCTTCAATATATATTAAGTTACTATGCCTAATTTTCTAAAAATGCTCAGAGTTACACATATGCAGCCGCAAATTAATGAAAGTTTTATGTTCCACTTTGTTCTGTAATAATCTGCTACATATCTTAGATGCTTAGGTACTTCAGTAATGAGTCTTGAGGAAGAAATAAGCTGAAATAATCTTTGAGGCAATATTCTTTCTAGCATTTTTCTATGATGAAATATGATTGTTAACACTGGCAAAAGAGTTGGAACCTCTTGTTCTATAGCTAAATTTTCTTCTCAGTAGTACATGGAAAAATTACCAAGTATTGAGTGTGTTGAGAATTCTTTTCTCCACTGCTGAAGTAAAAAAGCTCTTTGTTATTTCTTACTTAATTAAGGTTTCAAATGTTAATTTTACATTTGGAACTCCTACAACAGTAGTTATTACTTATTAGATCTTCAAGGGTCATGACCTGTACTCATTTCTTCATCAGGCGATCAGCTGGCAATAGGAAAGGAAACAGGGCGACGTTTAGGGTATGGGGAACCAACATGTATCCATCATCTTCTTTTACTGGGAAATAACAAAGACGAGTCCATTGCTTCTTTTGCCCATTGATGAGTTGATTGAAAAGGCTGATGGTTTTGCTGGTGTTTTCCCTGGTATGACTTGTTTTTCGTTTGAAACTACCACATCAATATTTTAATCCAGATGTCGTATATTTTCACGTTGGCCTGTGAATTAGATATAAATCCAATTCATATCTGGTTTTGGAAATGGTTGCTTTTTCTTTTTTATGCATACAATATATCAGAGATTCAGAAATTTATTCTCATTTTAGAGCACAAGTATGAAATCGTCAAGCGTTTGCAAGCTCGGAAACATATATGTGGGATGACTGGTGATGGGGGTGAATGATGCCCTGCTCTAAAGAAGGCTGATATTGGTATTGCTGTTGCTGATGCAACTGATGCTGCTCGAAGCGCATCTGACATCGTATTGACCGAACCTGGTCTAAGTGTTATCATCAGTGCTGTGCTTACTAGTCGAGCAATCTTTCAGAGGATGAAAAATTACACGGTAAGTCTTCACGAGCCACCTTACAGACCATATCAACAATTTTTTTGGTGGTCTTCGTGTGGTGGGGTGGACTTTCTTTCTTCTTCTTCTTCCTCTTTTCCCTTTAAATACATATTCCTGTGTTTTCATTCATTTTACATATTAGAGGAATGAAGCTGACTAATTTCCCTAAACATGCAGATATATGCTGTTTCCATCACAATCCGTATTGTGGTAAGTCTTCAAGCTAGTTGTTTATTTAATGCATAATGGAAATAATTCATGTCAAATTAAGTCATGCAATAAAACTATGGTTGTTTCCTATCTAAAGTGTGCGGTATTAAATTATGTAGCACGGGGTGAATAGGTTGTTGTTTCATAAGCAAATTATCAAACACTTGGCGAACAATAATTATAGGGGCTGATTTTATTCAATTCTCATCTTGCAATCCATTAATCTCAAATTATCCAACTATAGGACAATCCCTATTATTACCACCCCTCTGGGAGGTCGAGCATTTGTAAATTATTAGTTAAGATTTAGTTACACTAGTTGCTGTATCAAAGATTTTTCTTTTTATTTTATTAAATCATCCTCCTGTTGTTCTCCAACGTTGTTTTGCTCCATACAAGCTTTCCAGGATCATCAAATCCTGCAAAAAAGTAACACATAATTATCAATATTAAATCCATATGCTACTAAAATCTAATGCATTTTCTACACTCATCAATGGTCGGAGTTTCTCTCATTTGTGGTTTTTCACTGATTATGTTTTGTTGCATTTACCCAGCTTGGTTTTATGTTGCTTGCACTCATATGGAAATTCGACTTTCCCCCGTTTATGGTTCTGATAATCGCTATACTAAATGATGGTAAGTAGTTGTGTACTCATCCTTCCTCTCAATATTAACAACTACAATATCTGATCATATGTCCTTTCCTCAACATAAACCTACTTATTTCAATTTCTTTTCTCCCCGTGCTTAAATATATACTGACTTGCAGGTACCATCATGACAATATCGAAAGATAGGGTGAAGCCATCTCCATTACCTGACAGCTGGAAGCTAGCTGAGATTTTCACTACAGGAGTCATTCTTGGAGGCTATTTAGCAATGATGACAGTCATTTTCTTCTGGGCAGCATATGATACAGACTTCTTCTCTGTAAGTATTTTTAATACATGGAAAGACATTTTTAGCCATCATAGTTTAAATGGATTAATCCATATTGATCTTATTTGATGATGCATCTATCAATTCCTCACTAAGGAGTATTTCCATAATTAAGGCAATTGTCTGCATATGCCCCTTAAGAACTTCTAATTTGGTGGGCAAAATCAGAAACTTTACCAACTGCCCTACTTGATTTGTCGAATATGCAGAGGGTATTCGTGTTAGGTCATTGGAGAAAGGTGTGGACCCCCCTAAATTCAAAATGCTGGCATCAGCTATATACTTGCAAGTGAGTATAATCAGCCAGGCTCTCATCTTCGTGACAAGGTCTAGAAGTTGGTCTTTCGTTGAGCGTCCAGGACTTCTTCTTGTGGGGGCTTTCCTTATTGCTCAGCTTGTAAGCAAAAACCTCCTTTTAAATCTCTAATCTAACATTATCAAGTATTGTTTACATTACACTTATCTTGGACGCCAGGGTTGCTTCCAGATTGCTACCCTGATTGCAGTATATGCAAACTGGAACTTTGCTGCAATAGAAGGGATAGGATGGGGCTGGGCTGGTGTTATATGGCTATATAACATCAGATTCTATTTTCCACTCGATCTCATCAAGTTCTTCATCAGATATGCCCTGAGTGGAAAGGCTTGGGATCTTGTCATTGAGCAAAGGGTATGAACATCACAAACTTGAAGACAAGTTATTTACTTAACAAAATATTCATTTAAATTACTTTCTGAATGTCCCATTCTGCAGATTGCCTTTACAAGGAAAAAGGATTTTGGTAGGGAAGACCGTGAACTTAAGTGGGCCCAGGCTCAACGGACCCTCCATGGCCTTCATCCACCTGAGGCTAAATATACTGAACGTAGCAGTCACACCGAACTCAATCAGATTGCTGAAGAGGCTAAACGACGAGCAGACATGGCAAGGTATGAAACACATTCTATGCTTGTTGGTGTTAAATGGAAACCTAGGAGATTCAAATTCAGATAAATAATCATAACTATCGTTTGACAGGCTGATAGAGCTGCAAACACTGAAAGGTCATGTCGAATCCGTTATAAAGATGAAGAATCTTGACATAGACACGATTCAACAATCATACACCGTTTAACTGATGATGGATCTATAGTTTGTGTGTTTGATGGTTGTGACTTGTTTGCTTGCTTGCTTCATCTATGATCAATCAACCTTGAAGATTACTGCCGCTTCTCTCTTTTCTTGGGAGTTGGGGTGTGTATAGAAAATGCAAAATTTTGTGGCCTCTTAATACCGTTAAATATACCTGATTTTTGTTTGGTAGGTAGTATCAGATGGTGAATTCATGTACTATTCCTAGAATTCATATTATATGCTACACTTTGGATGGTCTGTTATGTTCAATTTTCTCGTTTCAAAGTGGTTTCCACCATCTGAATTTTTTATGCATTTTTTTTTGTATTACTATGTACAAATATTTTGAAATCATGTTGAACTCCATAAGAAACATACCTTTCTTCCATATCATAACTCTATAGGTGGAATATAAATTGGTCTTTCTATTCATCCCCTTTTTTCTATTTTATGTAAGACTCAAAAGCAATTGGCAAATTCATGAATCGCAATCAATATGAGCCGCATTCTGTTAATTGTCAATTTATTTCATGTTAAATTTGGCTCAACGACAGAAATTCCCTTGTCCTAAAATTGGGCCATTCATTACCGAAGTGATGACCTAGAAGAATCCTAGTTTCCTATTACTCCAATCTCTATCTCCTCAAATTGGCCATTATAGAGTAAACCATCTAACATAATCACCCCTTAAAATGATCCATTTATACATAATCACATTGGCCATTATAGAGTAAATCATCTAACCTAACCTTAATGATCCATTTATACACAATCACACATACTAATGTGTGTAAGAGCTAAGATGAGCGATGGATGAAGAACACTAGAATTGCCTTCTAGACATCATTAAAAAAAAAAAAAAACGACACGATTCATCTCATTATTAATGTAAGCACAAAAACCAACAGAAGATTCCCTAAAAGGTAAATAAAGGGAAAAGGGGTAAAACTTGGTGTAATAAGAAATATATGAGGTGATAATGACACCATTATACCAATACTACTCCTGATATGGAACTGGAATACCCTGCTTTTTGTTAACGATTGCCATAGCTTGATATCGTGTACCCATTCCGATAGGAGCTTGCTCTTCTGGACCCTCCCAGAACGGAGCTTCACCTTCACCAACCAAACGCCAATATACCGTCCTAAGAGACTCAGCTTGTTCTTCATTACAGTTCTGTAACAGGGCTTCTGCCCGAAAGTTAATTCCTAGAGAACCAAGAAACTCGGATTGTGTTATCGGGCCATGGACGGACACATCTGCAAAAACATGATCAAAGGTTAGAATTTTTTTTTTTTATTCAAGGAGAGGTGGTAAAGAATTCATTTCAATATAAGTTGGAGTAAATTGCAAAACTGGTCTCATATCCATTGGTTGTTGGCGATTTTAGTCCCATACAAATCAATTTTCTCAATTAAATCTCATAACTTTTAAAATCTTTTTCTTAAATTTTTTAATTGTGATTAAATGTTGGGATCTCGTTATGCCAAAGTGACATAAAGTCATACATGGAGTTCTAGCAGCAGCTCACACGAGTGGCTTGCAGAAACCATGCAACCTGGTAAGTATAGGACTAAAGTTGCCATTTTAAAAGTTATGGAACATTGTTGAGAGTATTGATGTGTATGGAACTAAATCGCCAACACCCAATAAATAACTTTCTGTTTTTCCCCCTTCCTCATTTTTAACAGAACCAGCATAAAAACCACAGCAATATTCATCACAAAACAAACCTGGAACTTCTTCAGCAGAATGCCTGATTGCTTCATAATCAACATATGCACTGAGATCAGCACTGCCTGGATTGTCCAGTATGTCAACGAATTTATGCTTCCGAATTGCCTGCATCATTTAAATATATAAACAAGACTTCTTTTGACTAAACAATGCCCATGTGTAGAATTAATAGTGATGGTTTCTCCAGAAGGCTAGGGGTTTAAAGAGCAAATACGAAAGCCTATAAAATAATAACTGATGTACAGTATATACCATTTTGTGGATAACCAAAGAGAAGCAGTTTAATATCACTTCAATCTTCATATGTAAGTTATGACCTAAATAACAACTCAGATAATAAAAACCTCCGCATCTACACATAATTAATACTGACACCGTTGTAAACATAGAAGGAAGCATTATCACTAGTTTTCAATTAACTTGGTCTCTCACTTTATTATCTATATTCTTACGGTACACAATTTCCAAGAAAATAAAAATATCAAATATTCCTATCATGGATTGAAAATGAGATCATGTCAGAGGTGAAAGATTAAGTAGATGCCGACCTGTAAACTGTCTGAGACCACACCATTGAGACCATAATCAATTATGAGGGCCCCACCACCATCAACACTTATTCTATTAGCAATTTCATGAGTTATATCCATTGCTCTTGGACAAACCTCAATTTGATTAACCTTAGCAATTTCTTCAGCTTTAGCCCATTTGCAGCGCCTCATGAGATAGAGAGCTGCAGTTGTGGGTTGTGGAGATAAAACAAAACGAAACCTACCCAATTAATTTACACATGTATAAAACGCTATATCAGTTTACCTATAGGAAATAACACAGATGTAAAAGTGGGTTGAAAACCTTACGATGAATTTTCAGTTACATCAACCATCTTCTCGCACCATCCACGAGAAGCTTTCTGCAAGAAAATTATGAATAAGTAATATGCTCGTGCTAATACTAGCTTCTGAATCAAGTAAAGATAACTTGTGAAAGTACCAAATCAAGGGTATGATCCTCTAACCATTTTAAGTATATCTTATTCGTATCAAATTATGATGCAAGATTTGACCGTTCCAACAATAATGGAATGGTGCCCTCTCATAAAGCATATAAAGATCACATTAGATAGAACTAAAACTCACTAACCTGAAATTGGTGCACTGGCAAAGCATCGTAGAACCTATGGGCAATGATAATAGTAGGCACTGGTAGAACAAGAATATAAATCGTCCATCAGATAAATCTCTTCAAATAATCCCTAGCAGTAGAAGGATTCGACATGTGCACTTAAAATGCACAAAATCATATTTTGACACTTGGTGGAATGTTAGCTACTGTATATCTCTGTGTTTTGAATTATCCTCCCCCATCCCCCACCGAAAAAAATAAAATACAAAATCTATTCAATCTCGTATAAATGTACTTTTTTATTTGCATTCAACAAAGCATCCAAAAGCCATTTACTTATATACTCCATGTACTAAAAAAGTTCCACTAGCCCAACGCTAACTGTGTTCCATTAATATCTTCCAAGACCCTCTCACTATAAGCTTATTACAGAAGTAACTTTATGAAGATTAAAAATAGGATTCCTTACATCCTGTAGGAACCTGCTCCAGCGTTGCATGCCATGAGACAGGAGTCCCACCTAACTTGCTAATGCACCTTTCATTGGCATTACCATCAGCACCATCTTCTGCCACACACTCCATTTTCTGAAACTGGAGTTTCTGCAAAGCTGGGCTACACTCAACCAAATTTATTTGCAAAGAACCGACAAAGTTCTTGAACTTTGATGCACCCTTTAAGGCCAAAAATACCACTCAAAACAGTCAAATTCTGAATAAAAATTAATTATAACACTACACAAACACATCAGAGACAAAGGCATACACGCAGAAGATCAGCCATGAGAGTTCCTCTGCCTGGTCCAAGCTCAACTAAGTTGACCTTTTCTGGTTGTCCCATTTGCTCCCAAAGGCACATTACCCAAACCCCAATCATCTGATAAATCAACACAATATATTCCAAATACTTAAGCTATTAGAAATTCATAACATTTTCACTATTTTGTAACCATGAAAAATAAGATCATAAGAATGCCAAACATTGGCAGGCAAGGTGAATTACCTCTCCAAACATCTGGCTCACTTCAGGGGACGTAATGAAATCTCCCTCTGCTCCAAACACATCCCGATTGATATAAAATCCAGCTTTTGGATTTGTTAAAACTTTCTCCATGTACTCAGCAACTGTGATAGGCCCCCCTCTGAACTAAAATTAACACCATAAAATCTCACAAATCTATACAATTAAACAATAAGAAGAAGAAAAAAGAAACAAATCATTCGGTGTACCTTGATGATGTTCTTGAGGTGCTTAACGAGCTCCGAATCCGACGAAGGCTCGTGCGAATGCTCTGCACATAAGCAAGTCTCACTTAAAAATCCAACCACAAATCGAACCCAAAAATAGAGAGAGACAGACGAAATAGGGATGAATTGGTAAGAATAAAGGTGGGGGTGTACCAGGAGGAAGGTACAAATTGGAACGGTCGACGGAGATGGTGGCGGAGGGCGGCGATTGAGGAGTGTCATCCAACTGTTCGACGAAATGACTGTTTGGGATTTGAGAAGAAGAAGAACATTGTCGAAGGGGAAATCGAGTGGAAGAAGCGAAGTCGAAGAGGCGGCGGTTGGAAACTCGGAGCACCGCTCGTCTCAACATTTTCTGGGCAAATTTTATGAGCAGCTTTAACTCTTTCTTCTTCACTGCATAAGACCTTTTTTTCTAAAACATATGATATATACGTTCAAAACATGATATATTTGTAAAATCAAGACGTGTTTTATAACTCATACTTGTATTGATTTTGATTAACATGATAAATCTGCAGTCACATAATTTATTGGGTTAATTGTAAAAAAATAACTGCATCAAATGCTTTTATTAATTACAAAAAAATTTCCAGACAATTCGAGGCACCATCTTTTTATATTTTGTAATTCAAAACATGTGTTCATTTTTCGGCAATAATTAAGTGACGTGGCTATCGAAATTGCCATATAAATGTCCACATACGATTCCATTATTGATGAATAAAATATTTTTTTAACTTTTTTAAAATTGAAAACGTTTTTCTAAGAAAAACAATATCAGCAAAATGTTTTCAAAATTTATCTAGCCGCAACCATTTTAAACTGAGGAGGAAGTTCATGGGTAACCACTCAAAATATTTACAATCATCAAATTGTTGAGTAAAGTAGGAAAAGAAACATACATGGACATCATATGTTGTTAAAATAATTTTTTTTAAAAATAATCTTTGGTTAACAAATGTTTTCAAATTAAAGAAAATTGAAAATATATTTTTTATTCATTTGTTGTGGCATCCTACACGAATATCTATGTGGCCGTTCTGATATCTATATCATTTAATTTTTGCCAAAATATTGTCAAATATTTCAAATTGTAAAACTTAAAAATGTGATATCTCAAATTGCAAAGATATTTGTGTTTTTTTTTGTATTAATCAATAAAAAGATTTAAAATAATGATTCTTTTTGTAATTAACCATAATTTATTTACACGTCATCTAGAAAAAGGAATAATAATAGTTTTTGGGTGTAACTTTGTTCATAATATGAAATTTATATCATTACACTTATAAATTAATATCAGAACACTTATAAATTAATATTATAGTATAGAATTACTGATTTAGGAATTGTGTATGTGGATGTATTTTTTAGGTATTTCTCATACCTATGTTCCCTTTTTGCAGGAATGAAATAACTTTTACCGATAAAAAAAAATCATAACACTTATTAACTCGATATTATTATATTTATAAATCGATATCATAACATAAAATATTATAAGTATTAATTTATAAGAAAGCAATAAGATAAGTTTTATAAACGTAATGATATTAATTTCATAATATAAACAAATTTTACTAAGAAAGAGTTTAGAAAACAATAGGACACAACTTCAAACTAATCCCTTAGGCTATGTTTACTTTAAAACCTGATTTTGATTTTTAAAATTCTAAACTTGTTTTACTTCAAGATTTTCTAAACTGGTTTATAAAAACCACCCTTATCAATCTATAAATTTTAATTATTACACAATCATTTAATCATTATAATTTTATTCAATAATAATATAATAATACAGTATAATTCACTTTTATACATTAATTTGACATAAGCTCTCTTACACATTAATTTGACATAAAATTAAATATATATCTACTAAAATACCCAAAAAAATAAAATAAAACATTATACTATTATTTATCAAGATTTAAAAAATTTCTCACATAAAAGTCAAAGTAAAGATCCCCTTAAGAAATTGTTTGACATTGAATGGCCTCCCGTCATTAGAAATTGTTTTGAGAATGATCAATGACACATCCCGTCATTATCATCTGTCCGTTAATTTCCTCATTTTTGTCCCGCAAAAGGTGACACAAAAATCAACCACTAAAGAACAAAACCATTATCTGAAGAAATCATTGATAAAGGCATAGGAAATGTCCCAAAGCTTGTAAACCTCTATGGCTCTATCCTTGTGCCTTTCCATGAGTTTTTTTATTTTTTGTAAAAAGTGCACGAACCAATAATTATAAAATATAAATACGTGGTATAAATCTCCAGACTAAGAACTTAATATTGAGAGGGTTTTTTTTTTTTATAAATACGTGGTATAAATCTCCAAACTAAGAACTTGAAGTTTCTTCTTCCCTTTTTTTCGACTGGACCAATTTTGTTAATATATATTATAAATACTTGAAATTAATTGCGGACAGGATTTTAACAGTTTTTTGGGTTCATAAACGATGTCACATTATTTAATATATACGACGTACCAGAATAACACTAATAACATATGACAAAGTCTAGTATGCAAATTTGTATAGATACAAAAATTTTAATTTTTAACCAAATTCTATAATTGATGAATGTAATATAAAATTAAGTGGTCCATGGTTCACTCGGCCCAACTAGTTCATGGTTCACCCAGCTCAAATAGGTCATAATTTAGGGTTAATTATTTAGTGTTTAGGGTGTAGTTGGTTGATTTAGGGCAATTTTATAGATTTTCATCTATACAAATTTGCACACTAGACATACTCATAACATATAGTGAGTCCAATGAGCTTATTTAGCACCTGGCGGCGAAAAGATTCAGGAGGGAGTATTGATTTGGACGCACATGTTTCAGTGTGACAAAAACTTATGTAGACCTGGTTCATACCATGAATCCGGGTCAAACTTGACCCATACACACAAAACGGGTCACATATAAATATATATATTCCAAACCTAATTTTTTTCGCGCTTATTTCCGTCTCTCCTCTCTCCCAACTCTGCGAAACCGCCCCACACTCAGATACTTTCACGCGAAATCGATCACTCCCTACCACTTTTCACGCGACGGCGACTCTCTGCGACGCGATGAAGACGACGCCTCCGCGACGGAACTCGATGGTTCGTCTTCTTTTCACTGTTTATCCTTTTTCTTTTTGACGAAACTGTTTTTCCTCCGCTATTTTGTTTTGCCACGCTTGAGAACGAATGCGATTGTTAAACTACTCTTTTTCTTCTTTTGCTTTTTACGATATAAATGTGTTGCTAATTTTTTTTAAAGCAAGTTTGTCGTTGATTGTGTGTGAAATTGGGAATTAACGATTAAGAGCGTGTAATTAATTAATTCACAAAATATTGATTCAAAAAGTACGTGTGAGCCGATTTGTACATTTCATTTTTTTGGTGTAAGTCGTGGCAATATTTAATTGATATGGTTTTTTTTTTTTTTTGAAGAACCTATGAAATTTGTTCTTGCATCTATTTTAAGAATAAACCATTTGTGCATTTGACACTGTGTAGACAAAATCTTGAGTAATCAATGGTGTTTTTTCAGAGTTAATTTGTAACGGTTTAGTTTTTCTGTATATGAGTTGATGCATTTAACCTACAATTTATCTGGCTTGACCTTCTTCTTTTCCATAATTGATTAAGATGAAGGTTGAAGGTTTTGATATGGACCTTTGGTTGTGTTTTTGCAATTTCTATTTTACTTATTGTTAGGAACATTGTTTGTCTTTCGTTTACTGTTCGATTCCCTTGCTCTTGTTCCCAACACTTATCTTCTTTAAGTTTCGCTTTGTAATGATATGAGGTCAAAACAATGTGCTCGATCATCATCTAAAAGAAAATCAGATGACCAAGACGATGAACTTAATACTCCGATTGTTAAGCATTTGAAGGAAGGAGTGCTATGTGTCCATCCTTTAAAGAACAATACAGATAATGCAATGATCAATATTATTGAGAAGAAAAGTATTGTTCCTCAAATTGGTGGAAAAAAAAGTCACAAAGGCCAAATCTACAAGGTAAATGGTGGTGATAATGTTTATTTAAATTACAGTGATAGTTTTATTTCATAACCGTGATAGTTTTAATATATAACAGTGATAGTTTCATAGTATTACATTGATAGTTTTATAGTATAACAAAGATACTTTTATAGTATAACAAAGGATACTTTTATAACATAACAAAGATAGTTTTATAGATCGATTGTAGTTTTTCCTTTTTTTGCAAAAGGATATTAATTTCCATAGTAGGTCTATGAGTCTTTTGTAAGTTGATCAACAAACTTACGTAAAAACAAAAGCATGATGTGAGGAGCATCGGGTTTGGTGGCCTTCATCCCTTGATATTACTAGGTGCTCTAAGTCCAACCAAAACATGTTGAACCGGGTTGGTGGAGAACTTCAATGCTACCAAATAATCTCAAAAATTGATGATCATCGTAGCTTTGCAATCACAAAGCAGATGATGTGTTTTTCTTTTTAAGCTTCCTAGAAATGAAGGTATTCCAGTAATGAAGTGTTCAAGGAAACAAGACGATCCTCTTCCTCCTTTTTTGGAAAGGTTAAAAAAAGATTATGGAATTCAGACTGGTGCTCCCGTTAAGTGCTTATCGAGGCTATAAAAGGATAAATTAGTCGACGGGTGATGATTTCAAAAGAATTTTGTCTACTTTGCACTCTCATCCTTCCCCTGCTCCTACATCCAACCACTTGATTACTTAACATGTACCTCAAGTCTTGTGGAGGAGGTGGATATGATACCAAAGATGGATTGGTGTTCGCTTTGTTTTGGAGAAACTTTGTGATGCTATTAAATTGTACAAAAATGGTAACCAAAAGAGTCTTCTTGGGTTGCATTTATTTGCTACAAATTGTGTATTTTCATAGACCTAAAATGGCGGGTGTTGTTCAACCATCTACTCTTCCATTAATTCAAAGATTGAACGATAAGAGTATTGTGCGAGATGTGATCAAGAATTTGAAGCCAGATTATACCAAGAATGGAGAATTGATTGTACATCCTCTCGGTTTGAATGATAAAATTCTTGAAGATGATGGAAGGAAGAAGGATGTCGATGGAGGGAAGAAGGATGCCAATGTCGATGGAGGGAAGAAGAATGTTGACGAAGGTAAGAAGGATGTTGATGGAGGAAAGAATGACGTCGATGAAGACATCGAGGCTGAAGAAACAATTGTTGAAGGACCAATTACTCGGGTAATTTTTTCAGCTTTATTTATGCATTATATATAGTGGTCGCCTCTATTCATAACAAAATGACACTTTTTTTTTCTTAATAAAGAAAGTTATTATGAACAACAAAGAGAGTTATTTTGAACAACAAAGGATACTTTTTTTTGTAGCAAAGGAAAGTTTTTTTGAACAACTGTGGATAGTTTTCTTGTATACAACAAAGGATACTTTTTTTATCTTTACAGTGAAAGTTATTATGAACAACAATGAGAGTTATTTTGAACAATAGTGATACTTTTTTTGTGTAACAGTGAAAGTTTTTCTTGAACAACAGTGATAGTTTTCTTGTATACAACAGTGATAGCTTCTCTACATTACAGTTATTATATATATTTTAATGAGACATGCTTTATTTTTTGCAGGAAGTGGAGGAGTTGTTTGTATCTCTTAAGAGAGATATTACTGAAATCACTGATAAATATCTTTCAAGACTAACGGAGATTAGTGCAGCAAATAAGACCATGAAGGATAAAGAACCATGAACTCAATCTCCTAAATAAGTGATACTTTCGCTTTTTTCATGGATGATAAATTGCATCAAGTTATTGATAGATTGGTTGAAACCTTTCTTTTTTTTAAAGAGTCGGGTCACCGCAATGCCAAGCTTTAAGTTGTTTTCTCCTGAACGTGTTAATTTGGCTGATTATGGATTGGATAATTTGGATCTTGAAATTGATGATGTTATTAGTACCGATGAAGAGTGTATTGGACTAGGTGAGAAGGGTGATGAGGATGAGGTTGTCCCTAATGAAGAGTTGACCAATGCTGTGAATTCGGTTGGACACAAATCGAAAAAAAATAGTGAAATTTTTTCCTCTGAATTCTGGAAAATAACTGAGGAGATTGGTTATGCTTCAAATCCTATGAGTTCCGATAAAAAGACTTTTAAGAACATGCTTCAAACTCATACAGAGATTGCGGATTATTGTTTTTGCGACCATGAAAGTCTTGATAAGATGTAAGTTATTCTGACCTTTTTACTAATATTCTCATTTCATTTTACCAATATTGTTACTTATATTTTCATTAATTTTTCTTTTCTTGTTAGTGATTACATTTTCAATGGTGGGTCAACAAACTTTGTTGGAAAGGCTAAAATTTTGACAATGCGTCCAAATTTTTGGATAGGCAATGAAGTCATTGTGGCATGGAGTTTGATTATCAATAATGATCACTCCATTGAGGGTAAACAAAGTCGTTTTATCTTCAATATGGGGCATTGTGTAAGTTTTTTCTTTTATCTTATTTTTATGTTACATCATACATTTATATGCTAACAATGATTTTCTTTTGTAGACTGCTTTGTTAAACTTGATTAATAGAGTTGGTGATATTGAAGAAAATTTTGCTTTAATGCATGAAATTTGGAAGAACTGGCTATCTACTAACTTGGATACTTTAGATACTGCTGAAATGGTAATATTTTCATACCTTTTATATATTTTATGAGAACAGTGATACTATTTTGGCTAAACAGTGATAGTTTTTTGGTATTATAGTGATACTTTTTAGGAATAACAATGATACTTTTTTGGAATAACAGTGACACTTTTTTTGGAATAATAGTGATACTTTCCTCCATTAGTGAAACTTCTCATATTCAAAAGTCATAGTATGTATTATTAGCAATGTTTCCATTTAATTGTGCAGATCTTCATTCCATTTTGGTTACACAACCACTATGCTGCTATTGTCTTGAATCATGTTGATCAAAAATCACAATACTTGGATAACAGAACATATCGACTTGGACTAAATGATTTTTTTTGAGTGTGCTCAAATCCTTGTAAGTTTTTCGTTGTTCTTACCTTTTGTTTTAGTTGAACTTTTTTTCTTTACGTTCTTATTTATTTAATACTTTTTTTTTTGTAGCAATCACAGATGTCTTTGTTTCTTCAATCAAGGAATCACTCAAAAGGCAAATGTGTCTCGAACTATGAATTTGAAAATGTGAACATTCAGTGGCAAACAACTAAGCATGATGACGATTGCGGTGTATACTTGATGCATCATCTTCAAAATTTTGATGGTGCAATTTACACATCTCCAGATATGACAAAGGTAGTTTTATTTTTCAATTTTAATGTTAAGTCTTTCTACATTGATTTTAAAATTTTCTTATGAAGACTCCGATACGGCGGGTGTTGAGGGCTGAGCTTTGTGCATCTATTGTTTTGTCCGATGTGAACAAGTCTAAAGAAAATGTTTTAGAAAAAGTTAATGATTTCTATAAGAATAAGCCAACATTAATCGGACGTATTGCAAACGAGAAAAATGAGATGAAATTAAGAGATCAAGAGGAGAAAAAAAAGCTTGCTGCTGAGAGGAAGAGCAAGAGACTAAGAAGAAGATGACTTTGATTTTCTTATTTTAGATCTGAAAAGTGTATTAGGCTTAACAATGATCGTTTTTTGCTATTTTTTTGTCCATATTAGATGCGGTGATGGTTATGCAGCTTTAACAAGTAAAGTTTTTGTCCATATGAAATTTAACAATTGTAGTTTAACAATGATATATTTAGTAGTTTTGTAGCTTTTTGTTGGTGGTTGATTAATTGAAACCTGATTAGGTTGGATTTTTGTTTTAACAAAGGATAATAGTTTTGCTTAACAAAGGAGAGTTTTAATTAGTAAATAAAGGAGAGTTGTATTGAATAACAGTGAGAGTTTTACTTAGTAACAATGATAATTGTTTTGCATAAAAGTGAGAGTTTTACTAAATAATAGTGAGAGTTATAATGAATAACAGTGAGAGTTTTACTTAGTAAAAGTGAGAGTTTTTGTGAACAAAAGTGATAGTTTTACTTAGTAACAGTGATAATTGTTTGCTTAACAATGAGAGTTTTAATTAGTAAATGGTGAGAGTTGTATTGAATAATGTTGGAGTTTTTTACTTAGTAACAATGATAATTGTTTTGCATAAAAGTGAGAGTTTTACAAAATAACAGTGAGAGTTATAATGAGTAACAGTGAGAGTTTTACTTAGTAAAAGTGAGAGTTTTTGTGAACAAGAGTGATAATTTTACTGAATAATAGTGAGAGTTTTACTTAGTAACGGTGAGAGTTTTTGTGAACAAAAGTGATAGTTTTTTGAAGGACATATATAGTTTTCATGTGTAGTTGTATAATTTGAAAAAAAAGATGACAATAAAAGAAAGTGCAACGATGCCAATAACAGTCAAAAAATTAAATTAAAGAACATAAAGTATAGATGGTCCATAATAGAGATACGGAGGAGAATAGAGAGTCTAGATTTTAAAACTAATGAAGTACTAATCTATAGGATCTAAAACAAACGAGGATTTGGAGTTTTAGATCCAAATTCCTTCGGTAATGCTGAAGTTGATACTCTTTATGTCTTGTTCTTCTTGTTTTTCTCAAAGTGTCCTTTAATCCTTTTCCTCCTTCCTTTTGTATTTGCGCGTGCAGGATCCAAAACGGTTTTTGATGATTCAGAATCAGCCAATATACTTTCTGCCGAGGTCAATTCATTGATAGCTGTTAAATCTCTGTTGAAGCCTTCATCAATAATACTTCTTGCTTCATTTCTCTCACATTGCAATACTAAATTGCGCAATTTCTTATTTTTTTTTGTCTCCATTGTCTCCATTCCCCATCTTCTTTGTGTTGCTTTCAAATGTTAACTTGTTAAGACATCTATTTTTACAAATTTTGTCCACCTTTTTCAAGATGTAAAGATCCGCATCCTTTGTACGAAATTGATGTGAAGGATCCTTGCTATGAGAACATAGTATTCGAATTCCTCAAACCTTTTGCAATTGTGACGTGATGAGGTTCATATTTTCATCAAAAATCACTTGATTGTTACGATCACCCTTACTAGATTTAACATTATAGACTATCGTGTTATCTAGTTTCCCAAGAACTCATATGAGTATGTGCAATACACTTCTAACTCAATCTCAAAGTGTTTAAAGAGTTCAATTGTATATACCTCTGAAGCATGTTTTATCATTCCAATCATTTCATAAGAAGATGCGGGACAAGACCTCGTAGAATTGAATTCATCCAACTTTTCTGTGCTCCTCCAATCTCTTACAGTCTTCATGAAGTAGTGTTCATAAAATTCAGACAAGCTTGTGTTTTTCTTGGCACTGAATCAAATTGCATGATTTGTACTCTCACTCCTTTGGGAAGAACGTATTCCAGCTGAAAAGATGTTTTTGCTCAAAGTTGTACACCATTTTTCTTTCAACTTGTACAACCTTGTAAACCAAGCGTTATTTTCCAAATTGTAACTTGATATCATTGTTCTCCAGCACTCTTCAAATTCATTTTCATCACAGACCCGACAAACACTTGTTGAATGCAAATTTAAATGAATCATCACACTTCATTTCTCCAAATTTTTTTATCGAGTTTTGTTGAAGATGCCAAAGGCAAAGCCTGTGCCTTGTTGTTGGGAATACCTAATTTTTTTTAAAGTGAGCATGTCAGCTACAAGAGTAACAACTATCACTGTAATTCAAATAAACTCTCACTGTTATTCAGAAAAACACTCACTTTTTTATTCATAAAAACTTTCACTGTTATTCAGAAAAACTCTCACTTTTATTCAGTAAAACTCTCACTCTTATTCAAATTAACTCTCACTCTTGGGAAAAAAAACTATCACTGTTACTCGGAAAAACTCTCACTTTTATTCAGAAAAATTCTCATTTTCATTCAGTAAAACTCTCACTGTTACAACTATCAGTGTAAAGAAAAAAAAACTCACTGTAAAACAAAACAACTATCATTGTATAGTTAAAATACTATCACTGTATAGTTAAAATACTATCATTGTTCTACATAAAAACTATCACTTCTACACATAGAGACTATCATTCATACCTTCTCTATTGCATTTGAGATCGCCTGGTCTTGGTCAGTAAACAGTGTCACGGGACATTTCCCTCTCATTGATTTCTTGAACACATTGAATAACCATTCAAATGTTTCTGTCTTCTCATCAGAAATAAATGCACAACCAAACATCGTGTTTTTCCAATGGTTGTTCACTGCAACGAATGGTGCGCATATTAGGTTATACATATTTGTTTTATATGTAGTGTCAAAAACCATAACATCTCCATATAACTCATAGTCTTGTTTCATCATAGAATCTCTCCAAAAGAATTTAGACAACCTCCCATCATCGTCCATTTTCACCTTGTAAAAAAATCATCATCTTTATCATTTTGATCTTGTATCATGTCAAGCACTCTTTCAACATCACCTCCTTCAATATTGTCCATTTTCCATCTATTCACAAAATTCAAGTGATCCTTCTTTGTATGTCCAACATTCTCCTCTCCTCCAAATACATGTGCCATATAATGAAAGGACTCGGTTGCTCTCATTCCCGAACTTAACATCTCTGTTATAGTTTTGGCCTTCCCATCAGTAATCCTTCTTTCAGAACGGTGAAGATGGTTCCATTCTCTTCTAGTCAATAGATGATTATGCGTTTCAGTATGCTTTACTACTTCATAAACCCCACCATCATTCAATTTGATTCTCATCATTCTTTGGGCACTTTGTTCTTGTAATTGCAATGCTCTTTGTCTTTTCTAAACCTTGTTTTCCTTAGTTACTCTTTCCCCAAATAAGAAGAACATGTAGAGTTTTCCTAACACTATAATGAGGTTCACTAGTAGAATATCGATTAGTTCCTTTTACGCACACTAAATCCCACTTCACGAGCATGCTTGTAATACAATTCATACATCTCCTCAATAGTTCCTTTTGTCATGCCAAATAGAGAACCACTTGTATCATCAAGATCAACATTCTTCTCTGTATACAAAACAAATACCTTACATGAATACAACTAATACATGTTTGAAAAAAAAAAAATCATTAATTTATTTATTTTGTTGTACCTTGATTTTCTATCCCAAAATATGTTCAATGTTTTGTCCATCCATCAAAGTACAATCATAAATTTCTTTCTTCTTCTAAGGTTCTTCTTCAAGGGATTCAAATTGTATTAAATCTAGTATTTCATCTGTAAATAAAAATTAATACAATTGGTTATAACATGTAAACATATGGACTACAATAAACAATAATATGCATTCAAATAAACCAATACGACTATCATTATAACTAGTGATATACCTTCAAATAAACTATCACTACTATGTATAAAAACTATTACCAACACATATAAAAACTACCACTGTTACTCACAAAAACTATCACTGTTATTTAGAAAAACTATCACTGTTACTTAGAAAAACTATCATTGTTACTTAGAAAAACTATCACTGTTGCTCAGAAAAACTCTCAATATTTCTCAGAAAAACTCTCACCACCAATACACATAAAAACTATCATTGTTACTCAGGAAAACTACCACTACTACTCAGAAAAACTATCACTATCACCACATGTTATACTAAGTATCACTGATACACATATAAATTATCATTGCTATACATAAAAACTATCACTGTTACTTGGAAAAACTATCACCGTATTTGGTAAAACTATTATCACATCAGATGCATATTAAGTTTCACGATTATATAAACTATCACCAAGTATGAAGTAAAAGTATTCGTTACATAAAAAAACTATCACTCTCCTTAAATAATGCACCATTGCAGCGTGAAATGAGTTTTTTTGTACCTGTTGTGTAGTCTTCAATCATAGTGCTATTGTCACTTGCACCTTCATCTTCATTGCTCTTCATTGTGTGGATTGATGAGTGTGAGACGCAAGTGAGATGATTGAGCACGCGACGCGCTGTTTTCAGAGAGATGAGATGATTGAGGTGCAAAAGAGCGTGTGAAAGAGTCGATCTAGCTTAAATACCAAGAAAGATGGCGAAAAGACGGGCGAAGATTCACGCGAAGACCTGGCGGAAAACGTGGCGAAAGACGCAAGACGTGAAAAATCTCAGAAAGACGCGAAACGAGTGAAATTCGGGTCAAACTTGATATAGGTCATATTGAATTAGGGTTCACCCTATGAACTTGATTCACAGGAGTGTCATTCTTCAATGCTAGCTAGTTATTCATGTTGTTTTCTTTAGTTTTGAGTTATCATTAATTTTTCATCTCCTAAAATTACAGTGACTTCATGTTAGTATAATGAATAGTATGTACTCCCTCCTTCCCATAAATATAGAATTATTTTCTATTTTCATTCGTCCCACAAAAATAGGTCAGTTATTATATTTAAAATATCATTAAATGTTCATTTTCATCTTTTGCCCTTACTTAATATACTTTGCAGTGAATTATTTGTCTTGAAAAACTAATAGCTATATGGGCAAAATAGAAAAGTAATGCAATAATTTAATGGTTCAATAATAATAATTTCTATTTTTTAATTTGTGTAAAAATAAACATAGGGAGGAAATAATAGTTATAGTATTTAGTAAATTAATTTGTAATATGAGATATTAATTTATTTAACACGATGATAAGGGTACAATTGATTTTCTTTAATTAAAGTTTTAAACGATTTTTTTCCCTTAAATTTGAATTTGTTCAAAGATCTAAGCTAATTTTAATGAGCAAGTCATACATTAATTAGCTAGCTAGATCGACTATTTTAATACTCCCTACACCACTCAAATATAGTCATCTTTGAAATTTTACTCAAATCAATAAAATATTATCTATTTATTGTGTATAAAAATTTGAATTTCATGTATAAAGTTTTTTTTTATATATATCCCTTATTTACAATAAATGCTCCATTTAAATAAATGTATTGCGTACTTTAAAACACTAACTTTTAATATATAAATGACTATCCTTTGGGACATAGGAAAAAGAAAATCGTGACTATCTTTGTGGGATAGAAAGAGTATTTATTTTTATATATAATGTGTCTACTTCATTTATTTTATATCGGCTGTATATCCTATTCAATTTTGGATAACTTTATTACATTATATCTGAATTTCTTGATAAATAATTAGTAGTAATAAACTAACGACGACCAATTTGGATGGTAACGGCCGAGTTTAGAATAAAAGATCTAATCTATTTGGACATAATCTTGTGAAAAATGAAAATAATATTTCTAAATTAAATTGGATCAAACTTTGTTAGAAGTAAAAATTTGTCGGTCCTCATCGGAAATTATAATAATAAAAAAAAAATTATAATCCCTCTAAGTTCATTAGAATATAATCAATTATTATTTGACAAAGTTTAGTATGAAAATTTGCATACATGAATTTTTTTTAATTTTGACCAAATTAAAACACAATTCGCCCAAAAAGGGCGAAAAATCGTAGGCAAGATTCAAACTCGGGTTCTCTGAGCACGACAAAGAAGGCCTGACCACTAGGCTACACAAACTTATGTTACAACATTTAGTTTTTCAATATATTAATTTGTATTTGTCTATTTTAATTAAGAATTTATATTTAATAAAGAAAAATTTAAATTAATTAAGGATGTATATTTAATATAGAAAAAAAAAAGTCCAGCCGCTTTACCTACATAGGTCGAACCGTACCACTATACTACAAATCATTAAATACTTTAAAATTGAGACATTTTAAATAATAAATTGTGTTTAACTATTTTAATTAAGTATATATATTTTAATTATTTGTAGATAACATTTACAATTGATTGATGAATGAAAAATTGAGTTAACTCTAGTTGATTCAAGTATATAAGGAAATATTTTTTATTATTGCTTCTGCTTACAAATTATGTCGTATAATACATTTAAAATTATATTTTTTATTGTAATATTATTACGTTTTGCATCTAATACTGTTTCGTTTTGATTAGATAACCTTCATAACATACCTTAATTTTTCTTATGTTTAGATTGTAATATCGTTATTTTTTTTTTGTAATATTGTTATTTTTTTGCATGTAATACTGTTATGTTTTGTTTGTAATACTGCTTCAATTTCCTATTTGAAATTAAAATAGAAGGCTTAATGATTGTTGATTATGAATTTTAATACTGCTTTAGCTATGCATTTAATATACTTCAAAAAAAAAATCTTTTGTTAAGAGTGTAATACTATTATATTTTTTCATGTAACACTGTTATATTTTTCCTATAATACTGTCTATGTTTTGAATGTAATACTGCTTTCGTTTAAATTTAAAACCCTTAAAAACTTACATTTTTTCTATGTTTTGAATTTATTATACAAGAAATGCTTCCTAATCGATTGAAATGCTACTTTGTTTGTCCTAAACTATATGTGGAAAATACACATTGGAAACTCTCGAAACTGCTTTTTCAGATGAAAATGGTGCGCACTATAATTTATCTGCTAATTATTTGATATATGTAACACTATAATTAAAAATATATATACTTGAACAAACGATTTGACAAGAATCATTTTAAATTTTGCTGAGTGTGTTTGTATAAATATTGTAGTGAGATGAACATTCAAAATGTGTACATCAACTCTTTCAATTGTTGTATTTATAGAAAAAAAAAATCTTTAAATAAAACAGAAATGTATTTAAAGAAAAAAAAAGAAAAAAATTCTGAGAAAAGCGAAAAACAGAATTGCAGTAGATGGGAGTTGAACCGACGTCAAACAAGGAAAGGGAGAAGACGCTCACCATTAAGCCACAAAGTCAATGATGCTGGTTTCAGTCCGTAGCAACTTATACCGAATAGAATTCGCGAATTTTCCCATTTTCCATATATAAAATTTTCACACTACAACTCCTCTTATTATTTATATAATTGTTTTCTTTAAAAGATCACTATTTATATATGTGAGAATTGTAATTATTGAAATATTAATTATTTTCAACAAATTGACCGTTCCTCTGGGTATATTTATAAATTTATACATATATAAAAATAGCAAAGTCCTGAAAAAACTGTTCCCTTTTTTCTCCATTTTTACTCTCATTTTTACAATAATTTCTCCACTCTTTCTCTCTCTTCTTTACAACAATTGTTGCGTATTTTTTTAGTTTTCTCTCTCCATTTTCTATAATTGTTCATTCACATTTTTTATATGGCCACCGTTATTTGCACCAACATAATTAGTAAGTACACCTCCCGGATTAGAACACCTCCTACTGGATTAGTACACCCTCCCCCAAAATTCCAAATTTATCCTTCTCCAAACCTAATTTTCTTTTCTCCCTTATCTGTTCGGCTTCTCCTTCCCCTACACCTCCTCCATTTCTTCTTCTCTCTCAACCCCCAAACTCGACGTAGCCGCCAAATCCTCTACCACCGATGTTGCCTCATTGGGGATTATCTTTGAAAAGTATGCTTTTTACTTTGTATAATCAAAACTAATTTCCACACTTATTTCTTGAAAATAAATTGTTTATCATCGATGCTTTAAATATGATTGAATGTTATATATATTTATTTGATAACTGCTCAATAATTCGTGACGTGTTACATCAGAAGTTAATTTAGTGATACCCGGATCACGTAAGATTAAATTAATGGTCCTTGTAACTAAAAAGTACGCCATTCACGACCTAGATGGAAATGAACAACCATCGCGAAAGGTTGAGGTGTAAGGCTCGATTGGTTTGTCTTGACCAAGAGATTACACTAGTGCATGACTGATGCTATGAATAGACCTTCCACAGAGGATAAATTCTTCGAATCAACATGGAAGAATTAGACCTCGGCCGTTCGTTGTTTAACCTTCGCCCCTTTAAATAGATCACGCGGATCGGTAATTATTGCTTTGACTTATCATGGGTAGCGAATCGAGAGAGATTCAATACGTTTTATCTTGGGCAATATTATTGGTCACATGTGATTGCTAAGATTTAATACTTAAGAATCGCGGTGCAAGCACGCTTGTTTGATTTGCCCCCTCGGGAGGTTCATAAGTTTTATCATACCAAATCTTGCAAGTGGAATTTGTTTCCTGTGATGGATAATAATGTTGAACCGCTCTCGACCAAGGACAAAAGATATTAATTAATGGAAAGCTATTTCAAAGGGCTTGAATTAATTAATGGGCTAGATAATCTTAAACACGGAAATAATGACCGAGCCATATTGACCGTAATATGGGTTAAGATGGATAGTGCAATATTAATTATGTAGTGGGATTAATTAATATTTACGGGCTTGAATTATATTGTGGCTCAATATTAGATATTCAAGATCCATTAGAAGGTCCAATCTTAATTCTCCTAAAGGCCCCCGAGTAGCCCAAATATATAGTCCAATAACCTAAAAAGGTGATTAAAATAAAATAAATATTGTTGCTTATATTTCCTCATTAAATTTTAAATTATGAATAAAAGAGGAGAAAGATTTTCTTTGAATTTTGTTATGGAATGAAGATATGTATTCTTGGAATACAAGATTATCTCATTAAATTCAAGAAATCTCCCACTTGGTTATTCATTAAGAGATTTTCAAATTTTTGAAAAATAGAGGGCAAGAAAGATTTTCTTGATTTTCTTGAAAAGATATTATGGAAGATATGTATTTCTTTGAAATACAAGAATATCTCATAAATTCAAGAAGATCCAAATCTTGGATTCTTGACCTTAGTTTTTTCGAAAATTATCTCCATAATAGAGGAGGTGGATTTTTGTGGAATATTTTAATTATGGGAAAAGAATATATGAGATATATTCAAGATTTCTTGGTGACCAAGAAAAGTCTTATCCCACATTGAAAAATTCACAAAATTTCGTGGCTCCTCCTATCCTATAAATAGGGATGATTAGTTCATTCCCAAGTACAATTCCATGTGGCCGAAATATTAGCAAATCCACATAATGTGGTGCAACAAAGTTTATTTTTTCCTTTTGTTAATTGTTCGCGAGTATCCTTCCAACGGATTGTCGAGCAAGGGCTAAGGAATACTTGGGAAGTCCTTTTGTTAGTCCGTCCGACCAAAGCCAATCGCCATCCCGAGAGGTACGCTCACGAAACCCGTAGATTCCGCACGCGGGTTTTACGTGGCTTTTTATATGCATAATATGTTGTTGCAATTATTATTTGAATTAATATAGATTAATTCATGCTAGTAATAATTAATGAATTAAATTTGTATTTAAATATTCACCCCGAATAGATCTGTGCAAATCATTCCCCAACAATCGTATCGAGCCACCGCTTTGCTCAATTTTTTTAAATTGTAATTTAATTCACTTATTATTAAATTTGAAATCGATAGTAGAACTATTAGATCTGCTTTTGCGTATCCAATTGTCATGGATTTTAATGTTTTATTTTGCATGCATATAAACCGTGGTTTTTTAATTCGATTCGCTCGATTTGTTTTGCCTCGCGGAGAAAATCCACGAAGTAGACTAGGATTTGTTTGATTTGATCAATGATATAGACTAGTCTAGATCTAGGTTTATTTATTTTTTGTAAATAAATTGTAAATCGGATCGGGAACGAAGAGATGAAGAATTAAAGGACGAAAATCCGTAACCAGGCGGCGGGCGGCGGGCGCGCACCGGCACGCACGCAGGGCGCAGGGCGAGGCCAAGCGGGCCGAAATCGCGAGAGGATGCAGGCCGGCGCACGACGGGCGGTGCGTGCTCCAGGCCGAGCGGACGCCGGCGGGCGCGCACACGGGCGCGCGGCGGAGACGCGGACGAGGTCGATGAGGCCGATGTCGGAGAGGCGGAGGCGGATGGATGCGCGCGGACGCGCGCGCGAGCGCTGCCGAGGACTGCCGACCGACCGACTTCCCGAGGCGTGCCGAGGCGCTGGCGGGCGTGGCCTCGCCAGGCGGTGCCGAGGTCGCTTAGGTTGTCCTAGGCCAGCGGCCGGCGGATGCGGGCGCGTGCATCCCGGCCGCGCGAGCCGCCATGGGCCGGTTCGAGACGAAGTATTTTTTTTCGAGACGAACGAGTGGGAGAAATTCGAGACGGTTTCATCAAGATCAAATCAAGAAAAATCAAACCATGACAATTGGATAATTTGTGCCCAATATGTTTATTTTTCTCGCTTTTGCTTGATTTATTTGTGCTATCTTATGCTTTATTTAATTTGTTTAAATGTGTTTGCATGAGGGTTGCCAAATGGAAAAAATCTCAACTTCAAAATTACTAAGTATGTTTAAATAATTAATTGACAATTTTATTCCTGATAATAAAATTGAATTAATTTTGACCTCCATGATTTATTTATTTGTGAATTCTTTTTGAGAAATTCTCAAACGGATTTTGGCCAAAAGATAGGTTTCACATGAATGAATTCCAAACGGATGATTGTGGGTTATTACTAGTGGCGATTTATGACCCTCCCCCAACGAGGCTCGATCAAAGCGAAATAGTAATCCCAGATTTAATCATGGTTATTACTTAGGTATAAAATTGATATGCATATACTTCTCCAAGTCCCCGCCAATTTTATATTGGTCAAGTGGGAGCCAACTATTAACTGATATTAAAGGTTTGTAAATCGTTTTTGTTTGTAACTCGCTTGAATGTGTTTAAATAATGACCCACCCAACGCGGGCTTATTTAAACTGCTTTTGAGATGTTGGTTGATGCATTGTTCATATTTTTTTTTGAGATTTTAAATATGATGGCATGTGATCGAACCTTGTGATATACTTGTGTGTTATTGCATATAGTTGTTTATTTCACCAAAGATGTCGCTACCTTTTTAATCCACTCGTTATTATACTTAAAGTCAATACAATTTGTATGGAAACTATATTTATTGAAAATTATAATTGTCCTAATCGCACAAAAGCACAAGTGGATTTTGACACACAAAAATCGATGAGCCAACCGACGAGTCAAAACACGCGGACTCGTCGATCACCTTTATGAGAGATGTCATCACCGAAAATGGTGGAGGAAAAACCCGTAAGGGATTACGCCCTCAAAATAGATGGCCCATCCGAACAAACTTGAGATTCTCGAGCGCAGATTATGATCTAGAGACTCGATGAATTTGGTACTTCATTCTCTACCCGTAAAGGTTTTTGAGCATTTTGCCTCGCTAGCTAATTTGTTGCAAACTTTTGGACTCGGCAGAAATGATGATAAGGCACCAAACTCAAGCTTTGACGGAAGTGGTCCGCCTTCATCTTCTAGGCCAAGGGTAGGCAAGATAAAGAAGAGGACCAAAGGCCATAAGCAATAAAACTCAACTGTTGCCAAGGGCAATGGTAAGATGAGGAATGCTTGTTGTGTCAAGGAAAATCCAAAGAGGAAGTGCTTAAGTCATGAGTGAGAGAGGACAATGGAGGTTTTTTGCTGCTCCAACCCCAAAAGGGACGGAAAAAGAAAGGTAATTCTCATACACTAGTTGTTGAAACTTGTTTAGCGGGCGATACTTCTCATTCGTGGGTGGTTGATAATGAGATCCACTAATCATGTTGGTTTCACTTCGTTCTAAATGATCCCAAGAACGAAGTGGGAGTGAGATCCTCATCACACCGGGTAACGTTATTTAAAGTAGAAGACATTGCAATGCTACGTAAGTGGCGCGATATTGCAATGCTACGATAGTAACGATTATTGCAATACTACGCAAGTAGCAGACATTGCAAAGCTACATGAGTGGCAATTAAAGCAGTGGGAGAAGTGCACCTATCTTTTGAAGATAAAGTTTTTTGAGATTATCTTTATGTTCCCGCTTTTAGAAAGAATTCACTTTCGCTTTCTAAAATTAGATTAAAGGACACTAAGTTTCTTCTAATAAGAATGACATCATTTTTGAAATGATGAGTGTATCTCATTATGGGACATTGATGGAAAATCTCTATACAATTAATTGTGGCACACCACTCACGAAATGTATCCTATAACACATCAACTATTTCCGAGAAAAGAAAAACGCTCATCGACGTGAACGAGACACTTTTTTTGGCATCTAAGATTAGGTCATATAAATCCAAAGAGGATCCAAAGGTTGGTGAAAGATGGTTCACCGGAGCGCCTCCAAGTTGAATCGAATCCAACCCGCGAATCATGTTTGGAGGGTAATATGACCAAGATGGCATTTGGAGCCAAGGAATGGGGCTAAAGAAGTGTTAGAGATCGCTCACATAGATGTATGTAGTTCAATGTCAACCAAAGCAAGAGGAGGTTATGAGTAATTTTATTGATGATTACTCAAGGTACATTTTCCTTATGAAGCATGAATCGAGACCTTTGAGAAATTCTAAAGAATTTAAGGCTCAAACAGAGAATCATAGGGAAAAACGATCAAGTCTCTACGATCCGATCGTGGAGGCGAATACCTCAAATGATGAGTTTTTGAACTACTTATCCGATGAAGGGATTGTATCCCAAACACCAACCCCTAACCCCTCAACAAAACGGGGTTTGCAGAGCAAAGCAACATAATTTTTTTGAAATGGTTAGATCAATGATGAGTTATACGGATCTTCCCGAAGTCGCTTCGGGTCATGCCTTGAAAAAAAACGACTTATATTCTCGAACTTGGTGCTATCCAAATCGGTTCCCAAAACCCCAAAGAATTGTGGACCGGACGCAAGTCTAGTATGAGACACATGAGAACTTTGGGGTGTCCGCCTACGTGTTGGACAAGGAAACCGCAAATTGGATCCTCGATCGTAATTAAGGTTGTTTTGTAGGATACCCCGAGGGAACAAAAGGGTGAATGTTCTATAATTCAAGATCAAAAGGTGGACATCCACACCCACTTTAGATTTTGGAAGAAAACTATATAAACCAAAGAAAACCCGTATGAGATTACCTTAAATGAGCTTAGAGGGCAAACCTCAAAGGCGATCGTATTAGATGATATACCAAACGATACGTTTTCACAACCGAGCCTCCTCGTTATAGTGTAGGGTTGTTAGACGCCCGAGAGATTCATGGAATAGAGAGTCCCTCGACTTGATTCCCTAATCGCACCCATGGACATATGACGAGGCACTCCAAGATAAGGATGCAGATTCTCGGCAAACAAAGAATGAAAGACGAAATGGGTTCTATGTTTCATAATAGAGTGTGGGGAGCTAGTCGAACCACTTAATGGGGTCAAACCCATTAGATGCAAAGGGTATATAAGAGGAAAAGAGGATCGACGGGAAGGTTGAAACCTTTAAAGCAAGACTAATGGCGAAAGGTTATACTCGTAAAAGAATGGGATCGACATGTGGAAACTTTTTCGCCCATAGCCATGCTTAAGTCCATCCGTATTCTCTTATCGATTGTCACAAGATTTCAACTTTGAAATCGGCAAATGGATATCAAGACAAATTTCCTTAACTAAGTCTTGATAAAGAGATCCATATGCAACAACCCCCATGTTTTTCATTGAAACAAAGCCAAGAACACCTAGTTTGAAAGCTCAAGAGGTCCATTTACTTGACTCAAACAGCATCCGAACTTGGAACCAAAGTTTTGATCATATTATAAAGTCTTATGGGTTTTGATCAAAACGAGTTTGAAAGTTGTGTGTATAAAAAACGCGTCGGAACCGCATTGGTATTCTTAGTATTATACGAGATCACATTGTGATCATCGAACGATGTGAAGGTGTGATCGACGTAGTGGCATGGTTTTTCAAAATAGCTTTGATATGAAAGACTTGGGGAAAATCGACACATCCTTGGGATCAAGATCACAAGAAAATGATGGTCGGGTTATCGCAAGTTTCATACATAGACACCGGTTTTGAAACAATTCAAAGATGCAAGATTCCAAGAAAGGATTCAGACCTTTTCGGACTTGAATCCATCTATCCAAGAAAATGTTCCCTAAGACGAAAAAGGAGATAGATGACATGAAAGGTATTCCTTGTGCTTCTACCGGGCCTAAACCTTATGTATGCATTGTCAGGTACGAGACCGGATATATGCTTTTGCCGTAGGGCATGGTAGCAAGATATCGAGTAACTCAGTGGAAAGCGCATCGACGACGCTTAAAAACATTCTCAAGTTTCCGGAGAACTCGATAGAATGTTGATTTATCACCGATACTCCAATCCCCATCGGCCACATGGACTCGGATTTCCAATCGATTTAGATTCCGAAATTATCCGCCTCGCTTAGTGTGTTTCCATTTGGGAAGTGTAGCCATCAAATGGACGAGTGTGAAGCAGAAATGCATCAACGACCAACCATGGAAGTCGGGTAAGTAGTTGCTTGAAAGCGTTGAAAGAACCGATTGGGCTCTAGATCTTCTTAGTGGACTTGGATGGTGTTCTCAATTTGTTCAGCAATATCCCGCTAGGGGCGCTTGCAAATTCAAGAGAACCAAGAGTCCACGAGTCAAACAAACACATTAAAGGAAAGACATCTTATACGAAAATCGTTAAGAGAGGAGATATAGATGTGGCAAAGATAGCATCTAGGACAACCTAGCGATCCATTCACAAAGTGTCCGCCTCCTCAATACATTCGAGAGATGTGAGTGGAATGGGTGTCAAGACCGCCGCTAACTGCTTTGAGTATAAGTGGGAGAAATTATTAGGTTCGTGTAGGTGACATTAGATGTCACGGACTACTCGAGACGGTTGTAGTATACTTAAAAGCGGACTTTGAGTATAAGTGGGAGATTGTTGGGATTATAATCGAAAAAGTATGCTTTTTACTTTGTATAATCAAAACCTAATTTCCGCACTTATTTATCAAATAAATTGTTTATCACCGATGCTTTAAATATGATTGAATGTTATATATATTTATCGCATAATTGTTCAATAATTCAGACGTGTTACATCAGAAGTTAATTTAGTGATACCCGATCACGTAAGATTAAATTAATAAATTCCCTTGTAACTAAAAAGTACGCCATTCACGACCTAGATGGAAATGAACAACCATCGCGAAAAGGTTGAGGTGTAAGGCTCGGGATTGGTTTGTCTTGACCAAGAGATTACACTAGTGCATGACCGATGCAATCGAATAGACCTACAGGAGGATAAATTCTTCGTAATCCAACAAGGAAGAATTAGACCTCAAAGGGTTCGTTGTTTCTAACCTTCGCCCCTTAAATAGATCACGCGGATTGGTAACTATTGCTTTGACTTATCATGGGTAGCTTAATCGAGAGAGATTCAATACTTTTTATCTTGGGCAATATTATTGGTCACATGTGATTGCTAAGATTTAATACAAGAATCGTAGCAAGCACGCTTTGTTTGATTTGCCCCTTTGGGAGGTTCATAAGTTTTATCATACCAAATCTTGCAAGTGGAATTTGTTTCCTGATGGATAATAATGTTGAACCGCTCTCTAACCAAGGACAAAAGATATTAATTAATGGAAAGCTATTTCAAAGGGCTTGAATTAATTAATGGGCTAGATAATCTTAAACACGGAAATAATGACCGGAGCCATATTGACCGTAATATGGGTTAAGATGGATAGTGCAATATTAATTATGTAGGGGATTAATTAATATTTATGGGCTTGAATTATATTGTGGCTCAATATTAGATATTCAAGATCCATTAGAAGGTCCAATCTTAATTCTCCTAAAGGCCCCCCGAGTAGCCCAACATATAGTCCAATAACCTAAAAAGGTGATTAAAATAAAATAAATATTGTTGCTTATATTTCCTCATTAAATTCAAAATTATGAATAAAAAGAGGGAGAAAGATTTTCTTTGAATTTTGTTATGGAATGAAGATATGTATTCTTGAATACAAGATTATCTCATTAAATTCAAGAAATCTCCCACTTGGTTATTCATTAAGAGATTTTTCAAAATTTTGAAAATATAGGGGCAAGAAAGATTTTCTTGATTTTCTTGAAAAGATATTATGGAAGATATGTATTTCTTGAAATACAAGAATATCTCATAAATTCAAGAAGATCCAAATCTTGGATTCTTGCACAAATTTTTTCGAAAAATTATCCATAAAATAGAGAGGTGGATTTTTGTGGAATATTTTAATTATGGGAAAAGAATATATATGGGATATATTCAAGATTTCTTGGTGACCAAGAAAAGTCTTTTCCCACATTGAAAAATTCACAAAATTTCGTGCCCTCCTCCTCTCCTATAAATAGGGGATGATTAGTTCATTCCCAAGTACAATTCCATGTGCCGGAAATATTAGCAAATCCACATAAGTTGGTTCAACAAAGTTTATTTTTTTCCTTTTGTTAATTGTTCATGAAAGTATCCTTCCACCGGATTGTCGAAAGCAAGGGCTAAGGGAATACTTGGGAAGTCCTTTTGGTTAGTCCGTCCGACCAAAGCCACCGCCATCCCGAGAGGTACGCTCACGAAAACCGTAGATTCCGCATGCGAGGTTTTACGTGGCTTTTTATATGCATGATATGTTGTTGCAATTATTATTTGAATTAATATAGATTAATTCATGCTAGTAATAATTAATGAATTAAATTTGTATTTAAATATTCACCCCGAATAGATCTGTGCAAATCATTCCCCAACAATCGCATCGAGCCACCGCTTTGCTCAATTTTTTAAATTGTAATTTAATTCACGGACATTAAATTTGAAATTGATAGTAGAACTATTAGATCTGCTTTTGCGTATCCAATTGTCATGGATTTTAATGTTTTATTTTGCATGCATATAAACCGTGGTTTTTTAATTCGATTCGCTCGGATTTGTTTTGCCTCGCGAGAAAATCCACGAGTAGACTAGGATTTGTTTGATTTGATCAATGTAATAGACTAGTCTAGATCTAGGTTTATTTATTTTTTGTAAATAAATTGTAACCGGATCGGGAACGGCGAGATGAAGAATTAAAGGATCTAAATCCAGAACCAGGCGGCGGGCGGGTGGGCGCGCGCTGGCACGCATGGGCGCAGGGCGAGGCCGGGCGGGGCCGAGCGCGCGCGAGGATGCAGGCCGGCGCACGGGCGGTGCGTGCTCCAGGCCGGGCGGACGCTGCGGGCGCGCGCACGGGCGCGCGCGGAGACGCGGGCGAGGTCGATGTCGCGGGCGAGGCGGAGGCGGGCGAGCGCGCGCGCGCGGATGCGCGCGGACGCGCGCGTCGCCTGCCGAGGACTGCCGACCCCTGCCGACTTCTGCCGAGGCGTGCCGAGGCGCTGGCGGGCGTGGCCTGCCAGGCGGTGCCGAGGCTGCCTAGGCTGTCCTAGGCCAAGCGGCCGGCCGGATGCGGGAGTGCATCCCGCCGCGAAATGCCGCTTGGCGCGGCGGTTTCGAGACGGCATTTTTTTCGAGACGAACGAGTGGGAGAAATTCGAGACGGTTTTCTTCAAGATCAAGCCAAGAAAAATCAAACCATGACAATTGGATAATTTGTGCCCAATATGTTTATTTTTCTGTTTTGCTTGATTTATTTGCGCTATCTTATGCTTTATTTAATTTGTTTAAATGTGTTTGCATGAGGGTTGCCAAATGAAAAAAATCTCAACTTCAAAATTACTAAGTATGTTTAAATAATTAATTGACAATTTTATTCCGGATAATAAAATTGAATTAATTTTGACCTCCATGATTTATTTATTTGTGAATTCTTTTTGAGAAAATTCTCAACGGACGGCCAAAAGATAGGTTTCACATGAATGAATTCCAAACGGATGATTGTGGGTTATTACTAGTGGCATTTATGACCTCCCCAACGAGGCTCGATCAAAGCTTAAATAGTAATCCCAGATTTAATCATGGTTATTACTTTAGGTATAAAATTGATATGCATATATTTCCCTCAAGTCCCCGCCAATTTTATATTGGTCAAGGGGAGCCAACTATTAATCTGATATTAAAGGTTTGTAAATCGTTTTGTTTGTAACCCGCTTGAATGTGTTTAAATAATGACCCACCCAACGCGGCTTATTTAAACTGCTTTTGAGATGTTGGTCGATGCATTGTTCATATTTTTTTTGAGATTTTAAATATGATGGCATGTGATCGAATCTTGTGATATACTTGTGCTATCATGCATATAGTTGTTTATTTCAGGGCAAAGATGTCGCTACCTTTTTAATCCACTCATTATTATACTTAAAGTCAATACAATATGTATGGAAACTATATTGATTGAAAATTATAATTGTCCTAATCGCACAAAAAAGCACAAGTGGATTTTGACACACAAAAATCGATGAGCCAACCGACGAGTCAAAACACGCGGACTCGCGATCACCTTGGCATGAGAGATGTCGTCATGAAAATGGTGGAGGAAAACCCGTAAGGGATTACGCCCTCAAAATAGATGGCCCATCCGAACAAACTTGAGATTCTCGAGCGCAGATTATGATCCGAGACTCGATGAATTTGGTACTTCATTCTCTCGCCCAAAAAGGTTTTTTTTGAGCATTTTGGCCTCGCTAAATTAATTTGTTGCAAACTTTGGACTCGCGCAAAATGATGATAAGGCACCAAACTCAAGCTTTGATTTCAAGTGGTCCGCCTTCATCTTCTAGGCCAAGGGTAGGCAAGATAAAGAAGAGGACCAAAGGCCATAAGCAATAAAACTCAATCATTGCCAAGGGCAATGGTAAGATGAGGAATGCTTGTCAGAGTGTCAAGGAAAATCCAAAGAGGAAGTGCTTAAGCCGCGAGAGAGAGACAATGGAGGTTTTGCTTGCTCCAACCCCAAAAGGGACTAAAAGAAAGGTAATTCTCATACACTAGTTGTTGAAACTTGTTTAGCGGCGATACTTCTCATTCGTGGGTGGTTGATACGAGATCCACTAATCATGTCAGGTTCACGGGTTCTAAATGATCCGCAACATAGTGGGAGTGAGATCCTCATCACACCGGGTAACGCTATTTAAAGTAGAAGACATTGCAATGCTACGTAAGTGGGCGTATATTGCAATGCTACGATAGTAACGATTATTGCAATACTACGCAAGTAGCAGACATTGCAATGCTACACGAAAGTAGCAAAGCTAAAGCAAAGGGGAGAAGTGCACCTATCTTTTGAAGATAAAGTTTTTTTTGAGATTATCTTTATGTTCCCGCTTTTAGAAAGAATTCACTTTCGCTTTCTAAAATTCGATTAAAGGACACTAAGTTTCTTCTAATAAGAATGACATCATTTTTGAAATGATGAGTGTATCTCGTTATGGACATTGATGGAAAATCTCTATACAATTAATTGTGGCACACCACTCACGAAATGTATCCTATAACACATCAACTATTTCCGAGAAAAGAAAAACGCTCATCGACGTTGAACGAGACACTTTTTGGCATCTAAGATTAGGTCATATAAATCCAAAGAGGATCCAAAGGTTGGTGAAAGATGGTTCACCGGAGCGCCTCCAAGTTGAATCGATTCCAACCCGCGAATCATGTTTGGAGGGTAATATGACCAAGATGGCATTTGGAGCCAAGGGAATGGGCCAAAGAAGTGTTAGAGATCGCTCACATAGATGTATGTAGTTCAATGTCAACCAAAGCAAGAGGAGGTTATGAGTAATTTTATTGATGATTACTCAAGGTACATTTTCCTTATGAAGCATGAATCGAGACCTTTGAGAAATTCTAAAGAATTTAAGGCTCAAACAGAGAATCATAGGGAAAAACGATCAAGTCTCTACGATCCGATCGTGGAGGCGAATACCTCAAAGAATGAGTTTTTGAACTACTTATCCGATGAAGGGATTGTATCCCACCATCGCATCTTAACCCCTCAACAAAATGGGGTTTGCAGAGCAAAGCAAATGTAATTCTTTTTGAAATGGTTAGATCAATGATGAGTTATACGGATCTTCCCGAGTCGCTCGGGGTCATGCCTTGAAAAACAAATGACTTATATTCTCAACTTGGTGCTATCCAAATCGGTTCCCAAAACCCCAAAGAATTGTGGACCCAACGCAAGTCTAGTATGAGACACATGAGAACTTTGGGGTGTCCGCTTACGGTTGGACAAGGAAACCGTAAAAATGGATCCTCGATCGTAATTAAGGTTGTTTTGTAGGATACCCCGAGGGGAACAAAAGGGTGAATGTTCTATAGTTCAAGATCAAAAGGTGGACATCCACACCCACTTTAGATTTTGGAAGAAAACTATAGAACCAAAGAAAACCCGTATGAGATTACCTTAAATGAGCTTTTAGAGGGCAAACCTCAAAGGATCAGATTAGATGATATACCAAACGATACGCTTTCACAACCGAGCCTCAAGATAGTGGGAGGGTTGTTAGACAAATCTTGAGAGATTCATGGAAATAGAGAGTCCTCTGACTTGATTCCCTAATCGCACTCCATGGACATATGACGAGGCACTCCAAGATAAGGATGCGCTTTCTTGGCAAACAAAGAATGAAAGCCGAAATGGGTTCTATGTTTCATAATAGAGTGTGGGAGCTAGTCGAACCACTTAATGGGGTCAAACCCATTAGATGCAAGTGGGTATATAAGAGGAAAAGAGGATCGGACGGAAGGTTGAAACCTTTTGAAGCAAGACTAATGGCGAAAAGGTTATACTCGTAAAGAAAGGGATCGACATGAGGAAACTTTTTTCGCCATAGCCATGCTTAAGTCCATCCGTATTCTCTTATCGATTGTCACAAGATTTTTCACTTTGAAATCTGGCAAATGGATGTCAAGACAGCCTTTCCTTAACTAAGTCTTGATAAAGAGATCCATATGCAACAACCCCAAGTTTTTCATTGAAATGTGCCAAGAACACCTAGTTTGTAAAAGCTCAAGAGGTCCATTTACTTGACTCAAACAGCATCCGTAAGCTTGGAACCAAAGTTTTGATCATATTATAAAGTCTTATGGGTTTTGATCAAAACGAAGTTTGAAAGTTGTGTGTATAAAAACGCGGTTTTAATCGCATTGGTATTCTTAGTACTATACGAGATCACATTGTGATCATCGGAAACGATGTGAAGGTGTGATCGACGTAGGGCATGGTTTTCAAAAACAGCTTTGATATGAAAGACTTAGGGAAAACCGACACATCCTTGGGATCAAGATCAGAAGAAAAAAGATGGCTCGGGTTATCGCAAGTTTCATACATAGACACCGGTTTTGAAACGATTCAAAGATGCAAGATTCCAAGAAAGGATTCGTACTTTTCGTGACTTGAATCCATCTATCCAAGAAAATGTTCCCTAAGACGAAAAAAGGAGATAGATGACATGAAAGGTATTCCTTGTGCTTTCTACCGTTTAAACCTTATGTATGCATTGTCGTGGTACGAGACCGATATATGCTTTGCCGTAGGCAATGGTAGCAAGATATCGAGTAACTCAGGAAAGCGAATCGATTTACGCTAAAAACATTCCCAAGTATCCAAAAGAACTCGATAGAATGTTGATTTATCACGATACTCCAATCCCCATCGGCCACATGGACTCGGATTTCCAATCGATTTAGATTCCGTAAATTATCCGCCTCGCTTAGTGTTTTCCATTTGGGAAGTGTAGCCATCAAATGGACGAGTGTGAAGCGTAAATGCATCACCGACCAACCATGGGACTCGGGTAAGTAGTCGCCAGAAGCAAAGAAAGAACCGATTGGGCTCTAGATCTTCTTAGTGGACTTGATGGTGTTCTCAATTTGTTCAGCAATATCCGCTAGGGGCAAAGCATAAATTCAAGAGAACCAAGAGTCCACGAGTCAAACAAACACATTAAAAGGAAAGACATCTTATACGAGAAATCGTTAAGAGAGAGATATAGATGTGGCAAAGATAGCATCTAAGGACAACCTAGCGTATCCATTCACAAAGTGCCCGCCTCAAATACATTCGAGACACATGAGTGGAATGGGTGTCAAGACCGCTGCTAACTGCTTTGAGTATAAGTGGGAGAAATTATTAGGTTCGTGTAGGTGACATTAGATGTCACGACTACTCGAGACGTGTTGTAGTATACTTAAAAGCGCATTTTGAGTATAAGTGGGAGATTGTTGGGGATTATAATCAAAAAGTATGCTTTTTACTTTGTATAATCAAAACCTAATTTCCACACTTATTTATCAAATAAATTGTTTATCAATCGATGCTTTAAATATGATTGAATGTTATATATATTTATCGCATAACTGCTCAATAATTCAGACGTGTTACATCAGAGTTAATTTAGTGATACCCGATCACGTAAGATTAAATTAATAAATTCCTTGTAACTAAAAGTACGCCATTCACGACCTAGATGGAAATGAACAACCATCGCGAAAAGGTTGAGGTGTAAGGCTCGATTGGTTTGTCTTGACCAAGAGATTACACTAGTGCATGACCGATGCTATAATAGACCTACAGAGGATAAATTCTTCGTAATCAAACAAGGAAGAATTAGACCTCGCTGTTCGTTGTTTCTTAACCTTCGCCCCTTAAATAGATCACGGGATTGGTAACTATTGCTTTGACTTATCATGGGTAGCTAATCGTAGAGAGATTCAATACTTTTTATCTTGGGCAATATTATTGGTCACATGTGATTGCTAAGATTTAATACGAAGAATCGCGGTGCAAGCACGCTTGTTTGATTTGCCCCTCGGGAGGTTCATAAGTTTTATCATACCAAATCTTGCAAGTGGAATTTGTTTCCTGTGATGGATAATAATGTTGAACCGCTCTCTACCAAGGACAAAAGATATTAATTAATGGAAAGCTATTTCAAAGGGCTTGAATTAATTAATGGGCTAGATAATCTTAAACACGGAAATAATGACCGAGCCATATTGACCGTAATACGGGTTAAGATGGATAGTGCAATATTAATTATGTAGTGGGATTAATTAATATTTATGGGCTTGAATTATATTGTGGCTCAATATTAGATATTCAAGATCCATTAGAAGGTCCAATCTTAATTCTCCTAAAGGCCCCCCGAGTAGCCCAACATATATAGTCCAATAACCTAAAAAAGGTGATTAAAATAAAATAAATATTGTTGCTTATATTTCCTCATTAAATTTTAAAATTATGAATAAAAGAGGGAGAAAGATTTTCTTTGAATTTTGTTATGGAATGAAGATATGTATTCTTGAATACAAGATTATCTCATTAAATTCAAGAAATCTCCCACTTGGTTATTCATTAAGAGATTTTCAAATTTTTGAAAATAGAAGGGCAAGAAAGATTTTCTTGATTTTCTTGAAAAGATATTATGGAAGATATGTATTTCTTGAAATACAAGAATATCTCATAAATTCAAGAAGATCCAAATCTTGATTCTTGCACACTAAATTTTTCAAAAATATACCATAAAAAAGAGGAGAGGTGGATTTTTGTGAATATTTTAATTATGGGAAAAAGAATATATGATATATATTCAAGATTTCTTGGTGACCAAGAAAAGTCTTTTCCCACATTGAAAAATTCACAAAAATTCGTGCCCCCCTCTCCTATAAATAGGGGATGATTAGTTCATTCCCAAGTACAATTCCATGTGCCGAAAATATTAGCAAAAATCCACATAAGTTGGTGCAACAAAGTTTATTTTTTTCCTTTTGTTAATTGTTCGCGAAAGTATCCTTCCAATCGGATTGTCGAGCAAGGGCTAAGGGAATACTTGGGAAGTCCTTTTGGTTAGTCCGTCCGACCAAAGCCACCGCCATCCCCGAGGGTAACGCTCACGAAAACCCGTAGATTCCGCATGCCAGGGTTTTACGTGGCTTTTTATATGCATGATATGTTGTTGCAATTATTATTTGAATTAATATAGATTAATTCATGCTAGTAATAATTAATGAATTAAATTTGTATTTAAATATTCACGTTTAATAGATCTGCGCAAATCATTCCCTCAACAATCGCATCGAGCCACTGCTTTTGCTCAATTTTTTAAATTGTAATTTAATTCACGGACATTAAATTTGAAATCGATAGTAGAACTGTTAGATCTGCTTTTGCGTATCCAATTGTCATGGATTTTAATGTTTTATTTTGCATGCATATAAACCGGGTTTTTTAATTCGATTCGCTCGATTTGTTTTGCCTCGCGAGAAAATCCACGAGTAGACTAGGATTTGTTTGATTTGATCAATGTAATAGACTAGTCTAGATCTAGGTTTATTTATTTTTTTGTAAATAAATTGTAACCGGATCGAAACGAAGAGATGAAGAATTAAAGGACGAAATCCGTAACCAGGCGTAGGGGCGGAAACGCGCGCGCTGGCACGCATGGGCGCAGGGCGAGGCCGGGCGGGCCGAGCGCGCGAGAGGATGCAGGCCGGCGCACGGGCGGTGGTGCTCCAGGCCGAGCGGATGGGCGGGCGCGCGCACGGGGCGCGCGCGGAGACGCGGGGCGAGGCCGATGTCGCGGGCGAGGCGGAGGCGGCGAGCGCGCAGCGGATGGATGCGCGCGGACGCGCGCGTCGCCTGCCGAGGACTGCCGACCCCCGACCGACTCCTGCCGAGGCGTGCCGAGGCGCTGGCGGGCGTGGCCTGCCAGGCGGTGCCGAGGCTCGCTTAGGTTGTCCCTTAGGCCAAGCGGCCGGGCGGATGCGGGCGGCATCCCGGCCGCGAAGCCGCTTACGCGGTTTCGAGACGGAAGTATTTTTTCGAGACGAACGAGTGGGAGAAATTCGAGACGGTTTCTTCAAGATCAAGCCAAGAAAAATCAAACCATGACAATTGGATAATTTGTGCCCAATATGTTTATTTTTCTGTTTTGCTTGATTTATTTGTGCTATCTTATGCTTTATTTAATTTGTTTAAATGTGTTTGCATGAGGGTTGCCAAATTGAAAAAATCTCAACTTCAAAATTACTAAGTATGTTTAAATAATTAATTGACAATTTTATTCCTGATAATAAAATTGAATTAATTTTGACCTCCATGATTTATTTATTTGTGAATTCTTTTGAGAAATTCCCCAACCGATTCGGCCAAAAGATAGGTTTCACATGAATGAATTCCAAACGGATGATTGTGGGTTATTACTAGTGGCATTTATGACCCTCCAACGAGGCTCGATCAAAAGCGAAATAGTAATCCTCAGATTTAATCATGGTTATTACTTAGGTATAAAATTGATATGCATATATTTCCCCAAGTCCCCGCAATTTTATATTGGTCAAGTGGGAGCCAACTATTAACTGATATTAAAGGTTTGTAAATCGTTTTGTTTGTAACCCGCTTGAATGTGTTTAAATAATGACCCACCCAACGGGGCTTATTTAAACTGCTTTTGAGATGTTGGTCGATGCATTGTTCATATTTTTTTTTTTGAGATTTTAAATATGATGAAATGTGATCGAACCTTGTGATATATTGTGCTATCGCATATAGTTGTTTATTTCAACCAAAGATGTCGCTACCTTTTAATCCATCGTTATTATACTTAAAAGTCAATACAATATGTATGGAAACTATATTGATTGAAAATTATAATTGTCCTAATCGCACAAAAAGCACAAGTGGATTTTGACACACAAAAATCGATGAGCCAACCGACGAGTCAAAACACGCGGACTCGCCGATCACCTCATGAGAGATGTCGTCGCTGAAAATGGTGGAGGAAAAACCCGTAAGGGATTACGCCCTCAAAATAGATGGCCCATCCGAACAAACTTGAGATTCTCGAAAAGATTATGATCCGGAGACTCAGATGAATTTGGTACTTCATTCTCTCCCAAAAGTTTTTTTTGAGCATTTTGCCTCGCTAAATAATTTGTTGCAAACTTTTGACTCCTAAGCAGAAAATGATGATAAGGCACCAAACTCAAGCTTTGATTTGCAAGTGGTCCGCCTTCATCTTCTAGGCCAGGGTAGGCAAGATAAAGAAGAGGACCAAAGGCCATAAGCAATAAAATCAATCTATTGCCAAGGGCAATGGTAAGATGAGGAATGCTTGTTGAGTCAAGGAAAATCCAAAGAGGAAGTGCTTAAGTCGCGGTGAGAGAGAGGACAATGGAGGTTTTGCCTGCTCCAACCCCCAAAAGGGACGGAAAGAAAGGTAATTCTCACACACTAGTTGTTGAAACTTGTTTAGCGGGCGATACTTCTCATTCGTGGGTGGTTGATACGAGATCCACTAATCATGTCAAGTTTCACGGGTTCTAAAATGATCCGCAAACATAGTGGGAGTGAGATCCTCATCACACCGGGTAACGCTATTTAAAGTAGAAGACATTGCAATGCTACGTAAAGTGGCGATATTGCAATGCTACGATAGTAACGATTATTGCAATACTACGCAAGTAGCAGACATTGCAATGCTACATGAGTAGCAAGAAAGCAAAGGGGAGAAGTGCACCTATCTTTTGAAGATAAAGTTTTTTTTTTGAGATTATCTTTATGTTCCCCGCTTTTAGAAAGAATTCACTTTCGCTTTAAAAATTCGATTAAAGGACACTAAGTTTCTTCTAATAAGAATGACATCATTTTTGAAATGATGAGTGTATCTCAAGCATGGACATTGATGGAAAATCTCTATACAATTAATCGTGCACACCACTCACGAAATGTATCCTATAACACATCAACTATTTCCGAGAAAAGAAAACGCTCATCGACGTGAACGAGACACTTTTTTGGCATCTAAGATTAGGTCATATAAATCCAAAGAGGATCCAAAGGTTGGTGAAAGATGGTTCACCGAGCGCCTCCAAGTTGAATCGAATCCAACCCGCGAATCATGTTTGGAGGGTAATATGACCAAGATGGCATTTGGAGCCAAGGAAATGGGGCTAAAGAAGTGTTAGAGATCGCTCACATAGATGTACGTAGTTCAATGTCAACCAAAGCAAGAGGAGGTTATGAGTAATTTTATTGATGATTACTCAAGGTACATTTTCCTTATGAAGCATGAATCGAGACCTTTGAGAAATTCTAAGAATTTAAGGCTCAAACAGAGAATCATAGGGAAAAACGATCAAGTCTCTACGATCCGATCGTGGAGGCGAATACCTCAAAGAATGAGTTTTTGAACTACTTATCCGATGAAGGGATTGTATCCCACCATCATCGCACTTAACCCCTCAACAAAAATGGGGTTTGCAGAGCAAAGCAAACATAATTCTTTTGGAAATGGTTAGATCAATGATGAGTTATACGGATCTTCCCGAGTCGCTCGGGGTCATGCCTTGAAAACAAATGACTTATATTCTCAACTTGGTGCTATCCAAATCGGGTTCCCAAAACCCCAAAGAATTGTGGACCGGACGCAAGTCTAGTATGAGACACATGAGAACTTTGGGGTGTCCGCCACGGTTGATGACAAGGAAAACCGTAAATGATCCTCGATCGTAATTAAGGTTGTTTTGTAGGATACCCCGAGGAACAAAAAAGGTGAATGTTCTATAGTTCCAAGATCAAAAGGTGGACATCCGCACCCACTTTAGATTTTTTGGAAGAAAACTATAGAACCAAAGAAAACCCGTATGAGATTACCTTAAATGAGCTTAGAGGGCAAACCTCAAAGGCCGATCGATTAGATGATATACCAAACGATACGCTTTTCACAACCGAGAGCCTCATTATAGTGGGAGGGTTGTTAGACAAACCGAGAGATTCATGGAATAGAGAGAGTCCTCGACTTGATTCCCTAATCGCACTCCATGGACATATGACGAGGCACTCCAAGATAAGGATGCAGATTTCTTGGCAAACAAAGAATGAAAAGCCGAAAATGGGTTCTATGTTTCATAATAGAGTGTGGGAGCTAGTCGAACCACTTAATGGGGTCAAACCCATTAGATGCAAGTGGGTATATAAGAGGAAAAGAGGATCGGACGAAGGTTGAAACCTTTTTAAAGCAAGACTAATGGCGAAAGGTTATACTCGTAAAGAAAGGGATCGATTATGAGGAAACTTTTTTCGCCCATAGCCATGCTTAAGTCCATCCGTATTCTTCTTATCGATTGTCACAAGATTTTCGACTTTTGAATCAAGGCAAATGGATATCAAGACAGCCTTTCCTTAACTAAGTCTTGATAAAGAGATCCATATGCAACAACCCCATGTTTTCATTGAAACAAAGCCAAGAACACCTAGTTTGTAAAGCTCAAGAGGTCCATTTACTTGACTCAAACAGCATCCGTAACTTGGAACCAAAGTTTTGATCATATTATAAAGTCTTATGGGTTTTGATCAAAACGAAGTTTGAAAGTTGTGTGTATAAAAAACGGTTTGAATCGCATTGGGTATTCTTAGTACTATACGAGATGACATTGTGATCATCGGGAACGATGTGAAGGTGTGATCGTCGACGTAGGGGCATGGTTTTTCAAAAAAAGCTTTGATATGAAAGACTTAGGGAAAAATCGACACATCCTTCAAGATCAAGATCACAAGAAAAGGATGGTCGGGTTATCGCAAGTTTCATACATAGACACCGGTTTTTTGAAACAATTCAAAGATGCAAGATTCCAAGAAAGGATTCGTACCTTTTCGAACTTGGAATCCATCTATCCAAGAAAATGTTCCCTAAGACGAAAAAGGAGATAGATGACATGAAAGGTATTCCTTGTGCTTCTACCGCCGAAACCTTATGTATGCATTGTCGTGGTACGAGACCGATATATGCTTTGGCCGTAGGCATGGTAGCAAGATATCGAAGTAACTCAGGAAAGCGAATCGACTACGCTTAAAAACATTCTCAAGTTTCCGAAAAGAACTCGATAGAATGTTGATTTATCACCGATACTCCAATCCCCATCGGCCACATGGACTCGGATTTCCAATCAAATTTAGATTCCGTAAATTATCCGCCTCGCTTAGTGTGTTTCCATTTGGGAAGTGTAGCCATCAAATGGACGAGTGTGAAGCGTAAATGCATCAACGACCAACCATGGGACTCGGTAAGTAGTCGCCAGAAGCAAAGGAAAGAACCGATTGGGCTCTAGATCTTCTTAGTGGACTTGATGGTGTTCTCAATTTGTCTAGCAATATCCGCTAGGGGCGCATAAAATTCAAGAGAACCAAGAGTCCACGAGTCAAACAAACACATTAAAGGAAAGACATCTTATACGAAAATCGCTAAGAGAGGAGATATAGATGTGGCAAAGATAGCATCCCGAGGACAAAAATTAGCGATCCATTCACAAAGTGGGTCCCGCCTCAATACATTCGAGAGACATGTGAGTGGAATGGGTGTCAAGACCGCTGCTAACTGCTTTGAGTATAAGTGGGAGAAATTATTAGGTTCGTAGTAGGTGACATTAGATGTCACTTTACTACTCGAGACGGTTGTAGTATACTTAAAAGCGCATTTTGAGTATAAGTGGGAGATTGTTGGGGATTATAATTAAAAAGTATGCTTTTTACTTTGTATAATCAAAACCAATTTCCACACTTATTTATCAAATAAATTGTTTATCACCGATGCTTTAAATATGATTGAATGTTATATATATTTATCGCATAACTGCTCAATAATTCGTGACGTGTTACATCAGAAGTTAATTTAGTGATACCCGATCACGTAAGATTAAATTAATAAATTCCTTTGTAACTAAAAGTACGCCATTCACGCACCTAGATGGAAATGAACAACCATCGCGAAAGGTTGAGGTGTAAGCCTCGATTGGTTTGTCTTGACCAAGAGATTACACTAGTGCATGACCGATGCTACCGAATAGACCTACAGGAGGATAAATTCTTCGTAATCGAACAAGGAAGAATTAGACCTCAAATGTTCGTTGTTTCTTAACCTTCGCCCCTTAAATAGATCACGCGGGATCGGTAACTATTGCTTTGACTTATCATGGGTAGCTAATCGTAGAGAGATTCAATACTTTTTATCTTGGGCAATATTATTGGTCACATGTGATTGCTAAGATTTAATACGAAAGAATCGTGGTGCAAGCACGCTTGTTTGATTTGCCCCTCGAGGTTCATAAGTTTTATCATACCAAATCTTGCAAGTGGAATTTGTTTCCTAGATGGATAATAATGTTGAACCGCTCTCACCAAGGACAAAAGATATTAATTAATGGAAAGCTATTTCAAAGGGCTTGAATTAATTAATGGGCTAGATAATCTTAAACACGGAAATAATGACCGGAGCCATATTGATCGTAATACGGGTTAAGATGGATAAAGGCAATATTAATTATGTAGTGGGATTAATTAATATTTATGGGCTTGAATTATATTGTGGCTCAATATTAGATATTCAAGATCCATTAGAAGGTCCAATCTTAATTCTCCTAAAGGCCCCCGAGTAGCCCAACATATAGTCCAATAACCTAAAAAGGTGATTAAAATAAAATAAATATTGTTGCTTATATTTCCTCATTAAATTTTAAAATTATGAATAAAAGAGGAGAAAGATTTTCTTTGAATTTTGTTATGGAATGAAGATATGTATTCTTGAATACAAGATTATCTCATTAAATTCAAGAAATCTCCCACTTGGTTATTCATTAAGAGATTTTTTCAAATTTTTGAAAAATAGAGGGCAAGAAAGATTTTCTTGATTTTCTTGAAAAGATATTATGGAAGATATGTATTTCTTGAAATACAAGAATATCTCATAAATTCAAGAAGATCCAAATCTTGGATTCTTGCACAAAAATTTTTCGAAATATACCATAAAATAGAGGAGGTGGATTTTTGTGAATATTTTAATTATGGGAAAAGAATATATGAGATATATTCAAGATTTCTTGGTGACCAAGAAAAGTCTTTTCCCACATTGAAAAATTCACAAAAATTTCGTGCCCCTCCTCTCCTATAAATAGGGATGATTAGTTCATTCCCAAGTACAATTCCATGTGCCGGAAATATTAGCAAATCCACATGTTGGTTCAACAAAGTTTATTTTTTCCTTTTGTTAATTGTTCGCGAAAGTATCCTTCCACCGGATTGTCGAAAAGGGGGCTAAGGGAATACTTGGGAAGTCCTTTTGGTTAGTCCGTCCGACCAAAGCACCGCCATCCCGAGAGGTACGCTCACGAAACCCGTAGATTCCGCATGCCGGGTTTTACGTGGCTTTTTATATGCATGATATGTTGTTGCAATTATTATTTGAATTAATATAGATTAATTCATGCTAGTAATAATTAATGAATTAAATTTGTATTTAAATATTCACCCCGAATAGATCCGCAAATCATTCCCTCAACAATCGCATCGAGCCACTGCTTTGCTCAATTTTTAAATTGTAATTTAATTCACGGACATTAAATTTGAAATCGATAGTAGAACCGTTAGATCTGCTTTTGCGTATCCAATTGTCATGGATTTTAATGTTTTATTTTGTGCATGCATATAAACCGTGGTTTTTTAATTCGATTCGCTCGATTTGTTTTTTGCTTTCGTGAGAAAATCCACGAGTAGACTAGGATTTGTTTTGATTTGATCAATGTAATAGACTAGTCTAGATCTAGGTTTATTTATTTTTTTGTAAATAAATTGTAACCGGATCGAAAATCTAAGAGATGAAGAATTAAAGGACGAAATCCAGAACCAGGCGTAGGCGGTGGGGCGCGCGCGCTGGCACGCATGGGCGCAGGGCGAGGCCGGGCGGGCCGAGCGCGCGCGAGGATGCAGGCCGGCGCACGGGCGGTGCGTGCTCCAGGCCGGGCGGACGCCGCGGGCGCGCGCACGGGCGCGCGCGGAGACGCGGGCGAGGCCGATGTCGCGGGCGAGGCGGAGGCGGGCGAGCGCGCGCGGGATGCGCGCGGACGCGCGCGTCGCCTGCCGAGGACTGCCGACCCCGCCGACTCCTGCCGAGGCGTGCCGAGGCGCTGGCGGGCGTGGCCTGCCAGGCGGTGCCGAGGCTGCCTAGGTTGTCCTAGGCCAAGCGGCCGCCGACGCGGGCGTGCATCCCGGCCGCGAGCCGCTTGGCGGGCGGTTCGAGACGGAAGTATTTTTCGAGACGAACGAAAGGGGAGAAATTCGAGACGGTTTTTCAAGATCAAGCCAAGAAAAATCAAACCATGACAATTGGATAATTTGTGCCCAATATGTTTATTTTTCTCTTTTTGCTTGATTTATTTGTGCTATCTTATGCTTTATTTAATTTGTTTAAATGTGTTTGCATGAGGGTTGCCAAATGAAAAAATCTCAACTTCAAAATTACTAAGTATGTTTAAATATTAATTGACAATTTTATTCCTGATAATAAAATTGAATTAATTTTGACCTCCATGATTTATTTATTTGTGAATTCTTTTGGAGAAATTCCCCAACCAGACGGGTCAAAAGATAGGTTTCACATGAATGAATTCCAAACGGATGATTGTGGGTTATTACTAAGTGGCTTATTTATGACCCTCCCCACGAGGCTCGATCAAAGCGAAAATAGTAATCCCAGATTTAATCATGGTTATTACTTAGGTATAAAATTGATATGCATATACTTCTCCAAGTCCCCGCTAATTTTATATTGGTCAAGTGGGAGCCAACTATTAACTGATATTAAAGGTTTGTAAATCGTTTGTTTGTAACCCGCTTGAATGTGTTTAAATAATGACCCACCCAACGCGGCTTATTTAAACTGCTTTTGAGATGTTGGTCGATGCATTGTTCATATTTTTTTTTTGAGATTTTAAATATGATGAAATGTGATCGAACCTTGTGATATACTTGTGCTTATCGCATATAGTTGTTTATTTCAGCTTCAAAGATGTCGCTACCTTTTAATCCAATCGTTATTATACTTAAAGTCAATACAATATGTATGGAAACTATATTGATTGAAAAATTATAATTGTCCTAATCGCACAAAAAGCACAAGTGGATTTTGACACAAAAAAATCGATGAGCCAACCGACGAGTCAAAACACGCGGACTCGCCGATCACCTCATGGAGATGTCGTCACCGAAAATGGTGGAGAAAAACCCGTAAGGGATTACGCCCTCAAAATAGATGGCCCATCCGAACAAACTTGAGATTCTCGAAAGCAGATTATGATCCGAGACTCGATGAATTTGGTACTTCATTCTTCGCCCAAAAAGGTTTTTTGAGCATTTTGCCCTCGCTACTAATTTGTTGCAAACTTTTGGACTCCTGGCAAAATGATGATAAGGCACCAAACTCAAGCTTTGATTTAAGCAAGTGGTCCGCCTTCATCTTCTAGGCCAAGGGTAGGCAAGATAAAGAAGAGGACCAAAGGCCATAAGCAATAAACCTCAACTATTGCCAAGGGGCAATGGTAAGATGAGGAATGCTTGTTGAGTCAAGGAAAATCCAAAGAGGAAGTGCTTAAGTCAAGCGTGAGAGAGGACAATGGAGGTTTTGCCTGCTCCAACCCCAAAAGGGACGGAAAGAAAGGTAATTCTCACACACTAGTTGTTGAAACTTGTTTAGCGGCGATACTTCTCATTCGTGGGTGGTTGATACGAGATCCACTAATCATGTCAGGTTTCACGGGTTCTAAATGATCCCAAACACAAATGGAGCGAGATCCTCATCACAATCGGGTAACGCATTTAAAGTAGAAGACATTGCAATGCTACGTAAGTGGCGATATTGCAATGCTACGATAGTAACGATTATTGCAATACTACGCAAGTAGCAGACATTGCAATGCTACATGAGTGGCAGTTAAAGCAAAGTGGGAGAAGTGCACCTATCTTTTGAAGATAAAGTTTTTTTGAGATTATCTTTATGTTCCCAGCTTTTAGAAAGAATTCACTTTCGCTTTCTAAAATTCGATTAAAGGACACTAAGTTTCTTCTAATAAGAATGACATCATTTTTGAAATGATGAAAGGTATCTCATTATTTGACATTGATGGAAAATCTCTATACAATTAATCGTGCACACCACTCACGAAATGTATCCTATAACACATCAACTATTTCCGAGAAAAGAAAAAACGCTTCATCGACGTGCGTGAACGAGACACTTTTCGCATCTAAGATTAGGTCATATAAATCCAAAGAGGATCCAAAGGTTGGTGAAAGATGGTTCACCGGAGCGCCTCCAAGTTGAATCGAATCCAACCCGCGAATCATGTTTGAGGGTAATATGACCAAGATGGCATTTGGAGCCAAGGGGAATGGGGCTAAAGAAGTGTTAGAGATCGCTCACATAGATGTATGTAGTTCAATGTCAACCAAAGCAAGAGGAGGTTATGAGTAATTTTATTGATGATTACTCAAGGTACATTTTCCTTATGAAGCATGAATCCGAGACCTTTGAGAAATTCTAAGAATTTAAGGCTCAAACAGAGAATCATAGGAAAAAACGATCAAGTCTCTACGATCCGATCGTGGGAGGCGAATACCTCAAAGATGAGTTTTTGAACTACTTATCCGATGAAGGGATTGTATCCCACCATCGCACCCTAACCCCTCAACAAAATGGGGTTTGCAGAGCAAAAGCAACATAATTCTTTTTTGGAAATGGTTAGATCAATGATGAGTTATACGGATCTTCCCGAGTCGCTCGGGGTCATGCCTTGAAAACAAAATGACTTATATTCTCAACTTGGTGCTATCCAAATCGGTTCCCAAAACCCCAAAGAATTGTGGACCGGACGCAAGTCTAGTATGAGACACATGAGAACTTTGGGGTGTCCGCCCACGGTTGGACAAGGAAACCGGAAATCGATCCTCGATCGTAATTAAGGTCGTTTTGTAGGATACCCCGAGGAACAAAAAGGGTGAATGTTCTATAGTTCCAAGATCAAAAGGTGGACATTCACACCCACTTTAGATTTTGGAAGAAAACTATATAACCAAAGAAAACCCGTATGAGATTACCTTAAATGAGCTTTAGAGGGCAAACCTCAAAGGCCGATCAGATTAGATGATATACCAAACGATACGCTTTCACAACCGAGCCTCAAGTATAGTGGGAGGGTTGTTAGACAACCGAGAGATTCATGGGAAAGAGAGTCCCTGACTTGATTCCCTAATCGCACCCATGGACATATGACGAGGCACTCCAAGATAAGGATGCGCTTTCTTGGCAAACAAAGAATGAAAGCCGAAATGGGTTCTATGTTTCATAATAGAGTGTGGAGCAAGTCGAACCACTTAATGGGGTCAAACCCATTAGATGCAAAGTGGGTATATAAGAGGAAAAGAGGATCGGACGAAGGTTGAAACCTTTTTGAAAGCAAGACTAATGGCGAAAAGGTTATACTCGTAAAGAAAGGGATCGATTATGAGGAAACTTTTTTCGCCATAGCCATGCTTAAGTCCATCCGTATTCTTCTTATCGATTGTCACAAGATTTTCAACTTTGAATCGGCAAATGGATATCAAGACAAATTTTCCTTAACTAAGTCTTGATAAAGAGATCCATATGCAACAACCCCATAGTTTTCATTGAAACAAAGCCAAGAACACCTAGTTTGTAAAAGCTCAAGAGGTCCATTTACTTGACTCAAACAGCATCCGTAACTTGGAACCAAAAGTTTTGATCATATTATAAAGTCTTATGGGTTTTGATCAAAACGAAGTTTGAAAGTTGTGTGTATAAAAAACGCGGTTTGAATCGCATTGGTATTCTTAGTACTATACGAGATGACATTGTGATCATCGGAAACGATGTGAAGGTGTGATCGACGTAGGGCATGGTTTTCAAAAAAGCTTTGATATGAAAGACTTAGGGAAAACCGACACATCCTTGGGATCAAGATCACAAGAAAAAAGGATGGCTCGGGTTATCGCAAGTTTCATACATAGACACCGGTTTTGAAACAATTCAAAGATGCAAGATTCCAAGAAAGGATTCAGACTTTTCAAACTTGGAATCCATCTATCCAAGAAAATGTTCCCTAAGACGAAAAAGGAGATAGATGACATGAAAGGTATTCCTTGTGCTTCTACCGCCTAAAACCTTATGTATGCATTGTCGTAGTACGAGACCGATATATGCTTTGCCGTAGGCATGGTAGCAAGATATCGAGTAACTCAGTGGAAAGCGAATCGATTTACGCTTAAAAACATTCAAGTTTCCGAAAGAACTCGGATAGAATGTTGATTTATCACCGACACTCCAATCCCCATCGGCCACATGGACTCCTGATTTCCAATCGATTTAGATTCCGTAAATTATCCGCCTTCGCCAGTGTGTTTCCATTTGGGAAGTGTAGCCATCAAATGGACGAAAAGTGAAGCGTAAATGCATCAACGACCAACCATGGGACTCGGGTAAGTAGTCGCCAGAAGCAAAAAAGAACCGATTGGGCTCTAGATCTTCTTAGTGGACTTGATGGTGTTCTCAATTTGTTCAGAATATCTCGCTAGGGGCAAAGCATAAATTCAAGAGAACCAAGAGTCCACGAGTCAAACAAACACATTAAAGGAAAGACATCTTATACGAGAAATCGTAAAGAGAGGAGATATAGATGTGGCAAAGATAGCATCTATGGACAAACCTTTAGCGCATCCATTCACAAAGTGTCCGCCTCAATACATTCGAGAGACATGTGAGTGGAATGGGTGTCAAGACCGCACGCTAACTGCTTTGAGTATAAGTGGGAGAAATTATTAGGTTCGTAGGTGACATTAGATGTCACGGACTACTCGAGACGGTTTGTAGTATACTTAAAAGCGCACTTTGAGTATAAGTGGAGATTGTTGGGATTATAATTAAAAAGTATGCTTTTTACTTTGTATAATCAAAACCGAATTTCCACACTTATTTATCAAATAAATTGTTTATCAATGATGCTTTAAATATGATTGAATGTTATATATATTTATCGCATAACTGCTCAATAATTCAGACGTGTTACATCAGAGTTAATTTAGTGATACCCGATCACGTAAGATTAAATTAATAAATCCTTTTGTAACTAAAAAGTACGCCATTCACGACCTAGATGGAAATGAACAACCATCGCGAAAAGGTTGAGGTGTAAGGCTCGATTGGTTTGTCTTGACCAAGAGATTACACTAGTGCATGACCGATGCAAATTGAATAGACCTTCCACGAGGATAAATTCTTCGTAATCAACATGGAAGAATTAGACCTCGCTGGTTCGTTGTTTCTTAACCTTCGCCCCTTAAATAGATCACGCGGGATCGGTAACTATTGCTTTGACTTATCATGGGTAGCTTAATCGTAGAGAGATTCAATACGATTTTATCTTGGGCAATATTATTGGTCACATGTGATTGCTAAGATTTAATACGAAGAATCGTGGTGCAAGCACGCTTGTTTGATTTGCCCCCCCTTGAGGTTCATAAGTTTTATCATACCAAATCTTGCAAGTGGAATTTGTTTCCTGATGGATAATAATGTTGAACCGCTCTAATTACCAAGGACAAAAGATATTAATTAATGGAAAGCTATTTCAAAGGGCTTGAATTAATTAATGGGCTAGATAATCTTAAACACGGAAATAATGACCGGAGCCATATTGACTGTAATATGGGTTAAGATGGATAGTGCAATATTAATTATGTAGTGGATTAATTAATATTTACGGGCTTGAATTATATTGTGGCTCAATATTAGATATTCAAGATCCATTAGAAGGTCCAATCTTAATTCTCCTAAAGGCCCCCCGAGTAGCCCAACATATAGTCCAATAACCTAAAAAGGTGATTAAAATAAAATAAATATTGTTGCTTATATTTTTCATATTAAATTAAAAAATTATGAATAAAAGAGGAGAAAGATTTTCTTTTGAATTTTGTTATGGAATGAAGATATGTATTCTTGGAATACAAGATTATCTCATTAAATTCAAGAAATCTCCCACTTGGTTATTCATTAAGAGATTTTCAAATTTTTTGAAAATAGAGGGCAAGAAAGATTTTCTTGATTTTCTTGAAAAGATATTATGGAAGATATGTATTTCTTGAAATACAAGAATATCTCATAAATTCAAGAAGATCCAAATCTTGGATTCTTGCACCTTATTTTTTCGAAAATTCTCCATAATAGAGAGGAGGGATTTTTTGTGAATATTTTAATTATGGGAAAGAGAATATATGAGATATATTCAAGATTTCTTGACCAAGAAAAGTCTTATCCCACATTGAAAAATTCACAAAAATTTCGTGCTCCTCCTATCCTATAAATAGGGATGATTAGTTCATTCCCAAGTACAATTCCATGTGCCGAAAATATTAGCAAATCCACATACGCAGTGCAACAAAGTTTATTTTTTCCTTTTGTTAATTGTTCGCAAAGTATCCTTCCAATCGGATTGTCGAAAGCAAGGGCTAAAAGAATACTTGGGAAGTCCTTTTGGTTAGTCCGTCCGACCCAAAGCCAACGCCATCCCGAGAGAGTACGCTCACGAAACCCGTAGATTAAATTTGTATTTAAATATTCACCCCGAATAGATCTGGTATGAATCATTCCCCAACAAATTCCCCCTTTCCCCGCCTCCACCACTCTCCACAACCGACTCACCACTTAACCACCATCCCGAAGCGCCCCTCTTCCTCTGGCCACCACCCGGCCACCACCCTCCGTTATCTTTACCCCAACACTTGGAAACACACCTCCCTCTATTTTCATATTTTTTTTCACAGGCCACAGTTCGAATTACTCCCAGGTTTCTTAATTTTTTCGTCTTCTATTTTACGGATTTGGAACAGATCAATTTCACAATTTTTTTTGAATTTATCTATATTTTTTGATTTCTTTTTCCAAAATATTTGTCTTTTTTAGAGAAAAAAATTCGAATAGATCTGTTTTGGTTTTTTTTTCTCGAAATTTTGGGATGTTTTCGGAATTTTTTTTTGAGAAACCTTGAAAAATTCGAGAACCAAACTCAAATTTTTGAATTCGTGAAATTAAAAAGTGAAAGTTTATGAAACTTCTATCCATCACATTATTCAACCCATACACTAGATTTTACGGGTATTTCATTGTTTTCTTCAATTTTTTCGTTTGAACTGAATTTTTTTTTAAAACAAAATTATATGTTCTTCATTGACGAGAATCAACATTAGTTTGGTGTTTTGATTAGGAATGGTGTACTTATTAATGCAATGTAAGAATGTAATAATAAAAAGGGTAGTTTTGACTTTTTATTTAGCTTTTTTTAAGAAAAATTGTCACAGGAGGTGTATTTACTAAAATTATCGGTGTGAGTAACCTGAGCCTTTTTATATTTTTCCCTCTCTCCACATTATAAACCACTATTTAATTTGAATATGCTTTGAATTATTTTTAGTGATCTTATTTAATTTCTTTGTATAAAATTGAATAAATACATTCTAATTTTACAACACTGATATGATAAATATTAACTTGAGAAAAATCTCAATATGAAATTTTCTAATCAACCTAATAACTTTGAAATAGCGTTTTATTTTATTTTATTTTATTTTATTTCATTAGTTAATTTTATAATTGTTATTCTTATACGATATTATTATTTGACTAGCGTAATGGGTATTTTGCTTTCTATTTTATTAAATAATTGATTTTAGATGATTTTTTTTGAAATAGATTTAAAATAAAAATATTTTTTTTTAATTAAGCTTCATTTTTTTTCTTCTTATAATATTCAATTTATTTAATTATATATTATATACGTTAATTATATCATAAAATATCTTATTACAAGTTAACAACACTATTAATGTTGACAAACATTACATATAATTTTTAAAAAATGTAATATTATCAAAGTTTTAACACACTAAACCTTATCTTATATATAATGAATTGACAATCTAATATTAATGTACATAAATAAGAAAAAATGTATATGATTATAATATTAAGATAGAATTTTATGTGAAACTTTCTCATACGTGAGATAAATATTCTTGATATTTGCGTCATACTTTTCAAGTTAAATTGGAGCTCTACAAATTCATAATTTATACTATAGTAAATGACCCGTCGAGCAATGGCGGATACAAGGGGGGCCACCCCTAGCCCCCCCCCCCCCCCCTCCACCCCCAAACTTTTTTTTAAATGTATATATATGAATATATGTGTATAATTATATTAATACGTATAATTATTCTCATTGTTTAGCTACATATATATATATAATATTTTATTACTATATAAATATTGATATCTATTAGTTAGACTTAAAATACATGTTTTTTTTACATTCCCGCCCCCTCAAAATATGTATCCTAGATCCGCCACTGCCGTCGAGCATCACTCAGAGTGAAAAACTAGTTTGGTAATAAAGTTACTAGAAGAACCAACGTGAGAAAGAGTATGTGAAGAAGTGATAGGCTTTCTCGAAGACCATCCGAACCATTAATTTTTCAGTTAGATAAATTTAATAAGTGCGCAAATGTAGAAGTTAGCTTTAAATTTAAACAAAAATTCGTATGAAACGGTCTCATGCATGAGACGGGGTACAACCTATCACAAATTACCCCTATCCCTCCCAAAGTGTTAAAAAGCCTATACCCAATTTATGCCCCCTCTTACTGTGAGACGGTCTCATGCAAATATGCCTCTTAAATTTAATAAGTGCGCAAATGTGAAAGAATTTACCATTTTTACCTTTAAATGATTGTGGCATATTAATATTTGGTAGTAAATGAAGTTTAATTAATTGCGTTGTTAATTACTATTAATTTGTCGAAACAAACTTGAGTTGAGTTGGTTGATTAATTTGAAACTATCCGACAGTTTTTGGGAATTGATTTATGAGATATTCGTTTTGATTAACTATGAAAATAATTTATTTATGAGAAATTCGTTTTGATTAACTATGAAAATAATCAAATAAACTAATCTATAAGAAGAGGTTGTGATATTAATATTGCACTAATATAGAAACTATGTAAAAAATTTGAAAAGCATTTCCAATAACAAAATAGAATAGCTCAGCAGTCAGCAGTGGCAGTGGTGTGCGCGTAACTGTGATATGTTCCTAATAATATCAGCGTTGCTAGAGCTTTACTCAGCAACTGTGATAGGGCCCCCTCTGAACTAAAATTAACAACATACAAATCAAACCCAAAAATAGAGAGAGACAACAAAGAGGTGAATTTGTACCAGGAGGATGGTACAAATTGGAACGGTCGACGGCCGAGGGCGGCGATTGAGCAGTGTCATCCAACTGTTGGACGAAATGACCGTCTGGGATTTGAGAAGAAAAAGAGGAACAACATTGTCTAAGGCTTGCCTGGGGAAATCGAGTTGTAGAAGAGGCGGCGATTGGAAAGTCGGAGCACCGCTCGTCTCAACATTTTCTGGACAAATTTTGTGAGAATTTGTCACCCTTACTACGCTCATGCATGTTATTCACACATGGATATAGGGGCAATATGGGTAATTTGCCTCCTCTTCCCATGGCTGCTTGTGAAAATTCTATCACAGTTCAAGTGTGTTTGCAAGGAGTGGTACACTCTCATTGAAAGCCAGAGTTTCGTAAACGAGCATTTTGTTAACAAGAAAAATCGAGAACGGTTGCTCGTTTTCAGACCCGACTGTGATCGATTTATATATGTAGATGAATCCCTTTATGGCTATGAAGAGCTTGATCATCTACCAATGCCTGGAAAAGTCAACAATGTTATTGGACCCGTGAATGGGATATTCTGTGTGGTTAGTAGATCCAGAGGTATAGGTTTGTTGAATCCGGGTCTCACACAATTTAAGCCGCTGCCATTTTTATCTTGTTACTCCAAATCCTATTTTCTCGGATTTGGTTTGGACCCATTGAGTGGTTATTACAAGGTTGTTTCCATTCAAATAGTGGGATTATTCCACTCTCCTCCTATTGTTCATGTGTACAATTCGGGTAGTGATTCTTGGAAAATTATCGAGGATGTTGATATGTTTAGTTCATTGCGTTATAAATTAAGGTCCAAGTCAAACACGTACTTGAATGGAGTTTATTATTGGGTCGTGCATTGTTTGGGCAAGGTTTTGGTCTCCTTGCTTTCGACATGAGTAGTGACAAGTTTCAAATGATACAAATTTCAGACGCCGTAGAACAAAATCTTAATCTTAACCATGACTTCGAGCTTGAGTTCGAGCTTGAGCTTGTTGTGTATGATGATTCGATAGTTATACTATCATTTATTATGGCTCCAGATCATGCTGATAAGTTCATCGACATGTGGGTATTGGGAAACGACGGAAGGTGGACTAAAAGATCGACTTTTGGCCCCTTTGGAGACCTGAGATGGCCATTAGGATTTTGGAAGAATAACGAACTCATGTTAGAGACTGATACCACCATCTTGAGTCTGTATAATATCTCCACGCATGAATTGAGGCGTATATGGATTGGTTTATGCTTTATGCCAGAAACTAGGTTATACTTATGAGGAGAGTCTTGCTTCAATAAAAGGAGATTGCAAGTTTTGGGACATTTCTGCTGCTTTTGTCAACAATTTCTTCAAGGACTCCTTCATTTAGTCCAATCAATTTTTTAGGGGCAAGTTTGAAGTTGAGTACATTTTTTTTTTTGTTAAAGACTGTGTTTTAAGTTATTTGAACTTTTAATGTTTTTTGTCTATTTCACTTTGGAAGATTGCAAGAACTATATATATACGCATGAAGATAATCAGTCAGATAAAGTAATTAATTTATAGGAAGAGGATGTGATATTGATATTGCACTGATACGAAAAAGTTCAGTTTGGTTGATTAATTTGAATTATGTGACAGTTTTTGGGAATTGATTTATGACAAATTCAATATTTAATTTATATACGTAGTTGTTGAATTTGAAATTTGATTAACTATGAAAATAATCAATCAGATAAAGCAATTAATATATAGGAAGAGAATCTGATATTGATATTGCATTGATATGGAAAATTTCAATTTTGTTGATTAATTTGAATTATGTGACAATTTTTGGGAATTAATTTATGAGAAATTCAACATTTAATTCATATACGTAGTTGTTGAAGTTAGATTAACTACGAAGATATTCAATCAAATAAAGTAATTAATTTATAGGAAGATGTTCTGATATTGATATTGCACTGATATGGAAAAGTTCAGTTTGGTTGATTAATTTGAATTATATGACAATTTTTGGGAATTTATTTATGAGAAATTCAACATTTAATTTATATACGTAGTTGTTGAAGTTTGATTAACTATGAAGATAATCAATCAGATAAAGTAATTAATTTATTGGAAGAAGATTTGATATTGATATTGCACTGATATGGAAAAGTTCAGTTTGGTTGATTAATTTGAATTATGTGACAATTTTTTGGAATTGATTTATGAGAAATTCAACATTTAATTTATATATGTAGTTGTTGAAGTTTGATTAACTATGAAGATAATCAATCCAATAAAGTAATTAATTTATAGGAAGAGAATCTGATATTGATATTGCACTGATATGAAAAAGTTCAGTTTGGTTGATTAATTTGAATTATGTGACAATTTTTTGGAATTGATTTATGAGAAATTTAATATTTAATTTATATACGTAGTTGTTGAAGTTTGATTAACTAGGAAGATAAGCAATCAAATAAAGTAATTAATTTATAGGAAGAGTATCTTATATTGATATTGTATTGTTATGAAAACTGTGAAAAGGAATTTTTTTTTTTTGAAAAACACACCAACAATAAAATAGAGTAGCTAGGTAGCATGGCTGGTGTGTGCAATGTGCTGCTATGGGAGAGGAGGCAAATTAAAGTCTGTTTTGCCCATATTGCCCCTATACCTATATCTGATTACCTTGAGCATAGTTGATAATCCATCCGTCCCAATCTTTAGAGAACTATTTTCATTTTTTTTGTCTCAATATTTAGAGAACATTTTCTAAAATGGACATATTCACTTTATCATTTTATCATATAAAATACTAATATACAATTCTTTCTACCCCAACTACCCATCACTTTATCACATAAAATACTAATAAATAACTCTCTCTATCCCCAACACTTTATTATTTTATCACTATTCCCATAAATCCTTATGAACAGTAAGAGTTCATTAAAGAATGAGACGGAGGGAGTACAACACAAGCTATATATATATATATATTTGTCTCTTCTCCCCTATCTACATTCTATACTTACACTCTTATCTTGTTATGCTTTTTCAGAAAAAAAAACTCAGCTCTTCCTCTCTCTCTCTTTTTGAATCTTAGGGAAGCAGTTTACACTTTTTATTCAGGATTTCAGCACATCAGAAAAGGTAACAATCTCTAGTCTATTTTGACATCTTTTTTGTTGTATTTAGGGTTTTCATATTCACATTTTGGTTTGTGTTTGAGATTTGTTTCATTTCGAGGTTTAACATTAGTGTGTTTTTTCACCATTGGATGACATTTATGAGTAGATCGTCGCCATTTTCCTCGGCCGGATATATGCGTTTCTGAGTAGATAGTGAGTTTTTTTCACCATTTATATACCTGATCAATGACGTTTCTGATTCCCCCAAAATAAGTTCTGGTACTTTGCTATGTGCATTTGCTTAAGTTCTCTACTTTAGCTCTTTGGATGAATCTATCTTTAATTGTTTTGGAACTGTGTAGCTAGATTAAAAAAATTAAAAGAAATGGTTGAATGTGTATTGTACATTGTTTGTTTGGTTGTTTTCAAATTGTTTGGTGAAATAGGTTTTGGGATCTTAAGTAGGTGTTTGATGATTTTGATAGATTTATACACTGCTATTGATTCCTCATAAAATGAACTTGAAAAGAGACGCTGACGAAGCATTCGGAGGAGAAATGACATTTCCACCGGCACAACGTCAACGCAGAAGCGAACCATTTGAACGTTATACCATAGTAATATAAATTCATGGTGGATACAGGAGATTGAGCATCGTTATGTTGTATGGCTGTAGCAGGAACGAGAGATGAGGAGCCAAACAATTCTGTTTTCAATCCAACATATATTACCCAACACCGGATTCTGGGCACGAAATGAGGAAAATCCGGTGTTGGGTAATATATGTTGGATAGAAACCATAATTGTTCGCTCCTCATTTCCAGACTCCAGTTCCTGCTTGAACCATGCAGCATAACGACACCCGATCTCCTGTCCTCCATCTTTGATATTTTTATTACTGCATACTTCGGCCGATGGAAATTTCATTCATTTCTCCTCTGAATGCTTTGTCAGGCCTTTTTTCACGTTCATCTAATTAAGAGATGGATCAGAGGAGGAATCAATTACAGTATATAATTAATCAAAATCATCAAACACCACCAAAAGATCCCAAAAACTACTTCACCAAACAATTTGAAAACAAACAATTAATGTACAACACATTCAACCATTGTTTTTTAATTTTTTTAATCCAACTACACAATTCCAAAAGAATATGAATGATGATTCATCCAAAGAACTAGAGTAAAGAAATTGTTTTCCGTTATCCTTGTATTTATTACCAACAATTAATAATTTTGTTGCTCTATTTTACTAACGATTGAAAATAATCCGTCGTCAAATGGTAATTTGTTGGTTACCAACATAAAAATACGTCATTTTTGTCAAAAGTGAAAAATCTTGTAGTGGACTTGTAGTGACTATTATTATTAACTTCTTTTATATAATCAAAGGGTACTATAGTTGAGAATAAATAAGGAGAAATTCTCCCTTCAAAAAAAAATAATAATAATAATAAAAAAAAAACATGGAGGATAAAAATCTCATTTAAAGCATGAAAAAGAGTGTATACCTCAATTTTCTATTAAGTGATCATTTATAGTTACTAATTACTATCCGTTCACACGTATACACATTAATGGTCACAAAGAATACGCATTGTAGTTACCTGCAGTTGGGCTTAATGTTACATATATTATATATCGTACAATAGAATTATTATAGAATGATAAGCAAGCGGGTTTTCCTTTTTGTCCCTGCCATAAATTGCAATACCACTATATATATGTAAAATATCACTTAATAAAATGATAAATAAGTGCATTAGAACATCAAAGATGATTATACAAACATTTACTTCATCGCCATAATAACATGACATCTTTAAAAATTTTGACAGGGTAGGGATACTTCCGATGAGAAATTCCTTTGTCCAAGTGTTTTCAACACCATATTCCTTCATTAACCACATGACCATGTCTTTATAATCACATAAATACAGGCCGCCTTCCAAAGCAAAGAGGCCCACAGTCATTCTGGCTTTATTTTGAAGAGGAGGGGGAAAAGAAAAAATGCTGAATACTTCAGTTTCAAGATCAAAGCAAGAAATGCATTGAGTGCCTTGTAAATTATTTTTTCAGGATAGGGATCAGGACATTATCTTTACGGACTTGCAAAACTAAGACACTATTATTTTTGACAAATTTAGGTAAAATTTTACCAAATGCAGACTAAATCTTATGTAATGGCTCAAATGGGGCTGGGTTCTAGCATGAGATTAGTTCCACATTGGGTGAAATTTGGCCTAAATTTGTTTTAACTTAAAAAATAATAGTGTCTTGATTTTGAAAATTCATAAAGATAATATCCTAGTTCATGGAGAATGGAGATACTATCCTAATTTTGCAAGCCCGTAAATATCCGACAACCTCAATAAAATTTCCTGAATAATGTCTTCAGGCAGATAACATTGCTACGGCTCTTTTTACCATAAATCAACCTTTCATGGGAATACCTTTCTCAGAAACCATTACCATAAGGTCTGCGATAAATTAATTAGAAAACTACATAAAAATAAAATAAAAACATTTGTTAGCGTAAAACCAAAATTTCTTATCATCCTAAAAATTACAATCATAAACGAAATAAATCATGTGAAGAGAATTTTGTAATTCACTAAATATTCAAATCCTAAAACATGTGAAACTGGAGTTTCTGCACCCAATTTATTTGCAAAAAAGCCGCAAAGTTGTTGAACTAATTTGATGCACCATTTAAGGCCAAATTACCACTCAAACAGTCAAATTTTGAATAGCAAGTTAATTTTTTCTATAATTTACACACATGTAAGAGACGAAGCCATACACACAGAAGATCAAGTTCCTCTGCCTGGTCCAAGCTCAATTAAGTTAGCCTAAAACATGTGACCTCTACCTTCATTACATGATAAATTTCCTAAAACATATGATATCTACTTCCAAAACATGACAAATATGTAAAACCAATGAGTGTTTTATAACTCATACCATAGTATTGATTTTGATTAAGAAGAATACTAAAAGGGCAAAAACTAGAAAAAAATATGCTAAATACCACAATAACTTGTACCATAATCAAAGTGTATGTAGTTGTTGCAATCTTCCAAAGTAAAATAGAACAAAAAACATTGAAAGTTTAATTGGTATCTGCAGAATGCAGTCACATAACTTTAAACACATACTTACCCAACTTCAAACTGACCCCTAAAACATTTATTAAGATTGAATGACATGCTCCGTCATCATCATCTATCCGTTGATTTTCTCTTTCGTACATGTCATCCATCCGAAAGGATTAACTAAAGGAGTCCTTGAAGAAATCGTTAACAAAAGCAGAGGAAATGTCCCAAAACTTGCAATCTCCTTTCATTGAAAGGAGGCTTTCCTTATAAGTATAAACACAGGTTCTCAAATGACTCACAAAATCAACCATTTTTTCTCTAGCTTCAACATGCCTCAACTCACGCGTGGAGATATTATACGTAGTCACGAAGGCGTTATCGGTGTCCAACATGAGTTCGTTATTCTTCCAAAAACCTAATGGCCATCTCATGCCTCCAAAGGGGCCGAAAGTCAACCTTTTAATCCACCTTCCATCGTTTCCCAATACCCACATGTCGATGAACGTAGCATCGTGATCTGAAGAAATGATAAATGATAGTATAACTATCGAATCACCGTACACAAAAGGGGCAAACTCAAGTGGGATAGGCTCAAGAAGATGCTTTTTTATGGCATATGGAAGTTGTATTATTTGAAACTCGTCGCTTCTCATGTCGAACGCAAGGAGGCCGAAACCACAACGGTCGACCCTAAAATACACATCCCAATAACAAACTCCATTCAAGTAGGTACAACTTGATGAATACTGCAATGAGCTTAACATATCCACATTAGCGGGACGCCTCCAAGAATCACTACCCGAGTTGTAAACATGAACAATAGGAGGAGGGGGATTAGATTGCGGAATCAAGAATATTTCAATGAAAACAACCTTGAAACAGCCACTCGACGGGTCCAGGCCGAATCCAAAAATATAGTTTCGGGACAAAGAGCGGGGAGTTAAAAACGGTAGCGGCTTAAACTGTTTAAGAGCCGGGTTCAACAAACCCGTACCTCCCAAAGTACTAACCAAACAGAATACGCCATTCACGGGTCCCATAACATCATAGACTCTTCCCGGCATTGGTACATGATCAGGCTCTTCGTGATCAGCGTATATAAGTCGATCCCTATCGGGTTTGAAAACGAGCAAGCGTTCTTGATTGCTCTCGCTAACGAAATGCTCGGTTATGAAACTCTGGCTTTCGACGAGAGTGTACCACTCCTTGCAAACACATTTGAACTGTGATAGAATTTTCACAGGCAGCCTCAACAATATGTTCCTAATAATATCTGCCGGCAGATCAGTGTTGCTAGAGCTTTCCATATCTTGCTTCAGAAACCAGAGTGGTGCAAATCTGGGATTAGAATGATTGGAAAATTACCAAACACATGTTCTGGTATATAATCAGTGTTAAACCTGAATTTCACATCATATGAACAAAAGCAAAATTATACACATTAAAATAGATAAGGCCTCAGGAAAAACTTGTGTGAATCTTAAGTATCACTGTTATACATATGCATTATTATGCACGTGCACTATTACTATTCAAAAATCAAGTGACAGTGTAGATGCATAGAAGTAATAGTGTTAACAGTGACGCTAAAAAAAAGAGTTCACCTAGACCCGACATACTCCAAATCCAATCACATCAGCGCATAGCAAACGAAAAGAAAATTTAATAAAAAATCCAATAAAGTCGAACAATATGGTTCAGTTTTAAAAAGGTGAAAGAAAACTTACACACAAGGCTCAGCCGAAAGCTTATGCATGAGACATTTCTGGATCTGGATAGTGTCCCACAGAAAAGAAGGGATTTAGGATTCAGAATTCACCTTCTATGTTAATACGAGATTGTGACAATCAAAAAAATTAATTGGAGATTGAGATAATTTGGGATTCAAATCTATTGTGAATTATATAAAGTAAAGATATGACATCAAGTATAAATTTAAAAATTTCCCGCGGTAGAAGATGAGAGAATTTTAAAATTTCTAGTATTATCCCAAATTCCCTATATTGGTGATTTTTTTTTTATGGAAGGGATATAAATCGAAACTTGAGTATCTTTTATGGTTTTAGCTATTATTCCTAATTTCACATGATTGAAATCTTGTTGAGCGATAATGAAAAACATAAAAATAATAAGGGCAATAAGTTGATTTTCTCTGAAGGAGAATCCCCAAAGCATGATAAATTTCCTAAAACACGTGATCTCTATCTACGTCTAAAACATGATAAATTTGTAAACATAGGCGTACTTATTGATTTTGATCAACACGAATAGTAGCAAAATAAAAAATAATATGTGTTCATAACCACAATAACTTCTCCTATAGTCCAAGTGTGTCTTTCTTACAATCTTCCTAAGTGAAATAGGAGAGGAAAACATCAGAAGTTTGACTGGTATTTGCAGTCACATAACTTATTAGTTATTAAGCATCCCTTATTCCTACTCTTTTTTTTTTTGGGACTGAATCATTAGGATTAAAATATATTGTTGGGAGATGAATTTAATAAAAGATTATATGATTTTGATTAAGATCCCAAAACCCCTGAGTATGACATGTTCAGAATGATCTTGATAATTGAGTCAGGATTCAGTTTTAGAGTATTCGTGATGTTATCTCGCAAAATGTATAGTCACAGAGACATAGTTCAGATAGGTTCTCAAGACTCAAGAACTCAAGATGTTTTCAAGAAACCAAGTTTCAAGATGGAAATCAAGTCTCAAGATGAAAACCGAGAACTCGAAAACTCAAGATTTAAGACTCAAAAGATATCACCAAGATAAACCTAAAGACTCGTAAGACCTCAAGACTCGTAAGACTCAAGACGCAAGATCAAGACCGAGAAATCAAGATCAAGAATACTGAAAGTACGAAGAATTATCAAGACTCAAGAATGTATCAATGCTCGAGATGAACTCCGAATGTTCCGAGGCAATCAATATATCTATCCGCTGATGCACATCGAGAAAAACGCGATGCCTTAGAAAGTTAGATATTGCCAAGACATTCAAATGCGCATAAAAGGAACTAAGTCGTGTTGTTGTTAAGGTTATATCAAACTCGTAGTTTGTAACCAAAAGAGCCGCTTGAAGGTGTCTATCTTTAATCAAGACAAAAGTCAAAAAGAAAGAAGACAACATCAGACTAACCGACAATCGACAAAGGATAAAGTCAAAAAAAGATGTCGATGTCTGAAAGTTCCAGATCGCAAAAAAAGACCGAGCTACATGAAAGGCTATTGCCTAAAACATGTTAGGGAGTTTCAAACCCTAAATATAGCCGTTTCACACACATATAAGAGGAACTCACGGGTTATCTCTCCAACGGATAGTTTTCAAGAGTGACCTTGGTGTATGCCTATAAATACCGGTGACCCTCTACTTTGTAAGGTTACGGAAATTTATACGCAACTCAAGAGCTCAAACCTATTCTTGCAAAAGTTAAAGCACTCAAATACCTTGAATTTCCCAAGTGCTTTATATTGAAAGAGAGCTCACTTTACTAAGCCTAGCTTGATAAGATTTATCCAAAGCTTAGTCGAGATATCCTAACCCTTTCAGATTGTGCTTCATTGTAAAGGATATCTCATCCTAGTTGAAACCAACCGAGAAACCCCAAACCCTCGAGAAGGTAGTTGAGTGTGTTTTGTTGGTGAGTAGAGTTGTAAAGAGTTAGTAAACTACGCGAGTAGTCGTAAAACTCTAGAGGAGAAGTTAGTAAGCCACGCGGGTAAATTCCGAAAGCTTGTGGTGATTGAAAAGTAAACTACGGAGGTAGTCGAAAAACTCAAGGTCGGGTTGAGTAAGTAAACTACGGAGTAGTCGAAAACTCAGGCCGAAGTTGAGTAAGTAAACCACGAGGCAGAGTCGTAAAGCTCGAAGTTGATAGTGAATTTCTCCAAGAGTCGAGAGAGGGATGTAGAGCTTGAGTCTCCTCAACCACTATAATCGCCGTGGTTCTTTATCGCTTTTATCTCCGTGCTTAATCGTTGATTGACTTGATTTTGAAAGCATACTTTTCAATCGATATTCGGTTGGAATCAATCCAATCGAAGTTGCATAAGTGAATCACACCAAATCACTATTTCATAAAGGGAAGGTCTTTTCAAAGAAAGCTTAAAACGAGTATAATCTAAGACCAACCATTCCATTTATTGAGTAAATTTAGAAAAGATAGTTATCAAACCGAACTCTCTTACGAGGATTGATAAGCTAGTTATCGATCCAAGCAACTCGGGATCTCTCGACACTCGAGATTCAGTTGAGATTATCTCGAGGTATCGAAAGCGGCTTCCAGGATCATCGCCTCGATGAGACTTTGACTCAGGCGATCTGTCTTCTCGAACCTAATCTTGAGATTATCGACCCGTAAATGACCTCGATCTAAAAAGTTTTAAAATCATCGAACACGTGTATTCCCATACACGTGTAAGACTTCGTTTACCGGGACCAACAAGTGGTATCGGAGCGGTGGTTCAACTTGACCACTTTCTTGTGTTGACCAAAGTTTTATTTTCAAAAATACTTGTGGGTCTATCCTCGAACCGATCTTATTTGGTTGAATTTTTTTTTTTTTTCAAAAGATCGGAAAAATGTCTTCTAAAAAACTTCCCATGTTCTCGATGAGAACTATGATCTATGGAGATCGAGAATGCAGCTCATCCAGATTCCAAACATGAAGCGTATGTGAGAGTGGTTTCTCAAGGACCATTCAAATTTCTTGTGGTGAATCCCGCAATTACGTAAGAAGAGAGAATTGATCCTAGAGCGAGAATTTTCTAAGTCGATGACCAACTAACTCCCCGAGGAGAGAAAGTTAGTCAATCTAGACTACATTGCAAAAAGACACACTATACAAAGACAATTGATGATGGTGTGATGGGAATGATCTCTCACCGTAATATTTTGCTAAAGAGATATAGGATACACTAAATTTGTTATGTTCCAAGCCACGATCATATAAAAGAAAAACAAACTTTCAAAGGGCAATTGAAAGTTTGACAGGTTTTGAAATGGATGATGGTGAATCAATTGACAAATTGAAGTCGATTCACTAAAGATCATGAATGATCTAAACGCACTTGGAAAGAAATATCCACAAAGAGAAGTGGCATTGAAAATTCTTAGAGGTCTTTCTAAGAAATGAGATATTCATGCAAAGGGTGATCAAAAACACCAAGAACATTAGTTCAATGCCATACCAACAAGTCTTCTCTCGAAATGAAGCCTATGAATTTGTAATTGATAAGAAATCCAAAAAGGCCGACAAAGAAAGATGATTCTTCATCGAAAAAGAATGTGGCTTTTTAAAAGCCAAAGATAAAACTCAGAAAACTAGAGTCGAGAGAACCCCCACGCCAAACATCGGGATGAGCTTGAGGAAAAGCTAGCACCGATGGCGCGAGGTTTGACGGACTTAATAAGTAGATTTGGAAAATACAAAAGCTATTATAGAACCACGGTACCGAAAGAAACCCGAGGACGGATCAACCGGAAGAAGAAGGACACGAAAAGCCAAGGATCTTCATCCGTAAAGAAGGACTCTAAGTCCAAAGAAGAAAATGATCGGGATGATGATGCCAACAGATGCTATAATTGCGGAAGAAAGGTCACTTCCAAGATGATTGTCCAGAGTTGAGTCTTTGGAGAGAAGAGAAAGACAAGCTAAAAAGAGACCGGAAGTTCTCAAGCAAAAAGGCCATGATTGCGAAGAAGAACACTCGCGAGGAGGATCTAGTTCTTCGGATGAGATATTCTCGACAAAGGAAAGTTGATGACATCCGTCCGATGGCCATTGAGCGAGGTAAACTCTTCTCGCTCTCTTGTTGCTTGCTACACTAGCACAAGAGTTTTCAAGTTCCACCGAAAAATACTATTTTGACCGATGGATTCTTTTGAGAATCACGGGACTATGTTTGTTTTGCAAAGGATCGCTAAATAAAACTCAAGAGCGTAATAAGAATCAATCTTTGAAAATCTAAAATGGAAAGACTTAGCAAAACCGAGACCACTTCTCAATTAATGGGAGCTCTTGATGAACTAGATGTTACGAAGTACAACTCTCGTGAGAAAGAGAAGTTGATCATGGCCCTAATCGAAAAGTTAGAGAAATCCATCAAGAGATTCAAATAATCGTAATCGAAGTTCAATGACCTCTCGAGAAGCATAAAACTCTACTGAATCATGAGGATAGTGCATGTGAAAGAGTTAACTCTATCAATAAAGCATCTAATGTGATAGATGAAATTCGAGTTACCAGAGATCTGCCACTATAAAAACCGGATTGGGATACACCTGGGGAACCTCACAAGGTCATCCCAATCTTTGCATCATGTAGCAAGAAGACTATCTTTGTAAAACCAAAGGCACCTACACTTCAAGTCAAGTAATGCCCAAGGTTGTAGACAAGGGAAAAAAGGACCTATGGTTTCAAAGAAACCGAATGATCGTCGAGAAAGCCCAAACCTCGTAAAAGGCTAGAAAACCCGAAAGCGATCGATTGAAAAGTTTCGAGCAAGTACTTCAAAGCCTCGGGCTAAGAATGCAAATCTGAAAGGCTCCACATCAACCATCGAGAATCCTCGATGAGAAACACTCTGTTGAGACATTCTCAATGAAGAGACCAAGTCCTCGAAGACTGTTTGAAAAGACCAGTTTCAAGATGAGCAAACCAACCTCACTTGCCTAAAGGTAAAGGTTATCTCAACCCGAGTCAACAAAGATTTAGACCACCGCATTAAAAGCCCAAACATCTCAACAAAAGGCTGAACCAAAGAAGAATTCAAAAGCCCATGTTCATGCTAAAAGCTAGCACACATACACGTAAAAGTTGCTAAGGCACCCGAGTAGTAGATGTGTATGTTGATGTTTATGGAAGACAAATTAGCCACTCTAAAGTGATTAGAGTTGTCGGTAGATTTGGATTCCGAAAGGTACATCTAACCTTGTAGGACCACTACACAAATTGGGTACCTAAGAATTGATCTGCTTTTTCGGGAGGAAAACAAGGGCACTAAACCCACTAATGATCACATGGCAATCGATGAAAGAGAGATGAAAAAAGCTCTCGACATTTGGTATCTTGACGGTGGATGTTCAAGACATATGACAGATACAAGAAGACACTTTCGAATGACTATGTTGAACAAAAGAGGCCCACATCACTTTTGGAGATAATTCCAAGGACGGATCAAGGATATGGAACTTTGGAAATCGACTCGATTCATATCCATGGTGTTTCATATGTATCCGATTGAAGCATAATTTGCTTTCAATTACCCAATTACGTGATAAGGGTTTCAATGTTGAGTTCTCTAGAACTTATGTTTTGTGAAAAAAATGATACATCACGAAAGTTTTAATGGACCGGTACAAGAAAAGGGAATGTGTATCTTCTTTTTGATTGGAGTTCTGCTCCTAAAGATACATGTTTAGTTGCTAAAAGTTCCACAGATACCAGTTGGTTATGGCATAAAAGAATGAATCACCTAAATTTCAAAACCCTGAACAAGCTTGCAAGATTAGCTCTTGTGAGAGGGTTGCTTTAACGAAAGTGTTCAAGAAGGAACATATTTGTGATGCGTGCCAGAAAGGAAAACAGATAAGAGCATCATTTAAAAGTAAAGTTGAGGTTTCTACTGAAAGAATACTTCAGTTACTACATATGGATCTTTTTGGTCCTATAACACCTGTAAGCACTAATGGCGGGAAATACACATTGGTAGTAGTTGATGACTACTCGAGATATACTTGGGTCATATTCTTTTCGATAAGAAAGAGACTCGGAATAAAGTCGCCAGAGTTCTTGAAAAGGCTCGAGATTGAGAAAAAATCGAGTGTGGTCAAAATCGATCCGACAGAAAATCAATTCATAAATCATATCATATCGATTATTGTCGCGTAAAATGGAATTTCACATAAAACATCACCGCAAGGACCCTCAAGCGTAATGGTGTTCTTTGAAAGGAGGAACAAGACTACGAAAGAAGGCTGCGAGGACAATGATACCTGGTTTATATTCCTAAAAAGATTTTGGGGTTTGAAGTCAACAACCTTTGCGTCTTACTCTCGAATCAGATCCATAATTGACCAAGAGTCAAGGCAAAACACCCTATGAGCTTTGGAATGAAAGGAAGCCTCTTGTTTTCTTTTTTTTCGTGTGTTTAGTTGCAAGTGTTTCATACACAATAATGGTAAAGATCGGTTTGAAAACTTTTGATAGTAAAAGTCGATGAAGGAATATTCTTAGGATATTCTCGAGTCGAGAAAGCTTTCGAGTTTACAACCGTAGGACTCTTATTGTGGAGGAAACACCTGTGTTTTTGATGAATCTATTTGTGTTCGGAAGAAACAGAACATGATCGGATGAACTAACTAAGAGGATCACCAGATTAAGCCCAAAAGAAAAAGACAAATCATCCATCGAATCCTGGAAAAGAAGAAGTCGGTCACATTCTATGATTGGGTGACTCGGACTCGAATAAGGAAGTTCGAGAATGGAATTGGGATGGTGAGCCTCGGAAAACCAACACTCCAAAAGGTGACCAATCTGAACAGACACCCGCCCGACTCGGGTATGTGATGCCAATGAAGATGTGGTCACAAATGAGGCAAATTCTGAATATATTAACCAAAGGAAATGATGTCTCTCGACAATGTTCTCAATAGAATCTCCCCTGAGGAAGATGATTCTTTTTCTCCTGTTTTGTTGTTCCCTAAGTTTGCTGATTTAACTGAACCTAACATTTCAAATGTTGAGGATACCATTGAAGGGGGAACATCAAGAAGGAAATGGTTAGATAATCATCCTACAAATCGGATAGTGGGTGATCTAACCGAATGTGTTAAGACAAGAAGGTTCCATGGTGAGTGCACTATTATTCTCTTCCTTTTTCGGAGAAAAGAACACATTGAGATTGGTGAAGCTCTACAAGATTCTTATTGGATTACTGCTATGCAAGATGAGATGAATCAATTCTCAAGGAATGAAGTATGGGAGTTGGTAGATAGACCTGAAAGACACAATGTCATTGGAACCAAGTGGGTTTTCAAAAACAAAAGAGATGAAAACAACAACATTGTGAGAAACAAAGGCGAAATTTAGTCAAGACAAGGTTATTCCCAAGAAGAAGGCTTGGATTATGATGAAACCTTTACTTTGTTGCAAGACTAGAAGCCATCGATTGTTTCTTGCATATCTTGCCCACATGAAGTTCACGATCTATCAAATGGATGTGAAAAGTGCATTTAAGCGGTTATTGCTTAAAGAAAGAGGTTTATGTAGAACAACCTCCTGGATTCAAAATGAGAATGACCAAGTTTACAGCTCGAAAAAGCTTTGTATGGTCTCAAAGCAAGCACCGAGCATGGTATGATACTCTTTCCGTTTCTTCTTGACCATGGTTTTGTCGAAAGGATCATTGATAGAACTCGTTCGGGATAGAGGATGGGGAAGAGATCTTACTAGTTCAGATATATGTTGATGACATCATTTTTGGATCTCCAAACCATCACCGTGTGTGAAAAGTTTTCAACACCGATGAAAAGGCAAGTTTGAGATGTCAATGATGGGAGAGATGAATTTCTTTCTAGTCTTCGCGTTAAAACAATCAAAGGAAGAATATTCATCAACCAGCAAAAATACACCGAGATCCGATTGCGAATATGGTGTACAAAATTGCAATGCGGTTAGAATTCCTATGAATACTAACTACAAGATGGATCATGATTCGGAAGGCAAATCGGTGAATCATAATCGATTATAGAGGAATCATTGGATCATTGCTCTATCTCACACGACAAGTAGGCCGGATATAACATTTCTTTGTTGGGATATATGCAAGATACCAAGTTAATCCTAAGACTAGTCACATGGAGGTCGCCAAAAAGATACTAAGATATCTTAAAGGCACAAAGAATAGAGAATTATGGTATCCAAACCGATGATAACCTTGAATTAACCGGTTACTCGGATCTCGACTATGGAGGTTGTAGAATTGATGCGAAGTCCACTACGGGAACTTGTCAATTTCTAGGAAGCTAGTGATATCTTGGTTTTCAAAGAAAACAGGACCTCGATGCAACCAAAGATCTTCTTGAAATTTAATACATGGTCATCGCTAGGAAGTTCTTCGTGCTCGATTCTTTGGCTCGGACAACAATTAAGGGATTATAAAGTTGAAGCGATGAAGTACCAATATTTTGTGACAACAATAAGGCAATTGCTATTTCACAAAATCCGTTAGATACACACCGATGCAAGCATGTGGATATCGGACATCACTTCATCGGAGATCATGTCGAGAAAAAAGGACATAAGGATGGAGAAAATTCATCTTGATAGGCAAAAAGAAATTGATATCTTGACTAAACTTTTGGTTGAATCAAGATTTCGGAACTCTCGGTTGAATTAGGGATGTTAGAACCCGGTGTATAGAGTAAATCAAAAATTGAAGATTTTCGGATGCATGAAGTTTTCTCGTAATTCTCTTAAAACTCGGGATAAAATGGAAATCTTGAATCGAGTCTCGAAACTTCGCCATTTTGAAGGTCAAGACTTCAAGCATCTTTGAACCCATTCAAGATTTCGATATTATCTTGACATTTTATCAAAGACGATTACTCGATAAAGACCGATAGAAAATTAGTCCGAAGAAGTAAAGACTACGCGACTCATTTATTGCTCAAGTAAAACTCAAGAATCATTCGCAATAAATATAAAACACCGAGGAATGTTTTTAGGCGGGATCGTTTTAAATTCAAGAAGGTCAATACCATTTAATGCTCGCTACATTAATGACCAATGAGGATGTTTTGGCGACTTACTTTTTAGGAGATCGCTTCGATATTCGATTAATCGGAGATTAATCTCAACCGTTGTTACTCACCTAACCAACACGATTCCCCACGATCTCAAGGCTATATAAACCCCAATCACCATTCAAGCCAAAAATTTTATCAAACCCTTCATTCTCAAATCCTCCGCAATTAAAAATCCCTTTGCCCGAAAAAATCTCCAAACCCTAAAGTTTCTCTTCTTCAATCAAACTCTAAAATGGCTCCAACCCTGCTCGAGATTAGCAAAAACCAACAAGCCGCGGGTACGAAGTTCGTTGTCTCACTCTAAAAAGCACAACCAACTCAAAGCCGGAAGAGGAGGCTCTGCGTATGATTCGACCGCCAAACTTCGCTGACTAACTAGTGGCCAGGCCGGACCGGGAGTTTGCGAAAGAGGTGTCGAATTCATCTCGTAATTTAAAGATAGATGAAGAGGGTTGTATGCATTTCTAAGTTAATCGTATCACACTTAGAAGCGATCATCCATATCGTCGATTTTGAAAGGGATCGTATATTGTTCAAAAAATCAATGATGTTTTTTGAGCTCGTGATAGAGGAGAGGATCCTACGATGTATATGTCGGGAAGAGAAAGCGAGTACTTAGATAGGATTCTTTGAGAATCTGTTAAGTTTGAGGCGACCTTTGCGTAAAAAGGCACACAAGCCACAATATCGTGTGTTGATGGATATTGTGAGCAAGTGCATCATGAGTCTTCTTGGAGAGTTTTGAGCGGATAAGTACCCGAACTTCAGTTGATGGCGGCGATAGAAGCTTCACCCACCACAATTTCAACCCAGGCCGAAATTCACGATCCGTGACGGTGAGTGAAGCGGACCAAAGTTTTGAGGAAGATTGATGAGGCGATCTCAATCAAAGGCAAGATCCACCATGCCACCAAAATTGCTTACATTTTGGAGATGTGCGAGAGGAGGATGATATCTTCGCCAATTCGACCTCATTTCCTAAATCCAAAATTCTCCTTAAACCCGGTCTTTGCAAGAAAGCGAAGTTATCGAGGGAAGAGAAAAAAAGGTAGAATCACCTTCGCGATTCTTTGAAAAAGAGACCTAACAAACTAGGGAAGATGTTGTTGGAGGCGAAGATGGAAGCGAGGGAGCAAAAATGATGAAACGAAGAATCTTGCTCCAAAACGCTTGAAAGATTGGTGGTTCTCACCGATGAAATGTACTTGATGATTACGGCGAGATACAACTTGAAGGCAAAAGCAGCCGAGTTCGCCATTACAAGTGTTGGCTCGGGTTATCTCCCGGACCACAGATCGGTGAGGAAGCGTGTCTTCTCGAGGTGCTCGAGACATCAAGATTCGGATAAAATTTCGGGAAATTTTAAAGAACTCGAGATGCTTACCTCGGATGTGCGGTTCGCGAACCGAAGAGCTAACTCGAGTCGATCCGAAGACGCTACAGCTCGGGGACCGACGAGCTTCAGGACTCAAACCGGAGGATATGCCACCAGCCTCAAAACCCACTCAGATGTAAACCGAGGACTGAATGCACAAACTTCAGACACTAATCGAGGCTCAGAGAGCAAAATATTCTTGATGAGCTCCAGAGTGATCTACTGCTTGATCCCTTAGCGGCTTCTACTAAAACCAGAGCCCGAGATGGAAGAAAAGGCGAGGTCAAGAAGCGAGAAATGGAGCGAGGGGAACGGTTCATCCTGACCGCTACTACCTGAAGCTCACTTCATACCTGATCGCAAGATGTTTTTCTTGATTAAGGACGACAAAGTGTATATCCTCAATCGACTTTTCTTCCGAGATGCTTGACATTGCCGCGTTCAGAGGAGGGAAGACTAGTGGAATGAGGAGACGCCTTCCCGACCGACTTCTCGGGTTCGGAAGAATGGCTTCGAGGATGAAAAATTCGATTTTGATGAAATTTGGTTTAGAGAAACTACCGAGAGAAGAAATCAACTAAAGTTGAGTGCCCCGAAAGCAAGAGACAAATCCAAAGATGGAGATGGGGACCAACAAGTGGGAGATCTTTGAGGATCGATCTCAAATGGAAAAAGAGACTTTTCTTGATCAACCTCGATCGAAGCTAGCACTCTTGGTACCTTTTGACACTATTAACAATTATGCCAAAGTTCTTGAAAGTACTATCTTTAATTACAAGTGTCGATAAAATGACCGAGGCTCAAATGGAGACGAAGCTCGGGGATGAAGGCTGGCTTCTCAGATGATCAAACAAAGCCTAAGGTGCGAAAAGTTCTGAGATTGATCTCAAAGCCCGTAATGGAGAAACTTGAGAAGATTGAGCCAATAGCGATCAAAATTGCTTTCGGATAGAAGAAAACGTTAGCCAATCAAGCTCGGACAATGGAAGGACTTAGCCATTCTTGAGCCCACAGATCTGAACACTCGACCACTCGGATGACCTCCATGGAAATAAAAAGTTTGAATGAAAATTTGGAGGGAGCCAACACAGAGTTAAGTCTTTGAAATGAAACGAAGCACGGGGAATCATTGAATTTCTAGAGGTGAAACTAGCGGAGAAAAATGAGGTGTCTTGTCGATCTCGCTTTGAGGAAATGAGCTCGGTGCTTTCATGACCAAGATAGCGAGATCTTGAAAATATGCACTCTCCGCGGTTTGCCCACATATCGAAAGAACTTTCGCAACCACAAGAACCACATAAGGAGAATGGAAGATGAGCAAAGATCGGTTAAGCGAGGAGAGATCCGCTATATGAAAGCAAAAAGAGCAAAAGATCACACGGACCTGACTCTCTCCCGGACTTCTTCCAAATTACGGTGCGGGGAAGGGGAAAAGTAAGGGTGAAACACCGGGAAGTTCATAAGCGTCTTTTGGAGAAAGAAATTGAAAAGAAATTTGAAATGTACAATCTAGCAAGTCTTAAAAGTTGAAGGCTGCGATAAATTGAAATTAAGCTCCAAGTGGAAGCCCGTCTACACTTTCGAGTTTACGAGCAAACCATCTTGAGGTTGCAAGAGAAATGATCTTTAGAATAAGGTTGGAACAAGCATTTGGTCTTTGAAGCTTTTATGAAGAAAAAGCCTTGGGCGTTATTCAACACATGTAGCGTCTTTAAGGCTTCTAAGCGATCGAGGCGATTACGGATGATGAAGATCTTGAGAAGAATCGAGTCTCAACCTCGAGAAGAAAAGTCTTCAACACGGAGATGCTCTGAATACCTCCAAAAAAAAACAAAAGCGAAAAACTGCTGCCGGTCGAGGAATCTGTGATCGAAAAAAGAAGATAGGCGAAGAAGCGAAGAAAGTGACTTAGGAAGTTTGAGAGCAAGAGGAAGGAACATCGAAAAGCGCTGAAGTGGCCCCACGCTGATAAATGGATGCCCATTAAACTCAACGACATGTGGGAAGAAGTGAAGAGAACCTTCGGGTTCAACTACGATGTTCTCGGGAATGGAGAGGAAGGCTCGGATCGTAACGAAGCCTTCATTGAATATCTTCTAACCTTCTATCCAAAGTATCTCCAAAAATTTGGATTAACCTTGGATGGATGAAGGTGGAGTCTGAATAAAGCCCCGTCCATATTCCTATTCTCCTCCAAGACTTGGTAATGACTTGGTAAATGAAAGCGCATTACACAAGAAATTGCTCAATATCTTTGGTCGGGTTAGGATTAACGAGGAATAGTCCGGACATCATCAAGGAGAGGAATGAAATTTGAGAAAAAGATTTTTCGGAATGTTCAACCCGGAGGTGCCGGTGATGAAGTCGAAAATGAAGAAACAAGAGCCGAATCAAGATCAAGATCAAGAACTCGTAAGATTCTGTAATCTTTAAATTTTGTCTTTTGATTTTGTTGATAAAAATTTCATTGTAATCAGAAATGGTATACTTATCATCAATGAAGATTTATCATTTTGCTCAAAAAGATAATATCTCATTATCTTATTTACATGTCTTTATTTTGATATGCTGAATGAATGTCTCTGAACTGATTGTATGATGATATGGAAGAAATTGCTTAAGTATTTGGTAATGATCTATTTAAGAAAGATTCATTACTGAAGAAATCTATTGAATGATTTAAATTGTTGGGAGATGAATTTAAAGAGATTCCCTTCTTAAAGAAATTATTGGGAGATTCTCTGTTCAGGAACCAATCTTGTAATAGAATAAACTGAAACCTGAGTATAGGTTATTTTGTTTGTAAACAAGATAGGTTTTGGCATCATCAAAAATGGGGAAATTGTTGGGAGATGAATTTAATAAAAGATTATATGATTTTGATTAAGATCCCAAAACCCCTGAGTATGACATGTTCAGAATGATCTTGATAATCGAGTCGATTCATTTAGAGTATTCGTGATGTTATCCGCAAAATGTATAAATACAGATATAGTTCAGATAGTTCAAAGACTCAAGAACTCAAGATGTTTCCAAGAAACCGTTTTCAATGATGAAATCGAAGTCTCGGGTCTCGATGAAAACCGAGAATCAAGACTAAAGATGAAGACTCAAGATATCGATCAAGATAAACCTAAAGACTCGTAAGACTCTCAAGACTCGTAAGACTCAAGACGCAAAGATCAAGACCGAGAAATCAAGATCAAGAATATCGAAGCACAAAAAGAATTATCAAGACTCAAAGAATGTATCAATGCTCAAGATGAACCCGAATGTTCCGAGGCAATCAATATATCTATCTATCAGGATGCAATATCGGTAAAAACGCTGATGCCTTAGAAAGTTAGATATTGCCAAGACATTCAAATGCGCATAAAAATAACTAAGTCAAGTTGTTATATGTTATATCAAACTCGAGTTTGTAAATCAAAAGAGCCGCGAAGGTGTCTATCTTTAATCAAGACAAAAGTCAAAAAGAGGAAGACGACATCATGCCATATACCGACAATCGACAAAGGATGTGGTCAAAAAAAAAGATGTCGGATGTCTGAAAGTTCCAGATCGCAAAAAGTGAAGACCTAAATACATGAAAGGTTATTGCCTAAAACATGTTAGGGAGTTTCAAACCCTAAATATAGCCGTTTCACACACCCATAAGAGGAACTCACGGCTATCTCTCCAACGGATAGTTTTCAAGAGTGACCTTGGTGTATCTTATAAAATCTTGGTGACCTCTACTTTGTAAGGTTCACGGAAATTTATCTATAACTCAAGAGCTCAAACCTATTCTTGCAAAAGTTAAAGCACTTTCGAAATACCTTGAATTTCCCAAGTCTTCTATATTGAAGAGAGCTCACTTTTTAAGCTTTAAACGATAAGATTTATCCAAAAGCTTAGTCGAGATATCCTAACCCTTTGATTGTGCTTCATTGTAAAGATATCTCATCCCAGTTGAAACCAACCGAGAAACCCCAAACCCTCGAGAAGGTAGTTGAGTGTGTTTTTGTTGGTGAGTAGAGTTGTAAAGAGTTAGTAAACTGCGAAAGAATAGTCGAAAAAACTAGAGGAGAAGTTAGTAAGCTTCAGGGTAGTCCGAAGCTTGTGTGTGATTGAGTAAATGAAACTACGGAGGTCGAGAAAAAACCAAGGCTCGGGTTGAGTAAGTAAACCACGTGGAGTAATTTAAAACTCGGGTAGGAAGTTGAGTAAGTAAACTACGAGGTAGTCGTAAAAGTCGAGTTGATAGTGAATTTCTCCGAAGAGTCGGAGAGAGGGATGTAGGAGCTTGAGTCTACCACTATAATCTTCTTGGTTCTTTATTCTTTCTTATCTTGTGCTTAACTGCATTGCATTGACTTGATTTTGAAAGCATACTTTTCATTTTGATATTCGAATGGAATCAATCCAATCGGAAGTTGCATAAGTGAATCACGACCTAATCACTATTTCATAAAGGGAAGGTCTTTTCGAAGAAAGCTTAAAAACGAGTATAATCTAAGGCCAACCATTCCGACGATCGAGTAGCTAGAACAGATAGTTATCAAATCGAACTCTCTTCGAGGATTCGATGGCTAGTTATCTGATCCAAGCAACTCGGGATCTCTCGACACTCGAGATTCGGTTGAGATTATCGAAGATTCGAAAGCAAACAGGATCACTGCCTCGATGAGACTTTGACTTTCGGAGCGATCTCGCTTCTCGAACCTAATCTTGAGATTATCGGCCCCAGTTCGACTCGATCTGAAAAAAGTTTTAAAATCAACAACGCGTGTATTCCCCCATACACGCGTGTAAAGACTACGTTCTGTGGACCAACATATATAATTGCTTAAAATAACATTTATTTCTAATTGAGGAGTTAAATGATCAAGATTAAAATTTTGTTGAGGGATGATGAGAAACATGGCAGAAGTCCAATTAAATTGGCAATCATCAGGGCATTCGGCATCAGTTCCCGATTCATCATAAAATTCCATGATCGAAATTGAAATTTTGTTGAGCGATTCAGAAATATCCTGCAAAGCCTTGGGCCCAACACGGCAACAATTGCATGTGTTTTCTGTATTAAATGTTACAGTTTGCATTGCGCCGTGAAGAATAGAAGAGGAATTCAAAAACTATATACATGATCTCCTAATGGAAGGCCACAAGTAACAGAGCAATCATAGACAATTTCACCATCTTAAATGGTCATAGAAAAAGAGACCTCAACTTAGGAACATTTCCATAACACAAATTAACTTTACCAAGAAGAACAATGAGATTAGATTGTAGATAAAACTAAATCTGCGTGAAGCTTGTAGTGTCATGCATCCACAAGAATACACATTCATAGAGTTGCATGTTAGAACTTATAAAACTGCCATGAATATGAATAGCAACGGCTAAAGTTTAAAGCCTACTGTGATGCTGCCAATAAGAGTGTACCAGTACCTGTAAGCACTCTTGAGTAGCAATAGAATCTTCGGACACCCTCGATAAAGTTTCCTGAAATAACATCTTCAGGCAGATACGTTTCTACGGTTTGTTACGAGTTAGTTTTACCATAAATCAACCTTTCATGGTAAACCTTTCTCAGAAACCATTACCATATGCAGATCTGCGATTAAATTAATTAGAAAATAACATAAAAATAAATCAGAACACTTGTTCACGTAAAACCATAATTTCTTATCATCCGAAAATTACAATCATAAAGGAGCATCAACAAATACGCATGAGGAAACTACAAAGCATCCGTTGAAGCATGGAACATTTAGTATCGATGAAGAAGCTAAATTTCGACAGCTAATTTACAAATAATGAACAATACTAGAAGTCTAGAACCAAAGACTACAAAGAGATCCGCAAACATGACCATAATAATTCTTACAAATTCCCAAAGTCAATTTGGGCAAGAAACATTTAAAAATGGGGTAGCAGATCCTATCTTGAGGCGCAATGCTTTGAACATGTCCAAATAAATTCAAGGACTCAACTTCAAACTCACTGTGCATATCCTCAATAACTCATATTTTAAACTACAACACCATCTTTGCTAAGATTATGTCTCCCCCCCAAAAAAAATACAACTAACAAATAAGATTCATACACAAACATCTATTGATACCTGTTGCTTGAAATTCATTTGAAAAAATGCTTAACAAAGTCGGAAGAAGTATCCCACAAGTGGCAATTGTCGTCCTCGCCTCTTATCGAAACTAGGCTCTCCTTGTAAGAGAAAACCCAATATATGAAAAAACCATTCTCTTTTCTTCGAGCTTCAACAGTCCTTAGATTCTTCGTAGAGATGTTATATAGAGTCAAGAATGATGTTCCTGTTTCTAATAACAGCTCACTGTTCTTCCAGAAACCAAGGGGCCATCTGATGTCATGAAACGGGCCAACAGTTGTACTTTTAGTCCAACATCCTTCTGTTTCCATTACCCATATATCAACATATTTATCAATCTTATCTAAATCACACAACAACAAAGCTACAGAACCACCATATAAAGCAAGGTCCCCTTCTTTCGCTTTAATACAATCTGGTACTTGTATTTCTTGAAATTTCTCGTTGATCAAGTCAAATGCAATAATGGCTACATCGACATCATTAAACTCCACGAGCCAATAATAAACTCCATTCAAGTACGTGTTACACAGAGACCTACATGCACAATGACTTGAATTAACCAAATCCACGTCCTCAAACTGTCGCCAAGAATCACTACCTGAGTTGTAAACAGAAACGAGAGAAGGATAGTGCGGGGCGTCCATTTCTTCATCCCAGTAGTATTGAATCGAAACAAGCTTGTAATGCCCACTTAATGGGTCTAATCCAAATCCAAGCAATTTGTCATAAGATGATAAATGTGGCTGGACATTTAGATGAGGTAGTGGGAGTGGCTTGAACTCTCTAATGGCCGGGTTCAACAGAGCCATTTGTCCTGAAATACTAACCACACAAAATACACCATTCAAAGGTCCCATAAGAGCTGAAATTTTATCGGGCATCTGCAGATGATCAAACTCTTCAAATTGAGAACACACTTCATCAACATATAGGGCAAATGCGTATCGCTCCTCGTTCGGTCTGTAATGGCGGACAAGTAAGTGCTCTTGATTGCTCTCGTGGCCAAAGTGCCGGTGAGCAAAACTTTGGCTTCCAATAAGATTGCACCAGTGCTTGCAAACACACTTGAATCGCAACAGGGACTTCACAGGCAACCTCAATAGAATCTCCTGAATAACATCAGCCGGAAGATAGCCTTTGCAAGGGCTTTCCATATAACCTGATATGTTACAAGCCCAAATTTGCCAATTGTCAACCTTCAATTGTATAACAGAAGAAAGAAAACAAACCACTGCATAAAGTTGCTTTTTCAACAACGAAATAAAGATCAACACAGGAGAGCAAGAAGGTAATATGAGCAGTCACCAAAGCCAAGAATGTTTCTTTCCCCCCCAAAAGAAAACCCCTCTGATAAAGATCTAGGATTAGAATAAACAAAAATTACCAACACGGATTTTAACAACCAGGAATATTTGCTAGCTTAAAATCCGACTCATTTTCGGAATTACAGGCACACACGAGCACAAGGTAAATAAAAACATAAACACAAAATTGCTTTATAATCAGCGCGAATTACATTTGCATTTTGAGAAAATAATTAAATTAAAAACTCTTTTTTCAAAATTATGGTAAATAACAGGGAAAGGAAAGGAGATCACCACCTAAAAAGCATAATTCCCCACCCAATTAATCCTAAAAAATTCGGAAAAAAACAAAATGAAGCTAAATCAGATAAAAAAAAAAGGATAAAAATTAGGCAGGAAAGGTTACTGTTTGGTGTTTGGAGTCGACGAGGCTCAAGAAATCCGGTGACGCGGAAGCACTCAACGGTGGTCGCCGGCTTAGATAAGCGCCGCCGCGTCGGGCGTCTGTATTGAAGAGTTTCGTAGGAAATGACTAGTGAGCGGTAGATACGGTGGCGACTGGAGAGGGACCTAATTTTGTAAATTTCAACATTTCTTGTTGGATTCTATCCAAAAGGTGCTGCCTGTAATTTCCTTTTATTATTGTGTGCTTTCATGAGTTTCTTTCACTTATAAAGGTAAAGAATTGGAAAAGAATGAGATATTGGTGTTTTGATGTATAGATATTATTTCTATTTTTAGATTTTGATAGCTTAAAATTATGGAATCCCCTATTTTTTTTAGTTATTTGGTGATATTATTTTTATTCCATAGCTCAAAGAGTACATAAATTAAATTGATTCCATTTCGAAATAAAATTAGATATACTATACAAAAAGTAATGGTCATAATAATCAAATAATACAATTTTATAGAGCATACTAATTATATTCTTCACTACTATCACTATATATTTTCTAATTCCTTATTGCTAAACCAAACATCTCTATGTATGAGTGACTTCCCTATACATCATACCGTACACTGCATAGTGTATTTTTAAAACTTGTAATTTATTGCATTAAAATTTTTTGACTTCTTATACTGAAATATACAACATGTGTTCGTAAAGTATAGTTGAATGTTTATGTGTAACAAATCACAAATTTCATTTGCAATAAGTTACAAGTTTCTAAAATACATTATGAAGTACACGATGAACCTAATGCATATAAAACCTAGTCATTTAATAGGGTTTAAATTTTTTGTAGTCCTGTAATTTTACTTCGTTTTGAAATTGGTCCCAATTGTTTTGACTTTTTGATTTTGGTCCTGTAAGTTATCAAAAAATTTGAAATTGATCATTTAACCTGTTATAGCAGGTCACCAAACAGGTAATCACAACCTATGTAATTATTTTATTTTTTTCTTTAATTTCGAAATGCCACCTAAACTTTTTTAATTCAAATAATTTGTATCGTGATTTTTTTTCGTATTTTTTTAGGAAGGGGGAGTGGTTTTCTGCGTTTATAGATTACTTTTTTTTATTTTTGGGTTAGTTTATACCCATTAAATCAACCTGATTCGCTTTGTCTTTTGATATACAAATTGTTTTAAACCCGACTTAAATTATTAGGATTAAAAAAGTTCAAGTGGCGCTTTGAAATTAAAGAGAAAAATGAAATAATTACATATGTGGTGTTTACCTGCTTGGTAACCTGCTGCAGCAGGTGAAAATGATCAATTTCAAAATTTTAGAAAACTTACAGGACCAAAATCAAAAAGTCAAAACAATACAAAGTTACAGGATTACAAAAAATTTAATCCCCATTTAATACTGACAAGTTTCCATTTCATACATGTAACATATAGTATCATTTTTCATAGGGTTAATTCTAAATAAATACACGACCTTTATACCAAATATCAATTTAATCACGACCTTCAAAATTATTGTATAAAAGCCCAACCTTTGATGTTGTTGCAAATTAATACACGTTTTTTTCCATCGACCGTGAAGAGACGTTGTGACTCGCCGAAACTAGTATTTTTGTTATGTCATACTACACATAGGATGAAATGTCTAAATCATAAATATAAAAAGTATTTAAAAAGTGAATTAAAAACAAAATAAAATAAATAAAATCTAAAAAAATAAAATAAATTATTTAAATCTAAATTCCAAACCTTAAAAACTAATTCTCGTCATCAATGTTTCAAAATTAAATATATTCTCATGTTCCAAAATTATATGTAATCCCTTAGTTTCTCTTTCTCCATTCAATTCATCCATTATCTATTGTCACTCCCTCAACCCATCACTTGTTGTTCTTATTGCAGTCGACCTCCTTAAACTAAATTTGTGAATTATTTATTGAGATTCGATCAATTTTTTAAAATGGATATAATTTTTTTTATATTTTAATTGTTTTTTTAGATTTTAACTTCTTTTTATTATTATTTTTTGTTTTAATTTATTTTAAAAATATGTAATATTATGTGGAGTAATTTAAAAAATATTATTTAATATGTATCATTCTAACTGGTAAGTATATACATGCTTCGATGAGCCACGTCACCTTTTTCTGCCGGAGAAAAAAAAACGTGTATCAATTTGCAACAATATCAAAGGTTGAGTTTTAATACAAAAATCTTGAAGATCGTGATTAAATTGATATTTGGCCAAAAAATCGTGTATTTATTTAGAATTAACCCTTTTTCATATTACAATAATTAATAGGATTCTTAATGCTCGATAACTATTCAAACAAGTACTTTTGATAAATTAGACAAACCTTGTGGAGGACTTTCGTAGCTTGCCCTAAAACAATTTATCTAGATTAATTATGTTTTTGTAGGTAACACATGATGTCATGTGTTTTACATATAACTTCGTGTTTGGTATTGGTGGATGGATGACCGTCGAGTAGGTCTGGAAAATGGAAACACTTTCATCATTCCTACACACATATTTCATTCTTTTTCCATTCCTCTTACACGACCACACACCCCCTTAAAACAAAGAGGAAATAACAAAATATCATCAGCATTACTGAAAAACATACCAGACTTTCACAATAATTCATGCACATAGAAAGCAAATGCAAATCACAGCATGAAACTCATAGAAAGGAGTCAGATTCTCAGTTTATATTTCCAACTTCCAAGTCGCTCAAGTCGTTCTCAATACAGAGTTTTAAAGCTTACAAACAAAAGAGCTCAAGTCTCTCAATACAAAGTTTTAAAGTTTACAAACAAAAGAGCGTTTAGCAAGAGCTCAAAGTTGTTACTGGCAATCCCAAATTCAGTTACATAGTAGTCTAGCAACCGCTCAAAGTTATTATTGGCAATCCCTAATTCAGTTACATATTAGTTCTTTAAGATGATGATTTTTACCCTTGATATTTCCTCCTATGTGGGCACCTCATCCCAAGTTGTCCGCATCCAGGCCATTCATCCTATTGAGAAGATCCACTGTAATAGGCCTAAAGACAACAAGAACATGATTAAAAAATCACTCCTGATCAAGAAAGAAAATAGAAAACAGAACAAAGAGTGACTGACTGCATCAATGCTGCTTAAGTCATTAAGCTCAAAGGGTATAAAAGACGGGAAAAGGTAAGCCCATGATATGGAAGCAATTGATGGCATTGGTCTACAAAAATTTAATAGCTAAATTACAATTTTCTGAGTGAATTATGACTATAAACATCAAGAACGGTAGCTCAAGTTATGTAAGAACAAATATTTGATGATCATAAAGTATGGAATATAATAAAATCAAACAACTCAACTTCGATTTCAGTATACATACCCTCCATGAAATAAGACTTTTTTTAAGATGGTACTATGGAGAGAGATAATAAAAACTTATCACTCAAGCGTAAGTAGATGCCTGTACCTTGTTAGTTGATCCTTATTCCCCCAACCAATAGTTAATACATCGGGAGAAGCATCCCATAACATGCAATTGTCTCCGTCTCTTTTTATTGAAACAAGGCTTTCCTTGTAGGAGAAAACCCAGGATATAAAAGAAGTGTTCTTTTTCACTCGAGTTTGAGTAAGTCGTCTTTTTTGGGTATAGATATCATATAGCATCAAGAATGAAGTGTCTGCTTCTATTATGAGATCATCATTCCACAAACAAAGCGGCCAATTTATGGCTTGACAAGGACCAACAACTTCACCTCTATTCCAACTTCCTTCCTTCTCCATCACCCATACTTCGCATAAATCAGCCCTTTCTAACTGATACGATAGCAAAACTATTGAATTGCCATGTATGGTAACGTGCCCTATTTTCGATTTAAGACAATCTGGAACGTGTATCTCTTAAAACTTCTCGGTGGACATGTCAAATGCAAGTACTGCAGCAACGTTTGTATTGCTAAACTCCATGGTCCAATAATAAACTCCATTCAAGTATGTTTTACAAAGAGAGCTACATGCCCTATAACTTGATTTAAAACAACCCACATCTTTCAAATCTCTCCAAGAGTTACTACCCAAATTGTAAACAAATATGATAGGATGGCAGTCTAGGGCATTCACACTTATGTCCCAGAAATACCATATTGAAACGACTTTGTAATCTCCAGTCAACGGGTCCAATCCAAATCCAAGCACGTTGTCGAGGAAAAATAAGTATGGTTCAACAATCACCTCAGGTAGTTCAGGGAGTGGCTTTAACTGTCTCGTGGCTGGGTTCAACAGAGCCAGATCTCTCGATTGACCAACCACACAAAATACGCCATTCACAGGTCCCAAAAGTTCAAAAATCATATTAGGCATTTGAAGATGAGCAGGCTCTTCAAATTCAGAACAAATATCATCTACAAACAAGGCGTATGCATGGAAATCCTCATTGTAATGACGAACTAGTAGGCGCTCTTGATTGCTCCTCTGGCCAAAATGCTGATTTACAAAACTCTGACTTTCAATTATAGTGTACCACTGCTTGCAAACACACTTGAATCGCACTAGAGTTTTCACGGGCAACCTTAACAAAATCTCCAGAATAACGTCTTCTGACAGGTCAAGATTGCTTGAGCTTTCGGAACTGAATTCAATTACACCAAAGATTAGCATTTAAGGGATAATAAATCTATAAAAATCAAGTAAGAAAACTTAGTTAAGATCAAGGACCCAAACTTTACTTCATCCACAAATAAAACCAAACACTGAATATGAAGATCAACATTCAAGGGATGCAAATCGTCCCATTTTTTTCATTTAAAATAAATAATATCAAGGCCAGGGAGAGAAAAAATAACAAATGAGCAGCCACCAATAACATGAACATTATTTTTCCAAACACTGAATTTAGATTTAAATTTAGGAGTATACGAGATTTTAAAACACTGGTTTCTAATTCTATGGTAACTCATGCCATCTACCAATATAAAACCCTAGTTTTCATATGATTGCCAATATACACATATCACATAAATTTCCATTTATAATCCAAGCGAAACATATATGCTCACTTACAACCATATCAAATCGAACTTCACTTTCCAAAGCGATAAAGAAGAGAAAAATGAATTAGAAAAAAAAAATCCAAAATAGAAGAACACCAACGCTGCATCAAAACCAAAAAACGCTATATTCCAATTTCAATTTTACTTAGGCAAGGATAGCAGCAGTAGATATTACCGTTTTGCATAAGGAGTCGACATAATTCTCCGGTGAAGATGTTGGTAACCACTGAACAGTGAACGGAGAAATGTCGGTATAAAGTATAACAAAACGTCGCCGTATTTGTGGCGGCTGACGGGGGTATATTAGTCTTTTTGTTCTGTTGTATGTTATTACTAGGCTAGGCGAGTGTGGGGTTTTCCGGTGGGGATAATTATACATGAAATAGTGTTAATAAACAATAATGCACATTTATATTTCTTAAATATTATTGTCTATTGTTGTGGTATCCTAATCACATTATATTTTGTAAATGAACATCCAGATTTAAACAATAATGCACATTGATATTTCTTAAATATTATTGTCTATTTTTGTGGTATCCTATCACATTATATTTTGTAAATGAACATCTAGATTTAAATTGGAATTAACTCAATATAATTGTACTTAAAAACGCTATGTAAGTTTTGAACTATTAAAAACAACTTTTAGAAATACTTATTTTCAAAGCTATCTCTCACAATTTTTTAAAATAAGTGTTTGTAACAGTTATTTTTAAGTATTTCAAAACATACCCGTAGTCTAAATTCTATTAAAGATTAAATTATTATGCTTTTATTTTATAAAAATCGAGTCAATGTAAACAAAGTAAAAGTAATAAAGGAAACTATATCATCAAAAACTCTTGATAAACAGTATCAGAAAAAATCACGAAGGAAACCATAAAGATACAAGTTGACATACAAAGGAACTTTTTATAAAAGACGCGAGTGGATTGTGGAAACATTAGCTTGAAAAATTAGGGAAAATGAAAGAGGAGAGTAAACGTGAAAAACTCAATTTGGGGAATCATAAAACTCCTCAACAATAGTTCATCCACATAAGCAAATCTTAAATTTTACTTCAAGTAGAGCGAAAAACTTATGTTATACTTTTAGGGCATGATTGGTAGTCATGATGAAAATTCCTACAATATTAATGTCTAGACTAATTTAATGAGATGAACTCCTACAAAACTGATTGATAGTCAACATTAAAAAGTAGATATAAAATATTGTAAGTTGATTGGTAGAATTAATTAAAAGTGAATAAAATAAAATAAAAAATTAAAAACATTAACAAATTACTACTTTGTCCTTCATCTTCCATAGCACACCATCATCATCTTCAACACACCCTTCCAATTTCAAAATATCATCAAAATTGTAATTGTATATCATCAAAATTTACTCCACCAATATATCATCAAAAGTGCTAACCCAAATCATTGCTCAAACCATTATCAACACAAACCCCATATTATCAAAAACCCAGATTGATACATACGAGTAATTTACTAATGGCTAATAATCAACTCCATACGATTAACATACGGGTAGTTAGCTAAATTAGAAGCAAAGTTTGAGTTGAAAATCCCCAAATTGCGACGAGGAGCACTATAATTCCAGAGTTGGGGAAGGTGAAATTGGTGGGGAAATTGAAATTTGGGCAACAAATGGGCATCGCAGAGTTTATTCAATTTATTGGAGAGGAGAGGAGGGATGAATCAATGAATGTTATGATTTCATTTGATTTGATTTGGGTGCACTCTTTATCGGAACGCCCTTCTCTTTTGTGGGTTCGTCCTCGAAAGCGGTGGAGCCGCCTCCGATGGTAGAGGGGAACTAGGGGCAGCGGAGAAGGAGGTGGATGCGGCGGCAGAGTTGACGTCGGTGAAGAAAGGGAGGCTGGGGTTTGAGGAACGCAGGGGTTGGAATTGTTTGGGGGTGGAAGAGTGGGGGTTTGTCTTCGAAAGCGGTGGAGCCACTTCCGCCGGCCGCCGATTGTGAAGAAGAAGTGGGGGCGGCGGAGAAGGAGGTGGATGCGACGGAGAAGGAAGTGGGTTGCGGCGGCGGAGAACGGTGCTTGGAAACGGTGCGCTGCAAGAATTGGAAGATGAAGGGAAGAAGGAGGTGGGTTGCGGCCGGCGAACTATGAGAATTTTTCAAAGAGAAGGAAGATGAAGGAAAGAAGGAAGAATAAGGGTAAAATTAGAATAAATGTTATCGTAGAAGTCCCTCTAAAATAATACCACTTCTGAGGTAGTATTATTTACATTGAAGTGAACAGTAATTCGTCACATTAATAATAGCTTAATAATAGCGGGTCGACCGATTAGTTATACGGTGTACCAATCAGATGACTAAATTAGTGGACCAGACCTTTTAACCCCTATAAGGACCTACCAATCGGACCCTTATAAATCAAATATTAAAACAAAATCTTACATATAAAATGATAAAATTTAGAGACCCAAGAGGGGCAACTACAACACCCCCTCCCCCAGAAAAAATCTCCAGATAATATATTAGACCAACGGGAACTATAAGGGTTACAGATAGTATTAGACTGACAGGAACGGAATAGATGATGCTCAGAGTCTGTAGTTCCTCGCATATTCGGACACACAACAATCCCATGTAGGGCTTTGGCCATGATTCTGCTTCTAATATATCGTTTCTCAGGATGCTTTCCTCGATATATTCTTCAGACCACATCCAACGCATTTAAGAATGACCGTCTCAGTTGAAGGATCTGGCTTTATAACAAACTTAACACCTAGAAAATCTCTAATGTGCCTAAGAACTTCTACTCCATAAGGTGAAAGTTTCCCAACACGAACCTTTGAAACGTCTTGAGGACACAAGGCACAGAGAAGAAACAACAAACCCTGTAAAAATAGGTAAATGCATGTTATGATAACTGAAATGCACAGAAAAGACATGTGTATAAGCTGGACATGACACATGGTACATAAAATAATTAAAGAGGGAAGTTTAAGCTTGCAGCACAAACCTGATGAGTTGAATCCACCACTCCCCCCTGCTCAATCTCGCCCAGCAGGGCCGATGCAATTTCCTCACCAATGTCCCCTGGAGGGCTTAATTCTTTCTTTTCGTCTTCGAATTCATCTTCATTCTCTCTCCGACCATAAGAAACTGTCGTATCAGCGGAAATGCAGCAACCTGATGTGGTCTCAGCCACAAGAGAAATTCCATAGCCAGGTGACCTGCATATTAAATATTTAATAAAGATATATTGTAATCACCAGTGTGCTAAATTCGAACGACGTTGAAGATAGACATACTTTCCAGCTTGCTCTCCAGCTTTATGGTCAGTAAATATATGAACATCTGGAAGCAAACGGTTAAAAATGCCACGTGCTGCATGTATCATTGTATTCTCAAACTGAACAGATACTCTAGCTGAGAAGCTGAACCCTCTAATTCTCTTCACCATGCCCTCATCAATCCACGTAATTGCCTATATGAGGTAAAGATAACAAATGATAAAGTGACAACTGTTCTAATATGCATCTCTGTTTTTTGGAGGAGAGAATAAATACCTTCAAATAATCTTGTACAATCGGGATAGAAAGAATAATTTCACCACCACCTAGAGGAGGAACACCCCGACTCTCGATTTTCAGGCTCAGTTCTTCGGAAGGTACGCCAAACTGCTTCAATATGGGTAAAGTAGTTGATCGAAATGTATCAACAGATGGGTCCTTGGAATCATTTGTAATACCTAAAGAGGTAAGCAGTCATTTGTTAGGAGTTGCTCAAATAGAACAAAAACCATTCATTAAGTAGGAATAGATCAAGCGAGAGAAAAGCATCATCCTCAACCATAAATAGGGCATATAAGAGAGATCTAATCACCAACTGCATAACAGAAGTAAATTAACTATAATAGTTGATTCGATTCAATTTCTCAGGAAACCAGTCTTTCGGTATGTATATGTCTCTTCAACATAGCTAAATGTTTAACTGAATGGTTCAAGGAAAAAAAACACAACGTAAACAAGCAATTCAAATGCACCAGCAAGCACAAGATGTTTAAGACCGTCAACATGCTTCCAATAGGCAATATCAGTATTTAAACATCTGAAATGCCATCTATTTGGTTGTCATAGTAATTTGCTCATCATGGAATAAACCTATAAGCATCAACACTATACTTAGTCCACATGTTCATAGTAACAGACCATAAGTTCTGATGCAATCAACCACCACTACTTGGGCATCAGAAAGTCATATAGAACACAGTATAACTGCAGGCAGAAAGTAATACATATAGAACATAGCATAACTGCAGGGCGGCAATTTCTTATCATGAAATGGTAAAAGAACGTGGACTGCGATTTGTCAAGTTTGATATCCATACTCATTTTTTTAATAATTTGCCCTGCTTAATCATTGATTTTACGAAAAGGTAACTCAATCTGAATTTAGGACTAGAATCTAATCAATCATGTTCACAATTGAGTAAGTTCTGATGAATGCAATCATATTGAATTTTGCTTCTATGAATGGTGAGCCTAAAAAATATAAAATTGGAATCTGCTAGCAAATTAAAGCAAAAACAAAGTAATGATGTTTTGCCAGATTGGTTTTGGTTCAATTTCGTTTGAGATTATATTAATCAAATCATCATACCACATGCAGATCTTACTTGAAAATCCTTCTTCCAGTCCCAATCTTACAAAAGACTCCTTCGGCTCAACCAATACCATATCAGCAGAAATACACAAACACTTATGTGACAGGATTGTTTATCAGTCAATCAATAGATTACTATAGCAAACATACACGAACTTAAGACAAACAGTTCAATGCATCTCTATTACAATCATAAAGCATCAAACTCTCGTGCACTGCAGCACTGGTGCTAATGGTACAGGTAGAACCTCAGAATACAGTAATTGATAAAAATAATGGACCCAGCTTTTACTCTCAGTGTATATATACTCCGAACCAAAAATTTAAAAATACAAACATTATATTTGGATACTGTTCCCAAAAATGAAACAACTGAGCCATTCCTCAACATTCTATTCTTCACCTAGGACCAACAGCATTTTTATTTTGCCATAATCATCCTAATTACACAGCTAGCTCAAGTTACCATCATTTTTAGTTCTCAAGGCAAAGAATAAACAAAGAAAAAACAACTAATAATGAAGTAACCAGCACACAAATATACGGAAAAAGAAATACACAAACAAAAAAATACCTCTTAGCCTAATAGTTAGTGGCTTCTTCCCAAACAAAGCTAATACGATCAATGGCTCCATGAAATAACCAATGGAGCGACTAGTGCCACAATCATGAACTAAATGCCTCCCACCCATCACAATTCCCGGCTTATACTTGAGCTTCGTACCTGGTCCACAATTAAAAACAAATAAATCACAATCTCACTCACAGACGCAATAAATAAATTAATCATTGGAAATTTGCTCTTCAATTTACCGGTTTCGTTAATTTCTACGGTGCAGTCATCGCAGACTTTTTCGAGAAGGCGGAGGAACGACACCTCGTGCGGGCGGAGTCCGGGCCATGTGGAGTCGACGCGTATGTCCTCAACAAGTATAGGCGTAGATGATAGCGTGGATAGAAGGAGACGCAGCCTCAAATTCTGGCTGCCTTTCAACCGCATGTATGAGATTTTCCCCATTGTTGGATAGACAAGGTTTCGATTTCCAGAGAACGGAGGTATATGAGTTTAGGGCCGCCTACATAAGGGGGAGCAAGGGTTTTTGGTTTAATGTTTAAACCCTGATTTAAAGTTGGGCCCGTTCGTTTTTTCAGTTTTTTATTTTCTGCCTTTCATTTAGAAATTAAACCAATAATTTTATATATTTAATAACTGGATTAACTAGCTACATAAAAATATTATGCTTCACAATCATTCTCATTTTCCAATTTAATATGCTAAATAGACTTTTGATTATTTATTTCATTTAATATTTATAAGCAAGAAGAAAATATGGGTTGAGTTTTTCTTTTTTTGAGTTCAGAGTTATCAAATAATCGAAAACTACCACATTTTCAAAATATAAGATATTTTGGTTTTTTGCACGTTTATTAATAAGGAAGAATTATACAAAAATTGTCCTTATTTAATAATAATTTATCTTTAATGACATTTCTTAATTATTGGAAAGCTTACAAAATAAATAAAGAAAAGAGTAATAAATAAGAGCAGTGTTGAGAAATAAAAGTCAAAATATCAAATAATAGATAAATAATTAAAAAGTCAAAATATCTTATATTTTGAATATAAGGGAGTATTACTTTTATCTCTCAACAATCAACACCGTCAATTTAATTATGCACGTGGTAACAAGCTTTTAGGCAATAAATTACTCCCTCCATCCCAAATATATAGGTTTATTTAACTTTTCACACATATTAAGAAATTGTATTGGAAAAGTAAATTAAACAAGCAAAATTTATATTATATCTCTATTTAATGATTGTTATAGTTTCAACATAATTAATGCATAAGGTTATATTAGTAAATTAATTAGAAAAAATTACTTTATGTAAAAACAAGTCTATATATTTGGGACATCCATAAAAGAAAAATAAGTCTATATAATTAGAACGGAGGGAGCACTATATTTTAGCCGCCTTACATCAAAATCATTTTGGCAATTTTCACAAACTTCTATTAATTGTTCCGACATTACTTCACAAATTGCCTGCAGAAGGCCGGGCAAACCCAATGAATAGTGTATACGAATGTGTAATTCAATCAGTGTTTTAGTACTAAATGTGTTTTAGAACTCTAAAAAGTGCTTTAAAATTACTTAATTTTAAAGCTATTATTTAAAGTTATTAGACACAACTTTATAAAAAATAAGTGATTTTATCTTTTTAGTTGAGTTTCAAAACACCGCAATATGACAATCATGATACTAAAATAAAATGCACAACTCGACCATTATATACAAGAGAGCTAATTGTCACGCACTCATCTAGGCTCGTTTAGTAATGGTATAGCACACTTGAAAAACAAATCCAAAACCCATCAGGGTATATAACAAATAGAACTGGAAAAGCTTATTATTTAACAACCCTGCTCAATTCGAGCAGACATATTGCTTCGTTAGAATTAACAGCTTTGAAGTGCCAATCAAATAACAATGAACACAAAAGACAACATTGATTCCACAAAATATGGGGTCTTGAGACCAAATGATACATGTTCATCTCATTTTTAAAGAAACACTACAAAAAGGTTCAGCCAACCCACCTAAGTTATTTCCGAAAAAGACCATAATAAGATAACCACCAAATGAGCCCAGTTCCAAACAAACTCACGGCATAAAGACCCTCATTCCAAATAGAAATCTTCACTCATGGCTTGAGAGCCAGAGCCAACCCAAACTTGGCACTCTTATCGATCGACTTGGTGTCCACCTCAGTCGACACGGTGATAAGCGACTTGGGGACGCCATTCATGCTGGATCAGTCCACTCACCTTGCCAAAGTTGTTCACCCGCCTTCTTCACACTGGTCAATGGGTCCAACATGTGTTGTGTACCAATGGTGACCGTGTTCTCATTGCTTGAGAAGCTATGAGTCACCTCAGCACCAACGGCAGTGTTTGTCAACGGGCTAACTGTGTGGTAGTACGGAGCGCTCAATGTGTCAAACTTGTCATTTCTAAATCAAAGAGAAACAGGCTTTCTTAGTAAGAACAAAATAAAACCACAACTAATTTAAGGGTATGTTCGATTTCAGACTTAGTGGATTTAGATAAATAGCTAGAGTATGTGCGTGTGTTTTTGAGATTCAAAAAAGACAGGATTTAACTTTATGTAAAATTATGCGTAAGAGTATGTGATGTATTATTATATTATTGTTGATTGTAATTGTAATGATTTAACGATTGTGTAATGATTCGTTTGTTTTGTTGGGAGTTGTAAAAGTGAGAAAATATGTGTGAATATTGATAAATAAGAGTGGGAATAAAAGAATCATATTTGCAGAGAGTGATGGAGAAAAAATGATATCCTTATGGTTCATAGGTATTTGTAGAATATGATGTATTGAGCTTTGAAAAATCTGATTCTAAAATCCCGAAGTAGAACCGCATTTGATTTGAAATACCAAATCCAGGTTTTGTAATACCAAATCAAACATACCCCAAGGGAAAAGAGAAAAAGAACACGTACAGGGTCAAAGAGGCGATGAGATCAGAATTTGTGAAACTTGCTCCAATGTTGTACTTGGTGAGAGCTCCTACCTTAGTGTCAAAAGACAGGTCACCTCCCACAGCAAGTTTCTCGTTGCCGAGAGCACCAGAGAAGTTAACAATGGGGTTAGGTGTCAACCCAAAGCTTGAGGTTATCCCAGCATAGTCATGTAAGTATTGAAGCTCCAACTACATCGGTCAAAATGGAAAAAATTAGGCAGACGACCTAAAGGTAAAATGCATTACATTGAAGAGGCTGAACATGGTTTACCTTCCCAGATCTCTGATCAGGAACTTTGAAGCTTAAGATTGTCTTCAATCCAGGGGTAGGCTCGTTAACCGTGATGGTGGTAAGGAGCTGGCATCAAATTTGACTCCATATATTAGTTAAATGTTCGAAGTGACCAAGTTCATCGCATTAATTTGCAAGAGAAATAATGGGACTATACAGATTAAATATATCATAATCCATGAAATTAAATGGCCGAGAACATACATTGGAGCTTGTATCCACTTTAACATCAGTTGTGATGTTTTTGTGCTTTAACTGAGTATTGATATCAGCCAAAAACAGTTCACCTTTCTTTGTTCCAGAAGAGGTGAGAGTCTGCCCAGAAGAAGGGAAAAGATGTTAAAATCACCAAAAAATAACTCATAACAAAATTTCATGCTGAGGATGCTCGTTAAAATTAAACACTTCATCTGAATGTATGTTATAGCAGTGAGTAAAAAAAGTAATCAGGCAACACTAAAGTTAGATTCTGGTTTTCAATCCCTTCTGGAGCAATATTTCTGCATTGGAACATCTATAATGTTATCAAGAAAACAAATTCTCTTACAACTATTTTAAGACACATATCCTATTAACAAAACAAAATTTTGCCTAAGAACTATTTCACAGATCAATCTCCAAGTTCCAACAAACAATTAACCTCGATAGTCATAGAAGTAACAAATAACAATATGAACCATAACCTATATAATCCATACTTTTAAGTAAAAGGATTTGGTGAATTGGCTGAACAGACCTCACAGACAACTATATAAGAACAACAAAACACACAACTTACATATTTTCATCAACAATTCAACCATGACAAAATCTCACCAGCAACTTACTACAGAAGTACACAAATCTAACCAACTTAATAGATGATAAAATTAAACATAACAAAGAACAACAAGTAATTCTTACACAAAATATGCATCGAAACCACACACCATAATAGTCCAAACTCAGCACTTATCTTCAAAATCAGAACCATCTATTGTTCAAATGCATAGGAGAGGTGCCAGTTACACCAATTTTGTAGAAGGATTTTTGATAATCAATTCAAGCAAGCACATGAAGTACTTCAGTGAGACATAAAATTCAAATTACAATATTTCCACATCTTAATTAGTCAAATTCGCATACAACTGCAAGCGCAGACTGAAAACTCAACAAACGCTTCGAAGGCTCATCATAAAATGTGAAACAAACAATATCAAATGTAGTAAATATGAATAAACATTCCAACATAATGAGTCAATGACACATTTTTGTGCTCCTACACAATGTGTGCACAATACACAAATACAATAATGGTTCATAGCTCAAACTCATCATTACCAGGAACATACATATTTTAGATGCAAATAAGAAAAAACTAAGATTCAAAAACTTCCGCAGTTCATCGCCAGATGTAGGTATTCAAGAAAGAAAAAAAAACTGAAGTTTCTAGTTTCTACTACAGAGTAACAAGCTAAAACAAAATATACATTTAATTTCCCCGGTAAAATAAGAACTAATAAAGTAGTTTCAATTTCAATCTAGAAACAATAGCACCAGCAATAAGAAAAATCGAGGAAAATACAGAGATCCGCAGGAAATATCACAAAAATGACTTACAACTCCAGTTGGCGAGTAGGTTGTGAGCGTGAACTTCTGGTCGGTCTGGTAATCCTTGTACAGAAGATCTAGAAAAACATAAAAAAGAGCGATGTTGCAAGTTAAAACAAATAAAATAGCTCAAAAAAAGATATCTGAAATTCGGATTAAACTGAAGGAAATAACAAACCTCGAGTTCTTTTGCCGATACCGGAGTAAAGACCAGGACCCTTGCCCATGATTTCGCAACCTAAAATTGAAGAATCGGAGCTCAGGAGTAAACGCACAGAGAGAATATAATGGTGGAGATTTTGGGGACAGGAACGAGATATGTATATTAATGGTGTCAAAGCCCTAATTCATATGCCCTCATTTTAAGAGGGCGTATTTCTCATAAAATCTGGACCATTAATGGAACCGGGTCGATTAGTGGTTCATTTTACACCGTTGATTTATTTGTTGAAATGCGGAATAGATGAAGTTGTGAGGGGTGGATTTGGGAATTTACTGACACGTGTTGATCAAATATAGCGCTGGTTGTTGACAGCTTATTATCTTTTTGATGCGTTATCATTTTTTTTCTTTGGCAACAAGAACATGGTGATTCTCAGATGTATTGTTCCTCGAGAAAGTCCTCTTTTTTTTAGGTTATTCATGTAAAAATTGCCATGAATATTATCCAACTTGGGTCGAATAATTCTGATAATAAATAAAAATGTTAGTTATTCGAATTTGATATGAATTCATTTTTTTATAAGTATTGATGAATATAAGTGGTATCGAACTGTATACTTGAAGTTCAAACTCGACTCGCGCGGAGCTCGAGCTGACTCAATTACATTAGCGGGTAGGAAATTGAGTTCGACTCGACTCGACTCTTAAATAAATCTAACTTTGCTTAAGGATTCTAATAAAATTACAAGAAAAAAAAAGGTTATCGAGCCTAGCGTGTCGAACTCAAATAGACTCTTTAGTAAAATAGTATTTTCCAATCTCGAGCTCGACTCTCCGAGTTCGAGTCTTACCGAGCCGAGCTCTTGAGTTGTTGTTTCTTTTTTAACAATTAATGATGAATTTGGAATACACTGTAGAATTTGAATTCATTTCAAATGTTTATATTTCAATACTTGAATCCAAATGCAAAATGAGTATTTCATTTGCTAACCAAAAGGTTTTAAATGTATCACTTTATATAGTCATCAAATTTGTTCACTTTTATAAGGGTGTAATGTGTTAGAATTAGAATAATTTGCATGATAAATTGTCAATCAGAACATATGTTTAGTAGTTCATGATATTCTTCTTAATTCCATTGTTTATTCTATAAGGGTTAATTCAAAATAAATACATTTACATTTAGATCAAATGTCAATTTAATCACGACCTTTAAGATTATTGTATTAAATCCTAACATTTGATATTGTTGTAAATTGATACATATTTTATTTTCTTCGGCCTGGAAGAGATGACATGGCTCACCGAAAGACGTGTAGATATCTTTTTTTGGGTTAGGATGACACGTATTAAATATATTTTTTAAAATAATTTCACATCATATTATACATCCTCTATCATTAACATTTGAAATAATTAAAACACAAAACAAAAATTAAAAGAAATAAATCTAAACAAACAAAACGAATCAATTAAAATATAGATAAAAATAAAAAAATCAAAAGCAGTTCATCTTTATTATACCTTCATCTTCATCTTCCATTGCCGCATCTTCACCAAAAAGTCGATCGATTATGCAAAACCTAAAACCCTCATAATCGCAAAACCATGACCCCCATCCCCAAAATCGAGTTTTTTGGGTCCCCAAAATTTGGTTTTGGAATTAGATTTAAATGTTTTATTTTGTTTTTTTTTTGCTTTCAATTCACTTTTTTTTTTATATTTGTGATTTGGACGTTTAAATCCTCATTCGATCGATGGTAGACGACGTGGCAACTTACATGGCAAAAAAATAATTATGGCGAGCCATTTCATCTTTTCACGGACGGAGGAAAAAAATATGTCTATTAATTTGCAACAACATTAAATGTTGGGGCTTAATACAATAATTCTAAAGATCGTGATTAAATTGATATTTGACCTAAAGGTCGTGTATTTATTTAGAATTAATTAATTCTATAATTAACTCATATTTAATTACTTTGTATTTTTTTTTTTTTTGAAAGGATTTAATTCCTTTGTTTATTCTATAAACTTACAAAAATTCTGTCAAAAAAAAAAAAAAAAACTTACAAAACATCATGTGTTATATGATTACGGCCCAAAAGTTTGTGGACCCGCCGAACTCTGTGATGAAACAACGATCATACATTCAATGAGCCCACGTTCAAACCCAATTTAAATTATGTGGATTTTATATTGGGTTTTAAAATCTAATTTCTGTCGTGAATTGTGGGCCTACCCCAATTCATATGTTGGCTTCTCTGGTACGAGCCATTTCAAATAGGTTCACACCAAAAAAGAAGACGACGACAATGCGACTTTACCTGAAAAGATACATGCTAAGAGACGACAAACAACACTTTAGCTGTGAGTTAAAATGGTCGAGTGAGCAATGAGCATATACTGAAACTGACAGACCGCGGATTTCCATTGTTTGCAGTTTCTGGAGAGCCTTCCTCCCCTGTTTCATTCGAGTGAGATTTTTTTTTGGAGAAATCGAATTTTGATTCATAGTTTGATATTTATATATAATTTATAGATTATGTATGCTGCATAATTTTCCGCTCACTGTAGTTAACATCACAATTAGGATATGTATTCATCTGATTCTTAACCGCATTTGCATTTATGTGTTGTATAATCCTTGGTCTTTATGCGCACTTACTAGACACTTCATTGATTGTGCTTTGTTTTCCTTACTTCGATTTATTTTTGGCGTATTTGCAGCTGACTCCAGTTGAACTAGTAGAAATTTCATTTATACAGATAGTGATTTTAAGCCATATTTGTTGTTGCCTTACTTTTGGAGCAAAGTACATTCCTCCAGTATCTGCAGTCTTCATCAAATCAGATTGCATGCTTTGAATGTATCCAAATATAGTATTAGAACTGTGATTATTATGTATAGTGAAAGTTTTTCTAGAAAAATTTAGATAAATGATTTATGGTAAGTTATGCTTGCTGCTTAAATTAACACCATAACCATGATCAATGTTCTGTCATTGTTTTGGGGCTGATAAATCTTTGAGCATTTATAAGGTATGGATTCTGCTCAATGTACCTTATAACTTTGAAACGAGAGCTTTTAACATATATTCAATAGAATTTCTTGCATGAATTGTTTGTATCATTCAGATGAAAGAGAAATAAACATAAAGAATGTTCCTGTATTCTTCAGGTTCAAGTGCTAGAAGCTATTCTTAGAAATTCAATGACACCCTGAGTTACCATCTGAGAGTGAATAAAATTATGTTTGTGAAAGTTTCTCCACTCTGCTTCTCTAGAATGTCCTTGTGATTTAACTCCAAAATTACCACAGCGAAACAAGCACACATTTAAAGCTCCAGGAAAGCCACTCCCATAACTGTCAGGTTATATATACTCTCAAATCTCTGCATTTGCTTTTCCATCAGTTCCCTATTATGTACCCCCTCCGTCCTATTTTTGATTGACCATTTCACTTTTGGCTCGTGTTTTAGCGAGCAAGTTGTTTATTAGTATATGAAATGATAAAGTGACTTTTAAGGAGAAAATGATAGATGAGGCGTTGGACTATCATACCCCACCTTAAAAATCTCTTTATCATTTCAGATATTAATAAACAACTCACTCGCTAAAACACGAGTCAAATATTAAATGGACAATCTAAATCAGGACGGAGGTAGTATTACTTTCCGTATATTTGTTGGTATGTTAATAACCTTAACTGCTTTTTTTTTTTTTTGCACAAAACCTTAAATGCTATATTACAAACAATCAAACAAAAAATATGGCTAATGATATCAATGATGATGTTGAGCTACTGTTATTTTTATATGCAATCTTGAATAATTCTCCCCAGTTGCCACCGGTGCTTTTCTTTATATATCCAGCATGAAGTAGTATGCTAATCCAATAGGAAGCGCAATGAGTAAACCAAATAAAACCCTACAGATAGAAAAATTAAGTTTTAGAAACAAGTACAGCTTTCTGATATATTACTACTGCTGAAAGCATCAAGTACCCTGTGCTCAGTATGTCTGGATGTACGTTATACTCCTTTGCAAACACAAAAGGAACTATCCCTTGGGGGAGAGCTGCCTGCATAACATATAAGAGTGGCCTTACATTAGTGTAATGTCAAATGCTTAAATATTGATTCCAGCAAAGGCAATGCTATTGCTACGTATGCACCTGCACAATTGCCACTTTGAGCAATGTCCCTCTTAATCCAAATGTGATTGAGGGCACAGCCATGAGGGCCGGCCCTGCGAGAAACTTCATGGCCATGGCTAATACTGCTTTTCTGGTACCACAGGCTATCACTCTGGCTTGTGATGCCATGAAGAGGCCTACAAATCAATACATTGAAGTGTTTGAAGGAATTTCCTTTTACATATATATGAAATGCGTCCAAAGAATTGAAACTTAAATTATACCTAGGCTGAACATTGCCATCCCAAGTCCTCCATCTGACAGTAATGTTATTGAAGTTTCTATTATTATAGGCAATTTCACTTCCCACCTGTACTCATTTCACAGTTACAATCTGAGATTTAGAATTGACACATGATGGTAGAGAGAGTAGTTTGATATATAACTGCAACATATCCCACCAAGTATTGTATATTTTCATTAGTTTCACTATTTATGCCCTATCCATGACCAACTATGTAGCGTTATAAACAATCAATTTGGGCCTACGTTCTCACTCTGAGCTAATTCGTTGATCCTCATTAATAATCACAACTTCCACCATTGATGAGCTTGGATTATTCACAAATGAATTCTAAAAATATAATTTTTCTTTCCAAGAAAATCCATGTATGGCTATTCTTGAACCATTGCAGTCATTTATTGCATCCTCTTATAAATTAGTGTATCCAACTCCTAACTATCAATCATATAGTTACCATATATAAGACGTACACCGGTATAATGCTCATCTTACCTGAAATGTATGATTGCCCATATAATGCCTGCTAAGGTGGCATGAGTATTGGGATTTTTAATAAGCTTTTTTCCTACTGCCAAAAGAATGATTCTTATTCTTCTTATCCTTTGATCTTTCTCTTTCTTTTCTTCTTTTGCTGGTTCTTGTTCTTCTGGGGCCTCCACTTCTCCTTCAAAGAAATGTTTTATGCTTTAAAATCGCAACGAATAAAAGAAAACAGCTATGTGGGTTTTTCACTTTAATGACATTGAGGTAGCATTAAATTCTTTATGTTCAAGCTTTGAGATTGTGAAAGAAAAGATTATTCCAGCGGTCTCATATCAAAGCGTTTTCATCTTATCTAACCTAGCATTTATGAAAACTTCATGTGGATTTTGGTAATTATGCTAGGTTTAGTTGCCAGTGTATAGTCCAGTAGGCCTGTAAAAGCACTTCAGTTTAGTTGCTAATCATTATTGTACGCGATAGATTACCGTTCTGCAAATCTTTACGACGAACGCGATAGATTTTTCACCTGAAGAGGAAATTAAGAAATACACATTGATGCTATATATCCAAACTATTTGAGTCTAATTATGTGTGTATGTGAATGATAAAAATAGTTGAGAACCAAAGCTCAATTCAGTAGGGCCCAGAAATTTGTTCTCTTTTAGAATTAAGTAATTGATAAATATATCTATTTACATTCCACTTTTCTTTAAATTGTGAGCCTTCAAAGAGCAAAAATATAAGAGTAGGAGGCGAGTACGGAAGTCAGACCACTATCATAAACATAAAATTCTTTGAGCATACCTGCTACTTCTGAAGATGATCTTACATTGATGGGTTCCTCCATAGCATCAACCTCAAAAAGAATTAACAGAATGTTGTACCAAATTAAGCTTTGTAGTACAACTATCTGGTAGAGGAGTGTTGCTGCATCTTCTCCATACATTGCCTTTATTAGTGGGATTCCTAAAATTAATGTGTTTGGCAATGTTGACAACGAAAGACCTGTTATCACCCAACTCAGGCTTCCTTTGGATCTTAATTTGGCAATTACTATCAGGATGATGAAAGCAAGAAGCTTTTGGAGGAAATCAGCTGATACAAGTTTCAGGTTCATTTTGTAAGGGTTGTTTGATGAGATTACCTTGAAAGATAGAAGGGGAATGGAAAAATTTGCAACAAACTTGTTGACTCCAGCACATTGATCTGGTGTAAAAAGTTTCCACCATTTTATTGACAGATAGGCTGCAGTCATGGCAACATAAAGGGGATAATTGCAGCAACAACATGGTAGACATCAGTTAGGGTTATCATGGCTCTTATTAGTTGGGGAGTAATAATTTTTGGCCTTCTCATGTTTTGGTGTGATGAAGATATATATGCTTATGTTGATTGGATGCCTCATTGTTGAAGGAAAAGGTTGCAGATTGCCTCTTTTTGGAGAATCTTCCTCTGATATTTTCATATGCATCGTCTAGACAAGTTTCTTTGTAGATATTACTTTGTCGTCTCACGTCTGATGATTAATCATTTTAATCAAAGCTTATCGTGATATTTGATTTGATTGTTCATAAAGTTGATTCCAGTTTTCTTCTTGTGGTTATATCCGTTCTGCACTTATTTGTATAAAGTCTAATCTAGATTGTAGGCTTAGATGTGAGAATACTATAAAGGAAGCAAATTCCTTGTTTCGTGAATGTTGCCCCTGTTTTTACTTTTTTGTTTCAGTTTATTAGCAAATAATATTTTAAACAAGAAATTATTTTGTTATGTTCAGTAGTTTGTCTTACAGTATTTTTCTTCTTCTCGTTCTTTCTTATTCATATTCTTTTTACATAATTTTTTTTTTGACAAAATTTCTTTGATGCTTAATGTTGTGCTTGTGCATTTTTTGGTTTAATGGCAGATTTTCTGAGGCAGATGGAGGAATAAAGAAGTGCATTGCAAGAGAAGTAAGTGAAATCTTGAGTAACAACTACAGTGAGGAAAGAATTTTTCCTATATATGTTTAAAGTTTGAGAATAAGTGTTGTGGAGAATTGCTTTCTAAAGTTGAAATTTTACCAGAAAAGTCATAGCATTTCTTCTTCAAGCTCCTTTTTTTCATGTAAAAGAGATATTACTAGAATTTATACCACTTGTTGGTTATGGACCTACTTGCTAACCCCCCACCCCCACACCCACACCCCACCACCACACGGGGTTGTGTTTTGACCAGGGTTTGGAATTTTCTTAACGAAGTGAATCTGTCCTCCGAGTCGGCTTGGGTTGCTGTTGAGTGTCGACAGGCCACAGCCTGTGGGACGTTGGTAAGAATCTCAACTTGCATATATTCATATTAGGACATTGATAAGAATCTCAACCTGCTATTATCATGTGCAGTATCAATTTAACATAATTATTATTGGAATGTGGATTGTGTGTATCTTATTATATACTCCTTCCGTCATATAAAGATAGGATTACAGGCTTTGTCAACATATTAAGAAATGGAAGTTTATATAGTTAGAACATTAAATTTTTGCTTTGTTTTTTTGCATTTTGCCCTTATATCTATTCATTTCCCACGATAATTACTAGTATCTAAATATTAATTTGGAAAATATACATCAAGTAGGGACAAAGATGTATATGAAATTTAATAATATAATAACAGATTTATCTTTGTAGAAGGGATATTTATAAAATAAGTTTATCTTTGTGGACGGAGGGAGTCTATAATATATTAACACACACTTGGTGTGGCATCTATGAAAATCACATCGTTTAAATGGTGCGAACATGTTAGGATTGTGCTAGGATTGTGCGATGATGAGTAATCATTTCTGTCGGGTTTGGTCTAGTTTTCAATTGAATTAATTAGCTGGGTATATTTTTTTTTTATTATGTAGGAATATGCCTATAATGATCACGTCTTAACTATGCGTGGGGTAGTAAAGGAAATATAATTTGCAAAAGAGGGACCCAAACGGTTACGATTTTTCCATAAATTTGTACTATACATGATAGTAATGGTAATGGTAATAAAGCTAAAGAGAGAGAGAGGGTTACGAGAAAAGAGATACTGTGAGGTGACTGAGATAAAGAGAAAACACCGTCGTTTCATGCCAGTTTGGTTAACCAGCATTTCTCTTTTGTTAATGTTTAAACTTAAAAGCAAAAGTGAGGCCAAATTTATCAGCGTGCAAGGAAAATGAAAAGATCAGTTAGAGCCGTACGATATCTTTTTCAGTCTCATGTTTTAAGTATCAAAATAATTTCTAATAAGTTACTTTTTTGTTCAAAATTAAAGTGTTTGAAATAATTTTCTGGATGGTATTAGTATTTCTGAAATCGAAACTCATAGATAGTGAGAGACGGAGAGTTTAACAGGTTAAATTAAAAAAAGAAAAAGATAAATCTAAACAAATTATGTTTAACTAAAGGAATGAAAGAAATTCATTTCAGGGTTTCAATTTAAATTTTACGTCATTTCCCTCACTCTTTCTTCCATTTAAGTCACATATACTTTTATAAGGTTAGAAAAAATAAATAAGTTCTATAGTTTCTTGTGAACTCCTTCACAATTTTTTTTTTATCATTTCAATTAGAGACAAGGAAATGAAATCATTTCATTTAAATTGAATTCACATAAGTGGCCAAAAAAAAAAAGGGTTCTACGTAAAAATACTAAAAAGAAAGGAATAACTTGGTCCAAATTATACTTTGGAACGTCAGTCTCTTGTCTCTCGGTGTCTGATGACTTATACAGCCTTTTCTTGGGATCTCTCCTAATTAATTCTTAATTATTACCTAATTGTTAAATCTATTTTAATTTTTCAGATCAATACATATTTTATCCTTTCACAAAAGGTTGCTACAAACGACCACCTGCCGACCTATAAAGTTCTTTTGATACAATAGTATATCTAAATACATTGTAAAAGTATACTCCTTGGTTATTAATTAGATGTTATCATGAAGTTTTTTGTTTCTGGTGTAGACGGAATTTATTTGTAATGAGCAATTTTTGCACTACGAGAAAATATGGTTTTTGGTATCGAGATTTACCCGATAGCAAAGAATAGATCTACAAAATTACAACCCAAAAAAACATTACTACCTCCGTCCCCGTTCTTTTAGGGTTTTTCAACTGTTCTTAAGGATTTATGGGAATAGTGATAAAGTGTTGGGGGTAGAAAGAGTTGTTTATTAGTATTTTATGTGATAAAGTGATGGGTAGTTGGGGATAGAAAGAGTTGTTTATTAGTATTTTATGTGATAAAGTGATAAAGTGTATTTCCATTTTAGGAAAGAAACCTTAAAGATTGGGACAAAAAAAATGGAAAAAAAACCTTAAAGATTGGGACGGAGGGAGTATGATGGAGGGAACAGAGGGTGGATAATCGGAAATTGCTGATAATTTAATTCTCTTTAATTTTGATTTTTCGACAGAAATCATCATCTCTCTTGAATCTAAAATGGTAGCCTGTGTGGAACTTTTCTTTTTAACCCTCAGTATTGAAAAACGATGCATAAAAAAAGCTCAAATGCATTTTAAATGTATTAATTGTTATATTAATGTATCGGTTGGCCAGTAACTAACAGTTTTTAGCTGTTTTTCTCAATCCTATTGTTATGAAAAAGTAGTAGTGCCAAGTGTCCCTTCTTGTTATGTTTTTTCGTAGTGTAACTAATTTGGGTGAACCCATGGCCATAGGTAGCTTGGAATCATATATGTATTATGTGGAACGAAAAACATTAAAAAAAAATTTAAAATTTCCAAACAAGACTTGAAAATCACCTATTAATTAAATCTGAGAATATTTAATAAATCGAAGAATTCACAAAAAATATTAGTATATTTTTAACACATAAATTTATTTATAATTAAACTACGGAATGAAATCTAAAAATCATTCTAATAAATCTAAGATGTAAAATGTAATCCGAAAATTACAGAAAAATATTCATGCATAAAATTCCAACTCAATCAATAACTGCATTGTTAAGTTTAAAATTGGAGTTGAAGAAATATTTGCTTGAATCAATAAAATTGGATCTCATTCTGAAAATGATCAGTACAAGAAATCCTAACTGATGATTTACACCTGCTACTGTTATATCGAATGAAGCAGGGAAAATCACACCAAAACTTTGAGTTTGGAATGTTTCCTAACATCTCACATCACAACGTTCTTGTATACCCAAGAAATTAATCTATTCAGTGACTATATGGCAAATCTTGGACAAAACAAGAGTCATATTAAAAAAGAACAAAAAATTAAACAAATGGTACAACTCTGTCTAGCAAGCCTCTCCAATTTTGCAGTTCAGAGAACCAGCAAACTTTGTCATCATCTCAACATGCTTAGCATCAGCCGGCGCAATAAGATCATACAACTCGGGATGCTTGCTCGTGTAATCGGGATCACCAGACTGAACGAAGAATGCTCCTCTCATGAACAAATCTCCCTGTGATCTCCATGTCCACTTCTTCCACTCTGATTCCGGTACGTATTCCCTCTTTGTCACCTGCAATTTCAATCACATATATTCAATAATCAAATATATATAAATATTGCATGGAGTGGAATTAGAATGTAAATGATACATACCTCCTTTGCAAATCTGTTGGTAGTCTCAGGAGGGGCAATGAATCTGTTGCCCTGGCTGATAATGATAGGGTGCATGCTTCCACCGATGGCGTACATGTTCCAGTGAGTGTAATCGTTGTTGACGATGTGAATGTATCCGAATCTGCACCTTGGCATTCTTTGGACCAGTCTCTTGCCAAAGTGGTTGAATGCGACCGTGATTTGCATTTTCACGTCCTGTGTGTGCGAGTTGCTTGCTCCGAAAAGCATAGCCTCGTCGTGGTCAGTGAAGTGACCGTTGGAAATGGTGATACCGGTGGAGCCCATGATGGCATCAATGAGACCATCACTACATTTGGTCATGGAAACATGATCAATCCAGATATCTTGAGATCCGAAAATGGAGATACCATCACCATCACTCTGTGTTCTGAACCCGTAATGGTCGGTTGAGTCCCTGATCATACCGCCTGTTCCTCTCTGAATGTTGTGGATTCTCAAGCCGTGGATGATGACATTCCTTCTGAACTGGATGGTAATCCCGGCGCCATGTGCAATGTACACGTTGGCCCCACGAGCGTCGATGGTCTTATCGCTCTCCATGATGAGCTCCTGGTTAAGCCTGATGACCATGCTGCGGTCGAAGATGATCCAGAGTGGCTCCTTCTGGATCACGGCGTGGCGGAGGGTTCCCAGTTTGGGGTTCAACATGTCGTTATCTGAAGAGTCAGTAACGACATAGATCTTACCGTTCTTTCCACCCTTAGCCTTGTGGCCGAATCCCAGACCGCAGTCGGCCAATCTGAACCTGTTTTCTGCCCAGTTGGGGTTGCACCTCCAGCACCGGTCGATCGGGTTGGTGGCCATGCATGGACCGTTGTACAAATTCACACGTGCTAGCTGCCTCCTCGTGCCGTTTGAGGCAGCCTCTTGTTTTATTTCTTTCAACACCCTGCCATGTGAGTTTAAATAATTATGATCCTAGCGTTTGCAATAATTATTTTCCGTTGGTATATAAACATAAATTAGTTAAGTACCTGTCGGCATGGAGGTTCAAATGGCTGACAATCTTGGCGGGGTTTGGTTCGTATGATTCGAGGGTTCTGTTCCAAGCCTCGGAGGATTGCTTCGACCAGTACTCGTCGTATTCGAGGATGTGGGCTTCACTCCATTGCAGCAACGAAACTGCAGTAACCAACAAGATGATCAAGAACGAGTATGAGTTGGCTCGTTCCATTATTTCTATTTATTTATTCTCTCAAACGGTCTTGGAATGGAACCCTGTTATTGGTTTAGTGGGTTCCAGGCCGTTTTGATGCTCAATCAACTTCCAGACTACAAATGCTGGAATGTTGTACTCATTTGATGAATTACATTGTGGTAATAATGTGCTTATATACAGAAATTTTACGATGAGAAAAGAAGGGGCAACCGCTTGCTTCATGTGGTTGATAATTCGACCCTAATTTTGGGGCGTTTTTTATGGATTTGTACTATTAATGGAGAATTGGTTTGTTTATCGTATTGTTACAAACTTATAATATAGTGCATGTTCGCGAATAGCTCTTTTAACATATCAGTTATTGCTTTAAATAGATATTTGAATACGTCAATGGAAAAATTGAATATACTTATTCATGATAATTGAATAATTCCAGCTTTATTAAAAAAATAATCAAAGTATATTTAACACATTCTTATAACCCACCCCCCCACCGGATTCACAAACCCACCCCCACCAATTCACATTCTCATCTCTATATTCTATCTCTTCCTCTCCAAACCCTAGCCCACCCCCACCGATTCACACTCAAAATTTTCTCACATCTTTAACTCTTCTTCTTCCTCTCCAAACACTAGCCCTCTGTATCATGATTCGTCGGGGTCGAATGCAAGTCGATTCAACTTCAAAAATTGGCAACAGAGTCGATCTCTAGCTCCATCCGAGCCCGATTCGCTTGAATCACCGCCGATGGTGGTTTATCTCCACACCGATCTCCTTCCCGACACGGTGATGTGCGATTTCGAACCGAACCTTCGATAACCTTGTCGGTGGTGGCCGATTATGAGCCCGAGCTTGTTTCTCTGTCGGTGGTCTGCGATTATGAGCCCGAGCTTGTTCCTCTGTCGGTGGTCTGCGAAACTGAGCCCGATATTGTTCCTCAGTCGGTGGTCTGCGAAATTGAGCCCGATATTGAAATTTCCAGTATGATTGTGCCCGATTCAGAGCCTGGGTCGGATTGTGAGCCCGATTGTGTGCCGGATAGTTTGGAAACGGAAAGTGAAGAACATGTGTACTACGGTCCGTCACTTTCCCTTCTACAATCCACCTATTATGGTCACTTTGCCCCTTCTTAAAATCCAATCTATTATGGGCCCCGCATGCCCGAGGTAAACCGACACGTTTATTGAATTCAATGGTGTCTGATGAAAAGGACAAATAATCCAATGACCTTCTATGTATTCATACCCTATATTGTATATTTGTCATATATATTGTGAAACCAGGTAAACCGATGTCCGAATGAATTTTTGTTTATTCTATGATGCAATTCGAATATTTGAATGGTGTCTGATGAATTTGAGTGTAAATAATGCATATATTGAGTGTAAACAATGTGATTCATACCCTATATTGTATATATTGTCATATATATTGTGAAACCATTGTATGATACTCAGTATATGCATGAATTATCATTGTTTGTGGGTTGTTATGTCTATGATGAAACTGCTCTGAGGCATTAGTGGGTACTATGAGGGTTTAAGGGTGAAATTGTGACTGTACATGGTGTATTTGCCTTAATTGTTGTCTGATTGAGTGTAAATAATGCATATATTGAGTGTTAACAATGTGATTCATGTCCTATATTGTCTATATTGTCATATATATTGTGAAACCATTGTATGATACTCAATATATGCATGAATTATCATTGTTTGTGGGTTGTTATGTCTATGATGAAACTGCTCTGAGGCATTAGTGGGTATTATGAGGGTTTAAGGGTGAAATTGTGAATGTACATGGTGTATTTGCCTTGATTGTTGTCTGATTGAGTGTAAATAATGCATATATTGAGTGTAAACAATGTGATTCGTGCCCTATATTGTCTATATTGTCATATATGTTGGGAAATCATTGTATGATACTCAATATATGCATGAATTGTGGTTGTTTGTGCAATGGTTGTTATGTCTATGATGAAATTTGTGGGTACTATGTTGCAGGCATTAGTGAGTAATAAGTTGTATTTGGTTTAATGGTGAAATTGTGATTGTACATGGTGTATTTGTCTTTGATTGTTGTTTATATTGTTATATCCCCACTTGATTCAAAATGACCAAATAATTCAAAATGCATTCCTTGTTTCTGACATAAACAACTCTTGAAAAAAGACTTGATGATCCTTTTAAAATTTAAACACAATGGTAAAACATTTTCCCTCTCTCTCAAACCTAAATCTTCTTTACCCATAGACTATGGTATTTTGAATTGGTTAGTGGCCCTTCAACTTCATCATCTCAATCATACAAATGGTAATTTAAGAAAAACTTTGTTTTTGAATTGTGTATGGCTTCAACTTCTTCATATGAATTAAGAAAATTTGTTTACTAATTCATCAACTATATATGAAGAAATTCTTGTTCATCAACTATATATGAAGCCCGAAAAGCGAATTGAACCCACCCCAAATCATTGATATTACAGTCTGGTGAATTAGGTGGTTGGTAAACAATTTGGATGTTAAATCCATCTGAGCTTGCAGCTGCCTTGAAATCTGGATCATTGTTGCTTAGATGTGGTTTTGCATTATCTTGTTGAATGACTATGTTCTTGATTGCATGCACTGGCCATTTTTGCTTGATATCTGGTATGATCTGCCAAATTAGAGGAATTTGTTAAATTACAGTCACCAATAGGAGATTAAAACCTGTTTAGGAGACTTAATTTAACAACACTGAATGATGACAATATAATCTGACAGTGTACAAAGAATATAAACCTTACCTGATTCAAAATGCAGTTTTTTATGACCTTTTTATTGATAGAGCCTATAGGCTTGGTCACCATTGTACCCCTATCTCTGTTTCTTGAATTCCTTTGTGTTGATTCATTGATTGTGAAAGGATAAAGTCCTATTTTACCATCAAAAGCTAGCTGGCATACTCACTGCACACATGAACATGATTTTTGGAATGAATTTCTTACTTTTGCATGCCCTATAGTATTCCTGTTCTTCTGGCAGCATGTAGCTCTTCTCAACAATTTGTGTCATGTAAAACCATTTCTCATCTATGTGCATTACATGATGCATGCTATTAAATTGAATTTTGTTGGTAGCCCCATTCACAACTAAAGCATTTAAACTGAAATTCAGCCTTTGTAACTTGTTTTCTTCTGTAAGTTGAGGCTTAATAGCATTTGAGTGATGTTTGATCAACCCTTCTTTCACAATTCTGTCAACATAACTCTTGTTGATGTTTAACTCCCTAGCAAGTCTCCTAATAGTGCCTCTTTTCTCAAATGGTATGCCTTTCATTCTCTTTGTATCTAGAATCACACGTTTTTTAGTGTTTTGCATCTTATTGGATGTTAAATGAACTGGAACACCTTCACTTACTTGTTTTTGTACAGAGACCTAAACATTCTGATCTGTCCTCCTACAAACCCCAAATGATGCAGAAACCTCTTTGATCTTACCACTGATGACTTTGCCATTCTTGTTGTTCTGCAACAGAAACTGAGCAATTTTGTTCTTCACATCAAATGGTACATCAGGTTTTGGGTTAGACATTTATGAGGGTTTAAGGTGTGCAAATTTTTAGCATTCAATGTATAAGCATTAATGGCTGATGGGGTATTTATTTAGTTTCAAATTAGGGGGAAAATTTCAGTTTGAATTAGCTGAAATGTTTGTAAACCTCAATGGAGGGAAATTCTGAAAATTTGGTTTAATGTATGATTAGACATGTGTACTTTTGGAGATTTTTGCAGATTTTTGTAAAATTGGTTTAATGCAGGTTTATTGGAGATTTCTGCAGATTTTTATTTTCTGAAATTTTGAATTTATTTTTATTAAGTTTTGGAGGGAACAATTAGCATTCAATTACTTTTGCTAATTAATAAAGGACAATATCCTGCGGCACCAAAAATACCCCTGAAAAAATGAATTTTCTTATTTCTAGTGCCCGGCTAGGAGTGCACATATTTATGGGACGGAGGGAGTATATCTTTCAAAAAATATTTGATTTTGTAGGGTATCAATCTTTTCAAATCACTAAAACGTGGAGTTCGTAGGAATACTTTTGTAAATCCGGTTTATAAAAGTTTGTGTCTTATTATTGAAGAAAAAAATTAACATGTTGGGAACTTAAGCAAAAACATACGACTCTGGGTTTTGTGTGCTTTATTAATTAGAAAGAATCTCTATGTTTTACATATTTTGGGGTTAAGATTTTATATTTCAATGATGTTTCATCTTTTAAGATAAAATCTCGTATGAGACAATTTTATACATGAGACATGATACAAATTAACACAATTAATATCTACTTTTTAATAAATGATAAAACATCAATGTCCAAATTATGTTTAATTTCATTGTAATACCATCTGCCTTTCTAATATCTCCTACTTGGCTACTTGTTAAAATTATTATTTCATGATACACATTGGGGGTGTTAGCTATTTTCAAGTATATGAAAAATTATTATTTCATGATACACATTGGGGTGTTAGTTATTTTCAAGTATATGATGAAATCGTAAATGAAATGGTAGATCCCATGAAATGATGAAATCCATAACTATAGTATGGCAGTATGGCTTATGTATACTCCCAATTCTTCACCAAGTATATTGAAGTACTATTCACTTCTACACGAATTAATTACTTAATTGTATACTTGTATAATGTCATTATTATTTTAGAATATATATTTTAAAAAAGTGATCATTTAAGACACGTGGTACGTGGTGCATTTAGTGGCAAATACAGGAATAGAGGCCAGACATACATCATTGTTGTAAATCGACATTCTCTCCAATAATCCAATATTTTTTTTACACATTATAGAATAAAATTCAGCAGCACCACCATGTATACATGTACTAACTAATTATCAGAATGCGATAAAAGAGTGCCATTAAAATCGCTCCAAAATTAGTACTGAATTATCAATAATGGAACGAGCTAATATACTCTCGTTCTCTATCATCTTTTTGGTCACTATAGTTTCATCTCTGCCATGGAATACGACGAGTACTGGACGAACCAATCTGCCGAGGCCTGGAACAGAACCCTCGAACCAAAATCGTCAGCCATTCCATGCAGACAGGTACTATTTTTATTCAACGGAAATAATTATTGCAAAAGCTAAAATCATAATCATTTTAAACTCACAAACTAAACTGGGCAATGCAGGGTGTTGAATGAAATAAAGGAAGAGATTGCCTCAAACACGACGAGGAGGCAGCTAGCACGTGCGAATACCGGTTCAGACTGGCCGACTGCGGCCTGGGATTCGGCCACAAGGCCAAGGGAGGAAAGAAGGGGAAGATTTACGTGGTTACTGACTCTTCAGATAACGACATGTTGAACCCCAAACCGGGAACCCTCCGCCACGCTGTGATCCAGAAGGAGCCACTGTGGATCATCTTCGACCGCAGCATGGTCATCATGGAGAGCGACAAGACCATCGATGCCCGTGGGGCCACCGTGTACATTGCACACGGTGCTGGGATTACGATACAGTTTAGAAGGAATATCATCATCCACAACATTCAACGAGGCACTGGCGGTATGATCAGGGACTCAACCGACCATTACGGCTTCAGAACACAGAGTGATGGTGATGGTATCTCCATTTTCGGATCTCAAGATATCTGGATTGATCATGTTTCCATGACCAAATGTAGTGATGGCCTCATTGATGCCATCATGGGCTCCAACGGTCACTTCACTGACCACGACGAGGCTATGCTTTTCGGAGCAAGCGACTCCCACACACAGGACGTCAAAATGCAAATCACCGTTGCATTCAACCACTTCGGTAAGAGACTGGTCCAAAGAATGCCCAGGTGCAGATTTGGATACATTCACATCGATGGAACATGTACGCCATCGGTGGAAGCATGCACCCTACCATTATCAGCCAGGGCAACAGATTCATTGCTCCTCCTGAGACTACCAACAGATTTGCAAAGGAGGTATGTATACAATATCGATCATTTGCAATCTAATACCATTCCATGCAATATCTGTAGAATATAAATGATTGAAATTGCAGGTGACAAAGAGAGAATACGTACCGGAATCAGTGTGGAGCAAGTGGACATGGAGATCACAGGGAGATTTGTTCATGAGAGGATCATTCTTCCTTCAGTCCGGTGATCCTGATTACACGAGCAAGCATCCCGAGTTGTATGATCTTATTGCGCCGGCTGATGCTAAGCATGTTGAGACCATGACAAGGATTGCTGGCTCACTCAATTGCAAAATTGGAGAGGCTTGCTAGAGACAGAGTTGTACCCTTTGTTTATTTTATTTTTATTTTTTATGAGACTTTGTTTTGTCCAAAGATTACTATAAAGTCACTGCATTTGTATAGATTATTTTCTTGGGTATTAAAGAATGTTGTGATGATGGGAAATTAGGAGGCATTGCAAATTCAAGTTTTTGGTGTAATTTTTCCCGCTTGATTCGATATTTAATAGTAGAAGAGGTTATTCATCAGTAAGGAATTCTTGTACTGAAATTCAAATTTGAGTTCCAATTTCAAGCAAATATTTCTGTGTCTCAATTTTTAAAATTTATCAATTCAGTTTTACAATTTTAGAAGACTATTTACTCGAGAAAAGAAAACAAAAAGGGGTGATTACAGTACTGCAGATATAAAAATAGTTTCGACTATGTAAAACTTGAAAAATAATTGGAATAGAAGTCGTACCCTTTCATGTACTACTGGCTCTAAAAAAGCAGGTGAACTCAGGCCACCCTTTAAGAAACCACTCCATGAATTGAAACTTCAAATAATTTTATGCAATTAAATTAATAGCTGTTAAATTGGTTTGAAAAATTATCATACATCAATTAAAAACTAGCACTCTTTAAGAAAATAACTAACTATAATTTTATTTACAATTCTGATAGGCTGATAGCATGGCCTTTCACGTGAAGACAATCTTAAGGAGTTTTTTTTTTAATGAACTTCTAAAAAAAAAAAGTCATCATAAACTCATTCTTCAAACTTTAAAAGTCATACTATTGCTTATTTTACTACAAAATTAATTTAAAATATTTCTTTAAAGCACAATATAGGGCAAGCACCAAGCACATAATACATAACCAAGTCATCGACATACTAATCAGTCCAAAATTTTACTCCTTCACGGTTAACATTAAAAACGTTCGTAAACGACAGATGCATCCATAGCTATAAAGACGTCGAGTATATGAGACGAACTAATCAGAGATATCTGAATCTCGTAACAGAAAAACCTCTCTCATGCCTAAGCACTGTCAGATTCATCAGCTGAGTCGACAATCATTGGCTGTGGATTCTTATAGCCACTGATCTCCTCACTATACCGTTTCTTGTCTGCACGGGCTCTTGCTTCATATGGAGCTTTCTCCTCAGCTGCAGAAACAAGACACACAACCATTATTATGTACAATGCATCGTTCAACAAGAAATGCGAAAGCACGATTGATTAATACCTGTCATCTTATTCCATCTTTCACCTAGAACTTTGCCCATCTCTGTAAATGCAATTCCTGGTTGCGTCTTCTTCACATTCTGCATCCACAAAAACAAACACCATAAAACTTCCAATAAGTGATAGGTTTTTCTCAATCAGAGCAGGAAAAGGCACATTCCACTGGGTGTTGACACACAACCTCACACACCCATGTGGGTGTGTGCAAAATGGTGTCGACTGCATTGGGTGTAGGATGTATTCCACCTTCGGGAACATCCCACTAATGGTCAGAAATGAGAACTCCGAATGCTTGAGTATGCTAAGGCAATACAAACCTCTCTTTCGGTGTTGGAGAAGAACATAAAGGCACTCATTGCCCTCTTTGGGGCGTTTGGATCCTTTTTCTTCTTCTGCTTCTTCTTCTTTGACCCATCGTCATCACCATCTTTGGACTTCTTTCTACTTGTTGATGCCTTTGGAGCAGATGGCTCCTTCTTTGTTTTCTTGACAGGTGTCTAGACAACAATCAATACATATGTTGAGGTTGGCTCCATGCATCACATTGAAATAGAAAATAATATATAGCGAGTAGAATAAGAAATATCGTCACCTCTTTCTCGTCTCCACTATCACTGGCATCAGATCCTCCTTCCCCAGAATCATCAGTAGGGGATCCCCCATCATCATTGGCAAGAACAAAATCTTCATCCTGAATACATAGCACATCATACAAATTGAGTTTGTCTTTTAAATGATAAGAAGATGCATTCGTCACAATCTTTAGTTGCAGTTAGTAAAAGTTTTTTGAAGACATGGAACAAAGAAAATAGAAACAGCACCTCCTCATCACTCTCATCTCCAGCAGCTTGATTAGACCAGATTCTCTCGAGATGTGGATCAACAGCATCATCAATATCATCCAGCAGAACTGCTGCAACACCTCCTTCAGCACTCTGAGCATTATTCGGGGTAGAATTAATTATCTTTAGACCTTTCTCTCTGCAACAACATACCAACTCTCTCAGAATTTCATTCAGATGCTCACTCAGTTATTAATTAAAGAAGAAAAAATAAACACAACATGCAGGAGAGATGTACTGACTCAATAAAAGTATAAAGTTTTTGGGACTCATTTCTCTGAATATTCCGGAAAAGGTGCTCTTGCTCAGTCTTAAGTCTGATGAGAAGATCAAAGTAATGCATGTTTGAACCTCCAGCTGTATGCCTCTCAAACTCCACATAGTCAATCTATTTTATACAGCACAATTATAAAATTTCAAGTGTCATAATAGGCATTAGCAGATGACAAGTTGCAAACAACTCAATGGTAATGGATAATATACCTCCTCGTGAAGAATAAGGGTTGGTGGCTTGGGTAGAAAGAAAAAGCTCTTCTCAAGTGGATAAAGAATTCCATCTTCAGCTTTAAGAGATGACTTCACACCATAACCGCTCTGATAACTACGGAACTTTCCTGGTTTAGTGACTTTGGCGCCAGATAAACCACGCAAAACAGTAATAAAGATCTCATGGATGAGCCCCTGACATGCGCGAGAAAAAAAATTCATGATATCGTGTACTTTTTTCACAACTCTTTCAAGAAGGGAATTGGAGTCATCCACATTGTCACGGAGGAACCACTATCAGAAAATTAAAATGAACACGAACACACAATGTGCAGCAACAGAGAAAAAAGTGATCCCGATTAAATGCTTTATTAAGCCTTGGGCAATTGAATCAGGCAGATAAATAACCAGTTTCTTTAGAAAATCATGCTCAAGACTAAGCAAAGTGAATCAGCATTCTACTATGTTAACAACACAGAAGATAACTACCTTATGCTCCGGCTGAAGCTTGTCTTTATACTTGCTATTGTAGAGGTCTTCATTCATTGATAAGGCGGTATCTATGACAGCATCAGTATCAAACTGCAGCGGAACCATGAAGTATCACACTAGATATTACAATTAATCCTTAAATCTTCATTGTTAACGTTGAAAATTCAACCGTCAATCATTACCTGCATCACAATATGCGGATATAAAGTTTGCCCCTTCCTAATGGGTGGATCCAGAGTTACAACAACTAAGGTATGGGGTTGATTAAACTGCAGAAGCAATGATAAAGCAGCATTAAACAGATGCTCTCATATTATTTTAAAAACAAGCAAAGCAATAGATACAGTAGGTCTTCCAAAATATACATATATAAGTACAATTGAACAGATTTCAGGAAAGAGGCAAAGAGCAGAATCACTGAACCTTAGGCAGCCAGAAAACACGAACAACACTGCTATACTGAATTTTAAAGTCATTGGCTTGTCCTTGGAGACGCATAAAGGAGAGATGAAGTTCAACATTGTATCGTCCTCTGAAAGAAATATCTATGTCAGACATCCCATGATGCCATAGAGAAGTAACTGACACTGGATACTTGTAATAACTAGCTCTGTATAATCTTACCTGGGAGTGAGTATTGCAATTCCATCAAAAGTAACGACAGCATCTTCACCTCCTGCTCCAACATCTGCCATTGAAACAATTTTGTCTCGGGAAGACCTGCATATAAATTACAGTATCAACACTAAAAAACAATTGAATGACCACCTTATTGGAATCACGAAAATGAAATACCTGAGCCGAAGGTTGATTCTCATCCCCTACAAACTGAGTGTTTGAATTGGGGATATGAAAGCTAATTTCCATTAATGCATCTTTCTGTAAAAAAAGTAAACCTTAGTAGATTTTCCAATGAAAAAAATATAAAAGAAAAACAAAATGTCAAACACCATAAAACCATAAATAACCCAAATGCATGTAAGAGAATACCTCATTAGCACCAGTTGTGTCATCTACATGGAATTCCAATGTGACATCATTTTTTCCTTGAAGTTGGGTCTGTGCTACATCCGCTAGAGATATCTCAAACGCTTCCTTGGCTCCCACAAGAAAAGTAAGTGTATTACCTGAGAATCAACACAAAAACATCTTAACAAAACATATGGCAAACAAAGCAGTTGTTTTTTATCAAGTGCATGTGATATTTGTTATTCAGACATGTATTAGAAGAATAGCTGAAAATTTTTACATCAACACCCAGGTCAAAATGACAAAACATTGAAACAATGACCAAATTTATTAACCAGCAGATGTAAATGACAAACAACCTAAAATACAAAATTGGATATACCATTTAAATTAGAAGTAAAAGGTAAATCAGATTCGTAAGACATGTATATACCATTTAAATCAACTTCTCCCCAATTTTTTCCACTAACAGAGAGCTGCTTCTCCTCTGGTATTGTCCCAAAATTGGATTGGAAATATGTATTCAGACTGGCAACATCCTGCACAACAAGCAACCACAAATATCAGAATTAATAGTTCGTTCTTACAGATGAGAGTTCCATCTGTTGAAGGCACACAAAGATGTGAGAGAAAATAAACAAGAAGAATAGGTGGACTGATTTGTGATTGTATAAAGTGTCTTTACGACTTTACCACCTCTTCAATTACAAGAAATTCAATCCAATACTAACTTAAATATTCATAAACTAAAAACACATCGTCCAAAGAACTCGTTAAATGTTAACAAAGTCAAACAATAGATATATATTCACCTGATCTCGAAAACCAGTGAATTTATAATAAAGGCCATCTTTAGTCCGAACTCCAAGTTGATTAGAACGAGGAACCTTCATCCATGTAAGGCCCAGCAAATCAGACTTATCAACTTCAACAGACTTGCCACCACCTTGTTTCTTCCATACTACCCCACCTGAATAAACTTTGAGCTGCCCAGGATTCTGCCAAGCAAATGATAGGAAAATTGAAATTGCTTTTCCTCAAATGAAATAAAAGAGTTTGTGTCTTTTACACCACCAACTCTACAAAATCTATTATTCCGGAATGAAAAAATGCCTGGGAAATCCTAATTTAATTTGCATCTTCATTTCCTTTATCTACATTCTTCTTACTCCTCTAAACAAGCCACTTCAGTTATCCAGCAGAAAATATAATCAAAACCTGGGCAATTATTGTAAGAAATATGTAATCCAACACCATTCATATTTCTTCATTCACTTTTCAAACCCTAATTTCACCTCTTTGTGGAGTCGAAATGGCGGATTTTCACCCCAAAAATACAAAAAGTAATAATGTTGAAAGCCTTAGAAAAAGAAGGGAGAATATAAAATCGATCGACCAACTTTCACAAAACCAGAAATCTGTAATACACCACAAGAAGTTCCTACTCCTCAGATTAAGGATCCAGGAATATTCACACAAAACCCTAGAAAACCTTAACGATAAACATTCACAATGTATACAGAGGCAATCAAGACGAACAGCTTTTCCGATGCAAAAACATCACCAAACCGACCATAAGAACTAAGGTAGGCTATAAAATCCCAAACGAAAAGGAACACCCAAGAAATGAAGCAACTTAATAGTCGAAAAAGAAAGAAAAATATTGAACTTACAGTTCCTCCACGGCCACCGAGAGAGATACTGTTAAACGAATGACCATCCGCCATTGCAGTTACGAATAGAGGAAACTGAAAGAGCGGAGTTCAGCTGCGGTATATATGATGAACGGAGTGCGCACTGCGCTAATGTCACGCTGTGGCGCGAAAATGAATTTATCGTCTGCAAGTCGGTTCATATATGGGCCGATATTTTGATTATGGGCCGATAATAAACAAGAAAAGAGCCCAATAAAGTTTTGATAGGGTCACTCTTAGGTCCAAAGTCCACTTATAACTTATTCGTTGGTTCAACTCCTTTTTAAAATTATTCCTAAGTGCAAAAATAGGGCTAAAAAGACTACAATACCCTTAATTCTAATTTGAAGATTTCCACCTGACACACCTGACTCCTCTGTCATTTTTTCATCTTTCTCCATCTTTCTTCATTTTTTCCATCATTCTTCCTTTGTTTATTTTCACTTTTTCATAAAATTGTTCTCCATCTCTTTTCATTTTTTCCATCATCCTTTCTTCAATTTTTCCACTTTTCAAAAATTTTTGTCACATAAAAGCACAAAAAATTCAAGAAATTACAGATAGTAAACCAAAAAAATTACACATTCACAAGAAAACATTACAAAAATTTATCCTCTAAAAATTTTAAAATTGCACAGAAATATTATACAAAACATTACACAGAAATTCAATAAAAAATTCATCTTCATACAAAATTACACATTTTCGTACTCATGTTCATCTCCAAGTCATAGGCTGGTGAGTCCCAATTTCAAATCCAAATCCACCTTACCAGGTAAGTCTCTCCAACCGCCAAAACATCACCAGATCCGTCCCCCTCAAAACACCACAAAAACAACAAATCTATAAATAAATGCAAAAATAGAAGAGTCGAGATCCAAGCAAAGAAAACTTCATGATTGTTGGATTAATTTACCTTGGAATAGAAGAATCCAAAATAAACCAAAAATCCCAGAATCGAAGCAAAATAAAACAAAAAAATATTATGATAAAAAATAATATTAGTTGTTTAATGGGTTAGTATTGGTTAATGTATCTAATAAGTAATAGTAACATCGAATATTTAAAAAATATAGTTTGGTCAGCCTCGCCCAAGAGGCACCGATAAGTTGAGTTTTATGAGTCCACAAATTTCTTCGGGGGCCCAAGATGTATATCAATATATGTATATGCACCACACAGATTGGATGATATAATTAATATATTATTTTACAAATAATTATGGTCGGAGTAAACAATGTTGGAACTATGCTCGGATCTTTATTTTTATATTTGGGTGTGTGTTATGACTTGTAAGGTGGAAATATAGAATTTAAGTGATTATTTTAGTTTGTATTTATATATAGTGCTTCATTTCTTTGTATTTTTATTATGCATACATTACGCAACTCAAAAGTTGAAAATTGTTAATAAAACATCATTTTACGATCAAAAGAAGAGGTAAACATTAAAACACGAGAATTCATAGTATTCATGTATTTTTTATAGTAGTATTTTGTCCCTATACTCCTGCAAAATTAGTTTGATTTCTCAACAACATTTTCAATTCTTAAAAAATAACTATAGGCCGCAGAATATTACATCAGCGGATTCCATAGTTAACATCGCCGTCGTATAAGTTAGTTCCCAGTGTGGAAGCAAAACCGAAATTAAAACCATAATTAGCTGTTGTTTAGTTATAAGCCAACAAAAATCAACATATTTTAACAGAATTAATTCAGATGATGTATCCAAGAAAATGCTCAAGTGTAACCTTATGCTACACCACCTGTCAATTCCTTCTGACTTCTCCATTGATAGTGATTTGCAATAATTTTACAACAATTTTATATATGTACTGCATTCTCCATTGATAGTGATTTGTAATAATTTTGCAGCAATTTTAACAATACTTGGTTTATTATAACTGCAATCAATTCCTATAAGTTTAATTCTAACTGTTTTCTTTACAACCGAATTTGCGACACATCTGAAAATAAAAAAATCTATTCTCTACGTTTTCATTTCTTTAATTTTTTAAAATTTTGAAAAGAGAGGGTGACACAGGAAAAATGGGCTCGTTTAATTTTTTAAGTACTCGTGTGCACTAATTTTCCATCTTGTATTTTATACACAATTATATACAAAAAAATGAAAAGAAAAAAGAGATGAAATATGATGACATATAGCATAGAGTTGTACATCGCTTGTACGATGCAACTAATACTTTCTAGAAAAACAAATAATACCATTTCAAAGTACATTTCATTTGTACAATGTACATGGTGTATAGAAGTTTTTGTGTATAGCAAAATGTGTGGAAAAATCTGTTTTGTCGCAAGCTAATAGAATTCCTTGTTTACATCTTCATTCTTGTCATCACTGCAACAACTAAAGACAGAAGATAATAAGCCAAAAAAAGCAAAAAAAAAAAAAAAAAAAGGCATGAATCCTATGGAAATCCAGATCATATTTAAGTAGAAAGTGCAGAATTACAGAAGAAAATTGAAGAGGAAACACTTGAAGAAATAAAGTAAGTGAATATGGAAATGACAATGATAAAGAGTGAAGAAAACCTCGGTAAATTTCACGTGAGCACGGCCGGGGAGGCTCCTCAGGCGCCACGTGTTAAACGTAGACGAAGAGATTCAGGTGCCGTTTCTCAGCAGCAAGTGTTGAACCAAGAAGCAGGAGTAATAGCAACACCAACCACTGTGAAAAGAAGTTCAAAATATCGAGGCGTAAGTAGGCATAGATGGACAGGTAGATATGAAGCACACTTGTGGGACAAACTATCATGGAATATTACTCAGAAGAAGAAGGGAAAACAAGGTTTCTTACACTTTATGATCAATTGTTTCTTTATGTTAGATTTTATGTCATAATATTGATCAAAATCTGTGTTTTCTTTCATGGCCTCCTCCTTTTGGATTGAACCTGAAATTGTACAGTTTATCTTGGTGAGTAAAGTTTTTATTATGGATTGAATCTGAAAACAAAAACTAAACTGATCGCTCGTTTTTTCGTTTAATCTTTAGGAGCTTATGATGATGAGGAAGCAGCCGCAAGAGCATATGATTTAGCTGCACTAAAGTATTGGGGAACATCAACTTTCATTAATTTCCCTGTATGACTCTAAGCTGCAGTACTGTCCTTGTCCCATAACTCATAATTCCCAGTTTTTTTACCTTTTTTTTCTTTTTTCATTTTCTCTAGGTAACTGATTATGAAGCAGAAATCGAAATCATGCAAACTATGACAAAAGAAGAGTACCTAGCTTCATTGAGAAGGTAATCAAGTGTTCTCATCTCATTTAGTCATTTTATGTTTTTTCATATGTTGGATGAAAAAATGACACAATTTCATGGTTCTGTAGAAAAAGTAGCGGCTTTTCAAGAGGTGTCTCAAAGTACAGGGGAGTTGCAAGGTACGTATATGGAATCTCAAATCATATGAAGAAACCAGTTTTAAGATAAAATCTTTGGGAAAATAACCAAATGTGTCGAAAAAATATGCAGACACCATCATAATGGAAGATGGGAAGCAAGAATAGGACGCGTTTTTGGGAATAAGTATCTATACCTTGGCACTTACAGTACACAAGAAGAGGCAGCGCGTGCTTATGATATTGCAGCAATAGAATACAGAGGGATCAATGCGGTTACTAATTTCGACTTGAGCAACTACATCAGATGGTTGAAGCCAGGAATGAACACTCCAATTCCTGCACAAGAAACAAAAACGAGCTCAATTTTGCCGTCTCTCTCCCCCCTTCCTAGCAAGAGAGGAGTCTGTCTCTCCCAGTTTGAAAAAGAAAATCTTTTAGTGTAGATGATTTACAGTCATTTTCTTGCAATTTACCTATTAGTCCTTGTAGCAAGCCTTCTCCAACGGCCTTAAGCCTACTGTTGAGGTCTTCTTTATTTAGAGAGCTTCTTGAGAAGAACTCGAACGAGCCAGAAAAAGAAATTCAAGACACGGAAAACCAGGCACAGGTGGTGGGGAGTGACGAATATGGAGGGGTATTTTGCGGTGGAAATGAAGATATCTGTCTCGACTATGATTGTTCAGACGCGATCGGAGACAATAACTTGGGCTTGGCCACTATTTTCTGATCTTGACATGCTGTCAACTCGAGCTTTCTGTACATATTTAGGATTCCAGTTGGGGAAACTGAAAATCTGTATTACATCAACTTGTATGTAAGATAAACTGTAAACAATATCTTGAAGGCATATAAAGAATTCTCGACAGCTCTATGTTTTAAAAATTTATATCTTTCCCATTGTGGACATTCTTATGAGTTGTGATGCCAGTGTTATTGTGACCATTTATTGCTGATGATCATCCATTAATATGCAATCTGTGCTTGAAACTTATTCTAGATTTCTCTTATTATTGAACCATAGCAGTTAAAAGGTAGATTAGGGAGATGAAGTAGTCTTGAATAAAAGTTGACAGCCATTAATAACCCCATAGGGACACACGTTTTGTCTTAACCTTAAATTAACTGCTAAAAGTATCTCTATGAATTTCCAATATGTCACTTCAAGATGAAATCAAAAAGGTTACTGTTAGAAGTCTTCTTTATTAGAGAACTTCTTGAGTATAATTCAAAATTGTCGGTTGACGAATTTCATAGTGGTGACTGGTGATGAATATGGAGGGATCTTTTGTGGTGGACTTAAGGGGTGTTTTGAAACATTACTTTTGCTTAAAAAACACTTTCTTTTTTTTTTTTGAAAAAAATTTGGGTCACACCAGCTTTAAAAAGAAGTGCTTCCAACTGTTTCACTATTGTTTCAAAACAGGCACTTAGGGGCTTGTGGTTCAATTATTTTAAAGGAAATAGTAATGAGAATCATGGATAATGATTTATGATGAGAATAATGATTACATTATTAGTGTAATAGTGGAATGAAACGAGGTATAGGAGAGAAGATAGTTAATCAAAATGGGGCTATGATTACCTTATTTTGAGTCTCATTAGTTGATCATTTCTTATTCACATCAACCACTACAATTACTCCCAATAGCCCGTTTGATTAGTGGTATGAGATTTGGATGGATATGAAATCATGTGATATATTTTATTTACTCATTTAATATATTTGACAATTTCAAAGTGTTTGTTATGATGTATTTAAACTCATGATTTATTTAAGTTAGTTGACATCATGTAATTATGTTTGGTATTATGAATACCACATAGGAGCTGGGATGTATAATCATATCAAAATTGGAAAAGGAAGCACGGGCTTTCGGGCCAAAGGAAAAAGCCATCAATTATATCAAACACTTGAAAAGATGAGATATGATTTGTTTCTCTCTCTTTTCCTTTCTTTTCCCATATAACAAACGGGCTCCAAAGTTCATTGTAATTATCATTCTCATTGAAGAATTTTGAACCAAGCGCCCCACTAATATATCCATCTCGACTATGATAGTTCAAATGGAATTGGAAGTATCTGCCTAGGCATGGCCACTAATTTCTGGTTTAAACATGTCATTGAGTTTTCTGTGTGTGTACTCAAATTATGTACTCTTCAAGCATGTTCATTTATGTTTGATGATCATCTGTTAATGCCCAAAACTGAGATGGAATCTTATCCTAGAACCTTATGGCTGAAATTAGTGTACCCCCATTATGATCTCCAACAATTTGAACCATATGTGAAATTGCCTGCCATGCTATCGCAATCTTGAGATATCAAGATTTTGCTTCTATTGAATTTCAGCTTAAATTGAGTCCCAGTCTTTTCTATCTGATGAATAAAAGTTGAGGCACACTTGCGTGAGATGGTCTCACAGTGAGACGAGGCATAATTTGGGCATTGACGCTCTAACACTTTGGGAGGGGTAGGTGTTAATTTGAACTAATTTGTACCCTGTCTCATACGAGTTTTTTCATAAAAGTTGAATCAGACAAGTCCTCAGATTATGAACAGGATAAACCTTGTTCACTTTTCCAGAAAACTAATTGGCTGTAACCGAAAAAAGTTCCTGATTTTTGTTGTTTGTGTTAATTTATTTTCATATTAGGTTTCGGCATTAAATTCCTTTAATCTGGGAAAAGTATGAGATAGCAAAATATCTTTAAGGGAACAAACAAGAGCTGCTCCAAGAAATTCTATTTTTTGCATAATACCAGGTAAAGATCCTTACATAAAGTGCTTACAAAACAGTAGTTGTTAGTTTCGTTATGATTTATGCTTGAAACAGAGAATGCCATATAAACCGAAGATACCCCAAGAAAATGATCAACAATTAACATAAATGTTACTCCCTACACATTATTCCTATGCCTAGATACTCTACACGGGTTATCAATTTTGTCTCAAGCTTACATTAGTTCATTGGAATCATCTCCATTTCCATCCTTTACGATAGAACTTATAGCAACATATGATAAAAAACATAATAAAACCAAACCAAGAATAAACCTTATATAAGCAGACGGGATTTCATTCTAGCTATATCAGGAGAAAAACGAGCAAGGAAAGTACCTTATAGAAATTAAACGCAGAAAAATGGCAATGGTGGTGACGGAAAGTGAAGGGTGCCAAAAGAGGCAATACACGTGCATGAAAGATGGTGAAATTCCTCAAGCTAAGCCTGTTAAGCGTCGAAGAAGAGATTCAAATGCTTCAGTGGTCGTTAACACCGAACAAGGATGTTACTCAACTTCTGTGCCAAAAACTGTAAAGAGAAGTTCAAGATTTCGAGGCGTTAGTAGGCATAAATGGACAGGAAGGTACGAGGCACATTTATGGGACAAGCTCACATGGAATGTTACTCAAAAGAAAAAAGGGAAACAAGTCTACCTTGGTGAGTATTCTTTCCTTTTCAGCACTAACTATTGACAATTTTCTATTAAACTTTTTCCAGTTTTGAAATATAAAAACTTAGGCCTGAAGATCAATTTATATCTCCTCAGGTGCCTATGATGAAGAGGAAGCTGCAGCAAGAGCGTACGATTTAGCTGCGTTGAAGTATTGGGGAACATCAACTTTCACCAATTTTCCAGTAAGTATTCTAAAAATACCATAAGTGCCACATGGTATGCATTCTCAAATACTTACCAATCCCTCTTTACAATTGCTGCAGATATCCGAGCACGAAAAAGAAATTGAAATTATGCAGACTGCCACAAGACAGGAGTACCTAGCTTCATTGAGAAGGTAGATTTTAGCAACTTAACCATTTAATGTGATGAAAAATAGATTATCAGTGTTGAAATGGATGTTTAACAAATCAAAACCTTCCATACTGCAGAAAGAGCAGTGGGTTCTCAAGAGGAACGTCAACGTACAGAGGAGTCGCAAGGTACGTAATCCAGAGTTATGATCAATTGATCACTTTCCAGTTCACGTAAATTTAGCCGATGATTCTAAATTTATCAATGCAATCAATTGCAGACACCATCAGAACAGAAAATGGGAAGACAGGATAGGAAGAGTCTTCAGCAATAAGTACCTTAACCTCGGCACCTGCAGTAAGTAAACTAACCCAACTAAAGCACAAGAAAGAAATCAAGTGTAAAATGGTATCAATATCAGACCAAGAATAACATTTTACAATTTAATATCATTAAATAATAATAAAATTTCTGCAGGTACCCAAGAAGAGGCAGCTCGAGCATACGACATGGTATCAAGGGAGTACAAAGGGATGAATGCCACCACAAACTTTGACTTGACTACCAATATAACATGGTTAAATTCAGGGAAAAACAATTCAGTTCCAGTACAGGAAAGAAGATTTAGTACAGAATCTGAGGAAGAATTATCATCTCTTTGCTCGGGTATAAAAATGCACTACTCCTTCTTACCAGCAAAATCTTGTAGGATAAATGCCATGAACACACGAGAGAATTATGGAAGAAGTATCTCATTCAATTCATGCAGAAGATCTTCATCACCGACTGCTTTGGATCTGCTACTAAGATCTTCGGTATTCAAAGAATTGGTTGAGAAGAACTCGAATCTGTCTGAAAAAGAGAGTATTGAGGAAAATGCCAAGTCCCTGCAACAAGGAATGTATTCCCAGTTCCCACATTCCATTTTCGCACAACTTCAATAAGACAATAACCACGGGATACAGTCGCAAGGATCATTCCATCGTGATTCCAAGTAGCAAAACTGGGGTGGCCCGGATCTGCTAATTAGCACAAACTCAATTATAGTTTTTATATGTTGATACATGTATATATGAAGAGTTGAAAGTAAGACTGATGAGTAAAGCAGGGACTTTCGTAAATATGAAATAACTTTTTGTGCCAACTTTTTTTGATAGGAAACAGAATTTTATTGCTGTAAGAAATGAAAAAGGGATGAGAAATCCCTTGTGGTAGCTAACAAACAGCCAAACAAACAAAAATTACAAAGCCAAATTCCAACTCATTAATTATTAATTATTAAGAAAAGAAAGGCAAATAAACAACTTTTAAATGAGACCTAAAAAGCTACTCTATACTTCAACCTACCCATGCATCATCCTCTGATTCCAGCATTCTTCTATTCCCTTCTAACCTCAGTGACCAACACAATGTATGATATACTAATTTATTCATTCATTTCAAACCAAAGAAAGCTCGAAAAAAGGCTGATTAGGGGTATAACTGTGGAATCAACTCATAGTCAGTAACTTCCACTGAGCAATAAAATTTCAAAATGGTGACATCTTGCATTGATTAAAAATGTATTTTTGTCGCATCAGAAAAATCCCCATGCAGAGAACCATCTCATTGGGATCCGAATCAAATGGGACAGGACTCCTTAGTTAAATCAGATGGGAGTAGGTATGAGGATTCCTGGTTCCTTGAAGCATCAAATGAGATGGGGGACTCCTCGATTAAATCGTGGTTGGGAGAGGGGATGGGGATACCCAATTCCTTGAGGTGGGGACGTTTTTATTGTTTTGATAACAATATATAATTATTTAGGTTATCCTAACTCATTTTTTTCTTTTTTAATATCCCATTCCTTCAATTCTCCTGAGGAATAGAAATCAAAATAAGTGGTTATTCATGGAATATAGTATTTCTCATGAAGATTGTTACTTAAACCTCCCTTCACTGTATCAACAATTTAAATCTCATTAATCATGAGTAAAATTACTGAAATGTACAATTAGGCTAGTAGCAAACCAAAACAACAGAACATGCTGTGTTCCTGATTACCACACTCTGCACACCAGAGCCATCCACTGCATTTGCTACAGGAACTGCTATCAGGATTTATAGGTGTTACTATAGCATTTAAAGTGCAAGCAATCTCCAAAGAACCTCCTAATATTATTTCTGATATGCCTCATGTTTAACCCCCTCCAGTATCCTTTTATTTTTTGTCGGTACACAATGTTTAAGTATGACCTCATGACGTGAAGACTGAAGAGTAAGTAAAAAAAAAAAACAAGAATCGTGGCAAGAAAAAGTCTTCAAGATATTTTTTTTACATAGTACCAGGTAGGAATCTTGTCTACATGTCTAACTATGAATAGTGTCCTAACTCTTTGAAAAGGTTAAGCATTTTTCATCGATGCTAACAAGGTAGAAGGTGCTAGCTTCGTTATATCTTATGCTGGAACCATAAGAGACCAAATAAACTAAAGATACCCCCCCAAGAACATGAACAAAAATACATATAAATTGATATAAAATTGTTGCACGTACCTACTGGCTACTACCACATAAGAAATTTTACACAGTGATTTGACTAATTCACCTTTAGTTAACACTTTATTCCTACGTCTAGATACCGTACAGGGACTAGTAGTTTGTCAAGCGTTGTAGTCATCTCCATTTTTGTCCTTGTACAATAAAAGTCATAGCAACATCAGACAACACATTATAAAACCAAAAGAAGCATAAAACTTATATAAACACACTTCATTTCATTTTAGCTGAAAGGAGAAAAACAAGTTCTCAATTGAACATTTGTAAGAAACGTATAAACGAAGTACCTTGCAAAGAATACCAAAATATGGCAACGTTCTTGACTGAAAGTGACGAGCACAGAAAGAGGCACCACACATGCATGAAAGAAAGTGAGGCTTCTCAAGCCAAGCCTGTCAAGCGTCAAAGAAGGGATACAAAACCTTTTATGCATGGAAACACCGAACAAATACGGCTACAAGAATGTGTTCTTGACTCAACTTCTGTTACGAAAACTGTTAAGCGAAGCTCAAGATTTCGAGGCGTCAGTAGGCATAAATGGACAGGAAGATACGAAGCACATCTGTGTGACAAGCTTACGTGGAATGTAACTCAAAAGAAAAAGGGGAACAAGTCTATCTTGGTGAGTATTCATTCTTTTCCAGCATTAACTTTGACAGTTTTGTCATATGAATTCCACTTTTAAGACATAAACTTAGGCTTACATTTATCAAATCTCCTCAGGTGCCTATGATAGCGAGGAAGATGCAGCAAGAGCTTATGATTTAGCAGCATTGAAGTATTGGGGTTCATCAACTTTCACCAATTTTCCTGTAAGTATATTAAACATATCATACGCACCACCATTGGTTGCACTCTCAAATACTTACCGATCCTTGACAATTGCTGCAGATATCAGATTATGAAAAAGAACTTCAAACTATGCAGACTGCCACAAGAGAAGAGTACCTAGCTTCGTTGAGAAGGTACAGTTGAGTTTAAATACTTATCCTTCTGGTGTGATGAAAACCAGATGTTTTCACAGTGTTGAAATGGATTATTAACTAATCAAAATCTTCCATATCGCAGAAAAAGCAGTGGGTTTTCAAGAGGGGCTTCTATGTACAGAGGAGTCGCTAGGTACATAATCCAGAAAATACAATAAACTTCTCCTTTACTGTATATCTTTGCCAATAATCTAAACGTACGAATGAAAATGAATGCAGACAACATCAGAATGAAAGATGGGAAGCGAGAATAGGAAGAGTCTTTGGCAATAAGTACCTCTACCTCGGCACTTACAGTAAGTAAAATAAATCTATTAAAGCACGAGAATGAAACTGAGTAAAATATGGATTCAATATCAGACCATGATTAGCAAATTATAATCTAATATTGCAAACTATTGCTGATAGTAATGTAAAATATATATGTGCAGGCACCCAGGAAGAAGCTGCTCGAGCATACGACATTGCAGCAATAGAATACAGAGGAATTAATGCAGTCACTAATTTTGATTTGAGTACCTACATTGGACGGTTAAAGCCAGGAACAGATAATTTAATTTCTGTTCAGGAAACAAAATTAAGCACAAAATCTCAAATTTCCTACTTACCAACAAAACGTCAAATTAATTCCATAAATAAGCAAGAGAAGCATGGAAGATATATCCCCTTTAGTTCATGCGCAAAGTCTTCATCTCCTACAGCATTGGGGCTGCTCCTTAGGTCTTCGATATTCAGAGAACTGGTTGAGAAGAACTCAAATATGTCTGAAGAAGAGAGTGACGACGAAAACACCAAGAACCTGCAACAAGCTGGTAGTAATGATGAAAGTGGGAATACATTCTACAGCATTCCATTTTCAAACTATTCCAATAGCCACTGGATTGAGTTGCAAGGATAACTCCATTATAAAATTCTCAGTTGTGGATATATGTATGTATGAAAAGTTTCTTTATTTTTCGGTTTTCCCCCTTTTGAAGAAAATTTTGACTCTGTCTGTGTCAATGGCACTGTAAGAAAAGCATAACACCATAGTAAACAGTTTTGAAATATATCTTCATCATTGGAAGAATTTACTTTTGCAGCTCTTCTTGAGCTGTGTGATGATTTTCAAGTTGTTGCCAGAAAAAAGTATGAAAGTGGTTATCCACACATAAGAGCAGGACTTCCAGTCTCCTGTTCGATACTCATACTCGCACCCTAGCCTCTTAAAATTCAACCATTAATTTCAAATTAAAAAAATCTTCAAACAGATTCAGGCTGGTAACCGAATTTGAAAGCAGATCATAGGGAACTGAAATAAAATTGGAATCTGTGGGTGAAAAATCAAAATGTATTATCTGATTCATGTTCATTCTTGGGCATTTTTATTTATTTATTTCCTGAGGACAACATTAAAACATTGACAAAACATTTAATAGGCAAAACCTTGAACCAAAATACAACCAGTGGAAAATGAATGTCCTGCAGATGATTGAGACAATGCATTTTGTTCATATATAATACTGAACACGTATGTTGAAACCTAAAAATCCCTTCTGGAAAAAATTGGACGAATAAAAAAAGCCTCATAAATGAATTTTTTTAGATCTGCAACGCATTCGATGTCGGCAGAACTTGTTAAACAGTTAGCAGATTACAACATCTGTACTATAGACACTAGAGATGCAGAATGTTAAACTACACAACTGAAATGGTTCACTCCTATGGTGTTCTATTTGTTTAATCCTCAAAAGACACAGAAAAAGTTAATAGTGCAACCTATTGCTGGCCAAATTCTAGCAGAGTAACACACCATGATCCATCGTAGCGAGGTTGCCAACATATCAGAGCATGAAGAAAGAAGAAAACTGGTATGTAGGCCAATCAATGTAAAATCAAACAACACCTTTTTTCTCGAGAAAATGAATTATACATTCTGAGCAAGTGTATGGTCTCTCCATTTGAAATACAGAAGTGTCGATTCAGAAATGCTAAGCCTAACAACTTCAAAACTGTTTCCTCTTGTTCCGAAACAGCTTGTCTTTTTTTGCATACAAATAGAAAAAAGCAAAGAAAATCCCAACAGACAACATAGCAGAAGTCCATGGGAATGGTGGATCCCTAAAGCAAACAAGCGACGCCTCTAACTCTTGAGATGCCTCATAAACGAGAGTGTGGATGGCATACAGGTCGTGATCAGAGGACCTCAGATAATATAGAGCCATCTCATAATCGAAATGTGATATAGCAGAAATTGACTTGTCCAGCTTGTACCTAAACAAGTTCCACCTCTGGTAAAATTCAGTTCGTTGATTCTGTTTTAGAATTTTTCTATCACCTCCGTGTGCAACAATCGACTCAAGAACATCAATTCCAGCTGTAATGCTATAATTCAGTGTTGTCAGAAGAACATTTCTCCTAGCAGCATCCTTCTGAACAAAGGACAACGAAGATATCTCTGAAAAAGGCCCAAATGGCGTTTGTCCAACACTCCATGTGTAGTCCACAAGAGAGCTGTTATGCCTAGAGCTCCAAACCAGATGTGTGGGTGAAACCCCCCACATACTTTGCAAAATAGATCCCACTAGCGGTCTTTCAAGTTCCCGTGTCTGTGTGAAAACATGATGGCCGTTACAACTATAGTCACTCACAGTCTGTGTGCTCTTCGTCCTAACAGCTATTACCATATCTTTAAACGCCACAGACTGGTGAAATCGATCGAGCAACAGAATCATATTGACATCAAGATCAAATACATACACAGGAAGAACTCTGCCAAACTCCTCCTCAGGCAACTCACCTACCCTTCTAAACTCCTCCACCGATTCCAAGATTGTCTGGTGCAAACGCTTCGAGTCCAAATACTCACTGACAATCAAAGTGTAGTTATCAAACAAGTACCTAGAAGTGTAAGATGTGGTAGCCCTCGCGATAGCAAACGAGCAAATGGAGCACTCAAAGAACTTCACCTCATATTTCCTAAAGCTCAAACTCTGATCCCTCAACAACAGCTCATGATTATTAACCTCATCCATAAAAGTCCTCTCTATCGAATCCCAATCTAACCCCGCACTACCACCATCCCCATGTATATGAACAAATTCAACAATCAATTTATTCTCCATAGGCACAGGAATTCTCAAAGAGGGGACGAGAAGTACCTGATAAGCACTCCACACCAGCGAAGCCAAATCGGAAAGCAACGCCTTCTGCGACTTAGGCCGGCCATGTAGCGCTGCCAATGGATGAAACTCGCCCTTCGGCAAGACGCCATCGCCCGATAAAGCCGGCCCGTAGTCCACCGGTCCAGCTCCCAAATCGATCCACATGTAGCGATCTTTTCCGGTCCAGACGCTGCCTAAGCATTTGGTAAAACCCGGCGAGCTGTCGCCAGGGGTGTAGCTGTACGCGTACGGTTTACCTTGCGATCCGAGATGGATAATGTAGATGTGGAAGGAGTTACTGTGCTTCTCCTTTTCGAAGTCATCGTGGATAATTTGATCGATGATGGAGTGAGGGACGGGGGCGAGGGGGGATCGGAGGGGGGAGGGGGAGGAGGTGAGATGCGAATTAATGGCGGATGAGAGGGACGCGGAGAGAGAAGGATGGGACAACGAGGGGGTTAGGTGGAGGGAATGGGAGAGGGAGAGGTGGTGGCCGGAGGGGGCGAAGGGGGTGATGACGTGGAAGAGATCGGAGGTGACGGCGGAGGAGATGAAGGAGGCGAGAATGGAGGGGGCGGAGGGGGTGAAGGTGGGGCCGACTAGGTGGACTGTGACGGGGATGGGGAGATTGAGGGAAAGGAGGGAGGTGGGGATTGGGGGGTAGGTGGGGGAGGGATGGGCAAGGGGTTTTTTCAGGGTGGAGGGGAGAGAGGAGAAGGAATCGTTGGCGGCTAGTGGATCTTTCCGGGCTTGCTGGTTGAGGAAAGAGTCCAGCCCGATGATTGGGGCGGCGGAGGCAGCGGCGATGAGGAGGAGGAGAAAGAGGAGCACGGCGGCTGGGGGCATTTTGGCGATGGAGGGTGGAGTGGAGTGGACCGATGGGGGCTTTGAAGTGAAGGGGATTGACTTGGTGAGAGTGGAACAAGGAAAGAAGGTTGGTCGATTGTGATTTTTTTTTTTTTTCTTTTTTAGGAAAACAGTAAAATATTAGTAATTTATTTTCTTGATTTTGATCGATTTAAGTGTTAAATCTTGCATATGAGCCGTTGGAATTCCACAAAAGAAAAAAAAGATTGAGACGATTGGTGAAGCATGGATAGAAAAGACATCATCTTATTGTAAATTTTTATTAATAATTAACATTAAAATCCATAGTTTAGAAGTTTGCAACAAAAAATAAATCCAGGAGAAGGAACGATTTGCTTGCAACTACTGAAATTTGACCACTATTACTTTCTATTTTCCTGCAAAATCAATTTAAATAAATTCTCAAAATAAAATCAACTACTACTGCCAATCTTGTTCAGAATCACTACCACCCGAATTGGAATCCCAGAACTTGGAACAGGACGGACTTTCTTCCGATGCATCCGTTGAGAAATAACAAGTAGCAGTCTTGAAATCCCTGACACACACTCTGGCAGTTTCTTCGTCAACACCACCGGAAGTAACAATTCGACACCCATCAACGGCTATTGCTGAGCATCCAGAGGGTTGATCTGAAGCAGAAGCAATGAAGGAGTTTGTGCGTTTACCAGTATCCACTTCCCAAACATTGACATATGGATCATCTGGTCCACCCGTAACGATCTTGAATGAATCCATGAACACATGCTTTATAGGGCCAACATGCCCATCCAGTTCAACACTTGGTTTGGAAACACTCCTGATATCCCATAGCATTGCTCTGCCAATCATTTACACATAATTAATATGTAACTACGAGAAGCATCTTCATAATAACTGTTCCCTCTTAATTTCAATGGATATTAAATGTACATTACCAGCATCAATGAATCCCACGAGGATATAGCAGAGTGAAAATTGAGGAATTCAGATATAACACGCAAATATGCAGCAAATAAAAGTTCATTACCTGTCAGTTTCACCTATACAAAATGTAGATTTTGTGGGCAATATTTCAAACGTATGTACTTTTGTGTGCTGGTCTAAAGTGAATTTTTTATGCATTGTTCTAAAATCAACTGCTGTTACGGAGGAGCCAGCAGCAACATAGAGCAGTGATTCATGGCATTTAATACCCACAGGTCCAAGGGGTCCCACACAACTTGATGAACGAATAGAAGATGATACTGTCATAGTGTCCCAGACCCTAACCTATCAATTACTTGTGGTTAGAAGGCACAACAGTCCATGGAAACACACAAACAAACCCAGATGGCCAGATCCAACATAATAAATTAATAATCATACATGACACAATTCAATAGACCCAATATGTGGTCGCTTTTAGTCTCAGAGAAGTCCATTCAATGAAAACCATCGGAAGTTAAAGACTAGGAAGTGGGGGACGGGAACCTGTATACGAAAATACAAACAATGTGAGCATTTTCACAAAGAGTAGATTACCTTACCATTCTTTGCAATGCTGACTAACAGAGATGATTTGTGCCTGACAAGAGAAAAGAGCATAAACTTTAAGGTAAATGCCAACGGGTATTAGTTACAGGGATGAATCAAAGAGAAAGATAAAAAAACAACAGGAAAACATACCCAGCAACAGACATCAGTGATACAGCCTTATCATGCCCATGAAGTGTGGCCTTCAAAGCATGTTGGCCTCATTTTCCAGAGGAGAAAATGGACCAGAGGCGGACTGTTCCATCTTCACCTCCACTAGCAAATATTTTTCCAGTATCATCACCCAATAGTTTATCTGAGAGCGTAAGCACTGGGCCACTATGTCCTTTGAAGCATCGGTTCCCTCCCTAAGAATCACAGACATATGAACTTAAGGGTAATTTATCAGATGTAATAAATGTGAATTTTGTATCTGTCAACTATGGAAAGCTATAGACAACCCAATTTTCAGGGGAGCTTAAATTGGGATTGAGAAGTAATTAGAGTGGCTACGGGGCTATTTCGTATTTGTAGATAAATTTGCCACATATGCTCCTCATGATACCTTTGACCACAGGCGAACACAATGATCATTGCTTGATGTTATCAGAATACTATCATCTCTTTCAGAATCACTTTGATGTAGGTATGCCTCACTGGATGAAAACAATCTGCAGATCACACGATTATGGTCAACACTCCGAATAACAATTTGCAAATATCTAGAATAGTAAAGCCAAAGCTTCCAGAGAAAGGTTTGCCCACATCACTTATATCAAAATATTGCATCTATATAGTTAATCTTTCATATGATACAAAGGTTATGCTCAAAACCTTCTTCCCTTGCACTTAAAGTATGAGAATGAGTAATTGCAAATAGTTGAAAACCCAATACATTGTACTAAAGAAGAGAAATAGAAAAATTCCTAACCTCACACAAGTAACTCTAGCATTATGGTTACCACGAAGTGAGCAAGACATACCTCCATCGATGATGCTGTCATTCTGCAAGGAGTGTACGGATGTACCCTAGAAATGTAATCCAGTTGAACAAACTAATTTTATCAACACAATAATTGATCATGATGAACAAGTAAAGAGAAATGAACAAAATTAACGAAAAGGGCTCCAGGTTTGAGTTGAAAGCAAGTACCTGCGAGAATATAATGTTGTTTTTGTCGAACAATAAGTGGTGTGGAGGTTTTCCAGTAATATATACATCATTAAGTAGGGGATCAACATATTTAAACTGATACAAAGCAGTATGCCTTGAAAGATAAGCATCCCTAGTGCTGGATGCTTGATTAGACAGAGCACAACCTCCGGCCACTCTTGCCTGCTAATTCCAACAGTAGTAAGAACATATGGGTTTTTTTTTATATACCAGTAAGAAGTAAGAACTATGGTTGACAAGCAGAAAATGCTACAGGAGAGAGATGCCATATCATAAAACTCATGCAAACAAATGAAAACCTAGTCGTAGAATCATCACATATAACATGGTAAAATTGATTTCCTATTGATACAAACGATGTCTCCAAGTTCAAATTCGTTCAAATCGACCAGGATAAAACATTTAAATAGCAAAATTTCTATAAATTTCCCAATTTCATGAAATGAAAAAACTCACAACATTAAAAATAAGCGACCTGTAAAGTGATTGCCAAATAGAATCAGCGTAGGCGACTTTGTAGAGGTATTTACACGATATGGCCAAGCTGGAGACATCTCGGAGGTTGAGGTAACTCGCGCAGTGAGTCAGGGCATCTATGTCTAGATTCGTTATGCTCGTGGAGCTCCGACACGATGATGACGGGTCTGCTCGCATCTTGATTTCACTTCGAGTTGGGTGTTAGGCGGAAGCTAGGTGGCGGTGATGGGATGAAGACGGCGGCGCTGGGGCCGCGATGTGATGCCGACGGAGGTGGAAAAAAATGAGAGTAGGTAAGGGTGGTCGACGAAGGAAATAAATTAGGATTTCTTTTCCTTAGGGATAGAAGTGGTATTTCAAGGTTGGTGTATTAGTCTATTCGATAAAAATAGTGGGTGAATTAATACGATGGGGTGTACTAATTAAAAAAGAGGTGCAGATAACATGGGCCTGCAAAATTTAGCAACTAGATCCGTTACCCATTTTGGCCCATATTTTTGGGCCACGGCCCTGTTAAATATCAAATATGCCTCAATTATTAATATAATTATTACCATTTTTATAATATTATCAATTTTTATTTCTGGTATTTTCACAAAAACTCCCCCCCAAACAAAAACCAGCTTCACTCTTCACCCCATCCCTTCCCTCCGCGACAAATCTCTACCTTAAACTCTTTCAAGCCTTGGGGTTTCTCGAAGGGGATCATATCGAATTTCCTTCTCCGATCCGCTTCAGATCTGTAGCATGTACGGATTCGAAGCACTTACCTTCAATGTTCACGGTGGTTACCTGGAGGCCATCGTCCGAGGATACCGCTCCGGCCTCCTCACCGCCGCCGATTACAACAATTTGTGCCAGTGCGAAACTCTTGACGACATCAAAATGCACCTCTCCGCCACCGAATACGGGCCCTATCTCCAAAACGGTTAGTCTATTGACACTATAGTCGTTCGATTATTGGAGACGTGCTTAGTAATTTCGTTGAGATGTTGAGGAATTGTATTATCTTCATATGATTGTTGTATTTTTCGGTTCTAGTAGGTTGATCAGCTTGATTCTGTCTCATTTTACGAGTTAGCAAAAATTGTGTCCATGTACTCTTTCCGTGGGATTTTTCTGGATCAAAGATATAGACAACAAAGTAATTGGCTTATTCTCACATAATAGTTTAGTAAGTTGTAGTCAATTGGAAATAGTCGATTTCATTAAGTGACTATAGCTAGTTTTGTTGATGGAGCGGCATGCTGCTCCTAGCGAACTCAGTTTTTGCCTTTAGCAAATTGAAATTCGTCTTATTATAGCACCAAAAGTTTCTTTTACTTTCTATTGGAAAGGGGAGTTTCCCTTTGAGTAGATCTTGCTAAGACAAACTAACGGTGAGGCGGAGTATAATTTGGGAATGACAACTTTAATACTTTGGAAGGGATGGGTGTTAATGTGTGCTAGTTTGTGAACTGTCTCACACAAGTTTTTCCGATTTCCTTTATATGTGTGCTTGTTCGGTCTTGGAGTCAGCAGGTTGACCAACATGGTTTTTCATGTTACCAATGTTTCGCCTCGGAATTTAATTCAGCTGCATTGCTTAATGCTTACCTGTCTGCTGTCTATGAGTAGTTTATTTATAAAGTGGAGTTAGTTCCTTCCATTAATTTTCATTGACCTTTTATAGTTCATCCTTCATTACTGTCTGTAATTTGGGGGTTATATTAGCTTGTTAAAGTGTACTTATTGTTTGTCTATGATATTGCAGAGCCCTCTCCGCTGCATACAACAACAATAGTGGAGAAATGCACCCTTAAATTAGTCGACGAGTACAAACACATGCTAACCCAGGCCACTGAGCCTCTATCCACCTTTTTAGAGTATATCACGTGCGTATATCTCTCTTTGACAGTTTTCGTATGCATAACTCAGTTGGTGAATTAAAATTTTTGACAATTCCGTCAAAATACTATTACAAGGGTGCATAGACACTACGGTTTCAATCAATGTTCAAGTGGTTTATTTGTTACAAATAAGGCAGGTCTGCATTATTTTAATCAAATAGTGTAATCAGAAGCCTTTTAGCGCATTTCTTTTAATTGCAAGTAGCTCATTTTGGCTGGATTCTTTTATATCTAGTTGAAAATAGGCCTGTTTTGAAATTAAAGTTTTTAATTTATAGAGATGCCTGCTGAATCAAATTTACTACTCTTGCTATTTTATGTAAATAATGTAAGTATTAGAGTACATTTTGATAGTGCCTTGTTTGTACTAATAATGTGCAAAGTGGTTTCGACTTTCATGATGCTACAAATAGTTCTTGTGTCAGGTTGAGTCTTGCCAGCTGTATGTGTTTATTGTTTGGTTGTTTAGGGATAATCAGATAGCTTATTTCTGTTTTATGCATAATTTTATCAGAGACTCGGCTAAATGAAGGTAGGAGTATATATCTAACCATAGATAGTTTCTATTAACCTATTATTATAGACTTGCCTTGGCACAGGCAACTGTGACTACTTTGTTAGTTGTGACACTTTGCTATTTTTGGTGGGCATTTTGCTCTTTTCTGCCTACCACTTTTCCACTAGAGATGTGCTCTTTGAACTAAAAGGGGAAAAAATCATTATTGACCTTAACTGGTTGCTTATTATTTAGATACGGCCACATGATCGACAATGTTGTGCTAATTGTCACTGGAACTTTGCATGAGAGAGATGTTCAAGAATTGTTGGAGAAATGTCATCCTCTGGGAATGTTTGACAGGTAGTATACCGTATACCTTAATTGAACTTTTACATGCCTACATTGACATCACTAGATAACTTTGCCATTCATTGATGCAGCATTGCTACTCTGGCGGTAGCTCAGAATATGAGGGAGCTATACAGACTCGTGCTTGTGGACACGCCTCTAGCTCCATACTTCTCCGAGTGCATAACTTCAGAGGTATTGAATAGCAGCTGCTTTAACCTGATTTTGTTTCTTAATTATTTTTTATAAAAAATTAATTAGAATACACTGCTATATTGATTAGTGAATTTATATGCTGAAAAATAATAAAATATGAATACTGCAGATTTGTGTTTGAGTGTTTATTATTCTTGTTGTTATTGTTATTGTTATCATCACCGGCATTTCTTATTTTTGGGAATTTTCGTAGGACTTGGATGACATGAATATAGAAATTATGAGAAATACTCTTTACAAGGCATACCTTGAGGATTTCTACAGATTTTGTCAGGTAAATGACAATTCTGCAATGTATCAAGGCTCCTTTTCTTTTGCTACTATTTTCTCTGGTTCTTTATCCACTTCTAACCTAAGAATCTACAAATATAGAAACTTGGCGGCGCCACTGCAGAGATTATGTCTGATCTCCTGGCATTTGAGGCTGATAGAAGGGCAGTCAATATCACTATAAACAGGTTTGGTTGGAGTTCTGAAAATATTTTTGTAAAGGAGTACTAGATATAATATTCTGATGCTTCACATGCTTTCTGTGTCCAGCATTGGCACTGAGCTTACTCGAGATGATCGTAGGAAGTTATATTCTAATTTTGGCTTACTGTAAGGGCTTCTGCACCAGCTCTCTATATATTTGATACTGTTCAAGCTCTTTTTCCTGCTACTAATGAATATCATTGTTTGATAGATATCCTTATGGTCATGAAGAGCTTGCTATTTGTGAGGATATAGATCAGGTAATTATGATTTTTCTTTTGAAGCTCCTGTCTTTCAACTTTCATGGAGTGCTTTCTTTTTTCTTTTTCTTTTTCAAACTTTGATTGTTAAAATGCAATTTTGTTAAGTTATTTTCAATAGCAGTTGCACTCCTATTTATTTCTCGTCATTCTAAGTAACTATAATTTTTGTAATTGCCCAATCCTTCTAGGTTCGTGGTGCCATGGAAAAATACCCTCCTTATCAGGCCATATTTTCTAAGCTCTCCTATGGCGAGAGTCAGATACTTGACAAGGCCTTTTATGAGGAGGAAGTGAAACGACTTTGCTTATCTTTTGAGCAGCAGGTTTGTATTTCAGGGCTTAAACATTTTTCTAAGAGAAATAGCCTGTCTACTTTTACCATCTTTCTGTATTTCTCTGTCATTTTATTTCTCAACCCGTTGATTCTAGTTTTGCAATAATGAATCGAGATTTAATATATCTATAAACTTTGGTGGATGCAGTTCCATTATGGTGTATTTTTTGCTTACATGAGGTTGAGAGAGCAGGAGATCAGGAACTTGATGTGGATATCTGAATGCGTTGCACAAAACCAGAAGTCGAGAGTGCACGATAGTGTTGTTTTTATATTCTAGCAAGTCTCGTTCTCATATATCTCTGTAAATTTTTCTTTCCATATTTTACCTTTAATTTATGTGAATTTGCGGAGAGTATTCGTTCTATTGTTTGTTTACAACTTTGAAGAATAAGTCATGTGATTGAGTGGGAGGGGAAATTTGTTGTTGAAAATAGGTAATGTATGTCAATAAATCCATCTGATGGACAATGATACAGCACAGGCATATTTTATGTTTCTCTTTGTATTTATTTGATGGATATAGATTTGGCTCTTTTTAACTGAAGCACTGATTTTTTTTTATTTCTTTGGGTCTTGATATTTTTTATATATGGAGTAATAAATAATGATAAGTTTGGTATTTTTAATTGGAGTCACTCTCCTGTGCACCCTATGCTAGTATTAATTCAAATTGGTGCAATTTGATTCAGTTTTAATTTGGATGAACTATGCACTCTAAACTCTAACCCTTAAACAATTAACCCTAAATCATATATGAACCATTCGGGTCGGGTGAACTATAAACCACTTGGACCGAGTGAATTATGAACCACTTAGGCAGGGTTTGGGTCTGGGTTGAGGAAAAAATAAACCTTAAATTGAAATTAAAGTTAAAAAAAATTAAAATTGAAAAAAAATAAAAAATAACTAAAACTGAAAAAAAAATAATAATAACTTGTAGAATTAAATTGTACCAAATTGATTTGGTGCTAATGATGTATCTGAGAATTTGTCATTTAATTGCACTTCAGTGGTGGGGGGTTTACGTTTAAATATTAAATAGAATAAAATTTTCAGTGGCGAAATTTTCTAATGCAAAGACCAAACTTTAGAAATTGGATAAAGGTAATTATATAGTGTATTGATTGGCTTGTATTATGTCATGAGTCATGACGACATATGAAGACAAAACAGTGGTGAATCATGATTACTCTCATATCACGTTATATTCCTATGGCGAATAGGTCGTGCGTGCGACAAACTAAATCTTTATTTGTTGACTATTTGTCACGTGTATTGATTAAAAATTGAAATTAAAAAGTATTTAACAAAAATAAGAAAAAGAACGATTAGTCGCCTTAACTTCAAACTCTTGTATTCCGGTAGATGGTCAATGTTAACCTTTGATCTTACTTTCAATATAGTATAAGATTGGTATCGAAAAAAGTGTAATTATAATCCTTAGGTTTGAATTAAAGCATAGATGTCTTCAAACTGAACTTTAGCATAAAAATCAGCCTGAAGTTGATGCCGAGGAGTAGATGCGATCCTAATAAATATCACAAAATTGATTTGCATTTCAATATTATCTTCGTTCCCTTTATACCTGGGTTGGTTATTTGATGAAAAAAAAATAAAATTGTATCTTTGTAAATTCTTTTTTTTTTTGAAGAATCAAATGTTCAATTTTGCTGGTTGGCTTAAAAAATTTCAAATTGAATTTTTTTGGACAAAATATTTTAAAATTAAACCAAAGTGATCAAAATTGAAAAAGTAAAATATATAGGATTAAAATTGAACACGCCAGAGTTATTGGACGCTTTGTAATATTATCGTGTTTTTTTTATCAAAATATCTTAGATGATCAGTGTTAGTTATTTTTAGGCATGCTCAAAATAAACCGGAACCGGTGGTTCTAGAACCGAATCGAAACCGTAAAACACACGGTTCGGTTTCGGTTCCATCATTTCTAGAACCCCCAAACCGCTTTTTTTTTTTTTTTAAATTTCATTGGTTTAGATCTCCTTCAACTCAATCCAATGACTATAATCATTTGTAGTGTACTATTAGCCTTCTGCTAGTTTTACTAATTTACTATTGTTGCATTTTAATATTGTTCTAATGTAGAAATGTTTGATGATGTATCAATTAGGCAATTATCATGTATTTATAATTGTCTAATTATAAAATTATTTATGTTTTAACTATTGTAATCTTCCATTTAAATTCTCATAACAATAATTTGTCATCTACATGTACATTTTTTCAAATTTTAGATCCAAAATTTAAAAAACTAAAAAAAAAAAAAAAAAGGGGGGAGGAACCGCCGGAACCGCCGGTTCGGAACTGGAACCGAAACCGCCTTGGCCACGGTTCGGTTCCGGTTCCACCTTCAAACATTTTGAAACCGCCGGTTCCAGAACCTTGAGCACCCCTAGTTATTTTCGTTAAGTATTAATTATTTTTATTAAAAAATATTAAAATTATACGGTGCAATTGATACATCTAAATATTACTCGTATAATTATTTGAGAAGGTTTGAAAATGATGATTAAGTAAGTTTGTAGAATCGGATATTACTGAAATAATAATTTTGGGACATTAGTATTATTTCAAAAATTAAAATGTGGGACCACACACGTAATGAGTTTCTACAGTTTCCCGACGGTCGGAAAAGAGTGGGCTAAAAATTCGTCAACCTCGTCCCCATATATTTTGTGCGTTTGTCCAAATGCTCCCATCTCTCTACCTATAAAAAAAAAGCTTATACGTATATCGAGTTCGTATGATGCTTCGGAGCCCATTTGCCATTTCATTAATGTATTGTAAAATAAAATAAATGTAACTAGGTTTCTTTATATAATTTTTTTTTTTGAGTTTTTTTACTCCACGTGTAACAAAGCGAAGCGAATTAGTAAAATTTGGCACTCAAGAAAATAGTAGAGATAACGAGTGTGATATGAAAAAGTAGAAGAAATAACGAGTTCATGTTAAAATAAGTAAGCGAAAAGTAGTACCCCTCCGAACCATAATAATCGTTATTTAAGGATATTTATTTTACCTTTATTATCATTTATATATATATATATGAGTAATGATATATAATCAATTATCTGATTTTTTATGGAACCAGATTAATGACGTGTCATGCCAACTATTCCCTAAACCATGAACCATAAACCCTAAATCATGAACCATTCGGATTGGGTGAACCATGAACCACTCTGGCCGGGTTTGGGTCCGGACCGAGTAAAAAGAAAAATATAATTGAACTGAAAAAATAAAACTGAACAAAAAAAAAAATTACATTTTTTTTTACCCAAATTAACCTAACTTCGGCGCCAGAATCCCGAACCCGCCCGAGTGGTTCATGGTTCACCCAACCCGAATGGTTCATGATTTAGGGTTTATGGTTCATAGTTTAGGGAATAATTGACATGACACGTCATTAATCTGGTTCCATAAAAAACCAGATAGTTGGTTCTATATATATATATATTTAATGTAATATAAACTATCATAAATATTAAGCTAGTACAATGTAAAACTGAAATAACTAAAAAATTACTCTCACAGATATTTTGAATGTGATGGAGTTTAATAAGAGCATAGATGTATTTGGAAAAAAAAAATGGAGGATTAATAAATATGCATACTTCAGAAATTCGCACGACAGAGATGAGTTCCTCGTAATTGTCGAAAAATAGATATTGACTTTTCCAGAAAGAGAAAAGTGAAAATGACCCCACCACTCTCAAATTTTTTGCTCCTATCTTCTCCATGATGGAGGATGTAAATTGTGAAACATACTTTAAATATTATTTTTTTTTGGAAACCACTTTATAAAAATAAAATTAACAACTTTTTATTTGAACGTATTTTGGTGCTCCTATCTTACTTTAATATAAACAACAAAATACCGGGCCTGTAAAGTGGTGGAATACATATGGTCTCCTTCGAAAGAAACAGAAACTGGTTTATCCCATCTTACACAAACTCACGCCACAATTTATAAGTGATTATAGTTACTTAAAATTGTGTGCATAAATAATTTGAGGTATTTTATTTATTTTTTAATAGCTTAAATAAACTCTTATAAACTATAAATTAGAAAATTCAAAAAGGGTACTTTTAATAATTTATTACTCTTTTTTAAAAACTTTTAATTTTTTTTGCAAATACTATCAATTTTTTTTACAAACATCATCAACTTTTACTATTAATCATTTTTTTTTATAATCACTAATTTTAATCACTTCTTTAAAACTACAAGTTTTTGCAAACACCCCATATATGGTCATGTGGTAGAAGTTGTACAATTTTTTAAAATTAATATCCAGTGAAATTATGATATAAATTAATGGTCTCACGGAAATCATAAATTCATAATGAAAACAGGTTATAAAAGGACAATATAGTATAATATATAATTATATTGTTGTTTGCTTTTTCTTGAAAATTAAATTTAGGAGCTCATCACTTACTTTTCTTATTGCACTAAAAGTTTAGATGGTTTGTTTTGGATCAACATCGTAAACTTGTGATACTTCTTTCTTGGGTATGTTTGTTTATGGATTGGGGAGCCGTTTTTGGGATTTCAAATCCCAAATCCCCGTTTGCTTATCATGATTTCAGTATAGGATTTTAAATTCTCTAAAATTCTATTATATAATACCTACGATACATCTATTTTATTTTTTTCAAACACAATTTTCAATACACTATCAATTATCTATCACACATTATTCAATTATTATTATTTATTCAACTTAATATTCTCTCTCTATTTTTTTTACTTTATTATTATTACATAATCATTCAATCATTTTTATATTACCTTTTACAATATAAATATTATTTTCTATCATCTACTTTTTCAAAATCCTACTTTATCAAATTCTACAAAATCCACACTCCCAAACATATACAAAATACAAATACATTTTTTACTTTATACAAAATCCTTTCAAATCCCTTTTACATGATTTCAAATCCTCTCAAAACTATAAACAAACATATCCTTAGTGTAGTTGGCAAATTCTAAAAGTGGTAGCTAAATAAAAAAATGTATAATATCATTTCATCTCCAAGCTAGCATTACATAAGAGGGTGGATATTTTTTTTTTTAAATCAATAAAAAATTTATATTGAAATTTAGAAGTAATACTTACTTATTTTTCGTATAAAACTTAATACTTTTATGATAGATTTGTTTTGGATAAAATTGTGTGCGAAAACCATCTAATTTCGTCCGACAGAATCACAGAACCCATGGCACGCAGTTCACAGTTAGCTTCCACTGTCTAATTAGTAATTACTAAATATTATCTGGAAAATAAATGTGTAAAAAGATTATATACAATTTTTTTAATGGAGATACTAGACGTGGGGCTGGTATAGTAGCACTATATATAGCTGCTAATATCAAGGAGGATATATAATTTCCTTAATAATTTTGATTTGCATTATATATAGACGAGAACCGTAACACCCCGAAAATTTACAAATCAGTTATATTTTTTAAACTTACATAAGAGATTTTTCCAATACTTTTTAAATTCAAGTTTATCCTTCAATATTTATAAAATAATATTTTCATCAAGATCCCATAACTTTCTCAGCTTCAACTCATATCTTTTTTAAATTTACAAAATATTTGGATTCAATTTTTCTCCTAAAAACAAAAATATCAATTTCGTGATTTTTTTATTATAAAATAATGGTCCAAGCTTTACGTTTTTTTTTTTAAAAGGACATAAATCCTTCGTGTTTCATACACTAATTTCCGAAGCCCACCAACTTTCAAAGTCTTGTTTACAAATTCGCTACACATCTTCTTTATTTCAATTATTATTAATTATTAATATTATTATTCTAAGTTTATCTATTCAACTATTAGATTAGATTTATAAAAGCTATGTTTTCAAATTTTATCTCTATCCACAAAAAAGTCAAATCTCAATATTTTCATGATAAATTAAAATCCCAAATTTTCACTAACAAAATTATATTTTCCTCCCTGTAAATAAATGTCTCTTCTTTTGAAATCAAAATACACAAAAAATATATTTCTCACTGTAAACAACAGTTTTAGTTTTTCTTTCCTGAACCAAAAAGACATTCGCGGCTCGCTTTTGATCTTCTTTAGTAAAGAAGGTAACAATTTCTTCCTCTTAACCTTTTAAATATTTAGCATTCGGTCAAGATCAACCTGTGCTTTTTATTTAATTTTCTAATTTTAAGTAGGCCAAAGGATTTCGGATTCCAATTAAAGTTCAAAGTTTTGTTTCATCAATTGTTCAAAGTTTAAATCCTTTTCAAGTATATGCAGTTTTCGAAAATAAACGAGCAGTTACAAACATGATCCAATCACTTTGTCAAAATATTTTTAATTTATAAAGTTATTTTTTTCGAAAAGAAGGCTCCAATCATTTATTTGTTTAATAAATAGAGGTTTATAAATTTTGAATTTCAAAACCTTTTCGGCCACTACAATTCAAACATAAATTTAGTTTGATCAAATTATTAGTTCGATAAGAAATAATTATTATTTTATTTAGAGAATAATATTAAGATTTGTTATATCATTTTAGGCACAAGGAATAAAGATATTTCATTGCATCATTCACTACATCCTTGACGTCGACGATTTGAGGTGGAGTTTTCTTCTCATAATTGATTGGTATGATTTGTCACTTTTAAATGTTTATGTGGATTTAATTGTTGCTTGCTGCATTCTACAATATGATTTTCGTTAACGCATATTGTGACTTTTCAAATCACTCGTTGAAGCATTTTATTCGTGGGAAACCATGCATCTCTGGTTTAGCCAGTGCATCGTTGGTATAGCCAGCGCATCCATGATATAGCCATGGAACAAGTATATGGTATGTATGTTATGTGAGTTGATGATTTTATTTACGTGTTATGTCTGTGACAAAGGGAACCTCACTGAGCTAGTGGTTTTGCTCACCCCAATTTCATTAACATTTTTCAGATTAAGAAGGAGTGCGGTGGAGGGACGGTGGATTGCCTCAAGTGGTTAATTAAGTTTTATTCAACAATTGATTTCATTTAAAAATTGATTCATGTTATTTTACATTCAAAGTATTAGTTTTAAGATTTAAATTATTTTTATTTAAATGAGAGTCGCATCCCTGTTATTGCATTAAATCTTGTTTGAGATAAATAAATTTTTTAAAAATGATTCATGTTATTTTCAATAATGTTTCATGTTTTAACATTTAAACTATTTTTTTAAAACACTTAAAACAACTTAATTAAGTTTTATTTTCAAAGATTTCATTTAAAAATTGATTCATGTTATTAATTAAGTTTTATTCAACAATTGATTTCATTTTTAAAATTGATTCGATCCCCTGTTATTTTACATTCAAAGTATTAGCTTTAAGATTTAAATTATTTTTATTTAAATGAGAAGTTCAATAATGTTTCATATTTTAACATTTAATCTTGTTTTGAAATAAATAAACTTTTTAGTGATTTTCAAAGATAAGGTTCAATAATGTTTCATGTTTTAAACATTTTTCATTTAAAAATTGATTCGATTTATTTTACATTCAAAATAACTTTAAAGATTTAAATTATTTTTTTTAAATGAGAGTCCCTCCTGTTATTGCATTTTTGAAAAATAAATTTTTAGTGATTCAAAGATAAGGTTCAATAATGTTTCAAACATTTAGAGGCGTGTTTTGAAACAACTTAAAAAAAATAAATGTTTCAAAAAATCTCACAACTTTTTAAAATAAGTGTTTCAAAACACACCCTTATTTCCGCTGCAAATTCTTATAAAATTTATACATATTTGGACTACGAAAATCGGGATGTGACAAGAACATACTTTTGCAAAATCAATAATTTGGGCAATACTTTTTATTTGCTCTCTGTATTTGCTCACATTATTACGAGTAACGAAGTATTTGGTCTCTTATATTTTTTTGAGTGCATGGTCTCTTCCTTATTAAAAATCATCATTAGAATCTAAAATCGTTATTAAAGAGTAAGAAACAATGACAAAATTTTCATATTTTAAGAATCCGACCATTAGATATAGTTTGGATTGCCTTTTTTAAAGTCTCAAATTTTAAATCGACTTTGAAATTGTTTAAAACATAATCAGATGATCGTTCAAATAAGAGATAACAAAAAAATTATTAAAGTTAAGAATCCGATCAAATGTATTTCGATGTGTACAGTTTAGAATAACTTATACGAACGATGCTTTGTATAAATATAGGATTTAAATTTTTTATGTAATGGTAATCTATGACGGTTTGAGTCTGCAACGGTTCGACGGTTCGAACAAGAAATAACGACAAAATTATAAGTAAAAGTAAAGAATTCAGTTAAATGTCTTTAGTAGATATAGTTAGAATTCCTGCTAATGATGAATGACCGTTAAAATCTAAAACGGTTATTAACAACAGATAACGACATAATTTCTATATTTAAAATCCGACCAAATGTACTTCACTAGATACGGATTGCCTTTTTTTAAAGTCGAAAGTTTTAAATCAACTTTACAATTCTTTAAAACAAAAATCAAATAACGGTCCGAATAAGAACAAAATTATCAAAGTTAAAATATTAATCAATGTACTTCACCGTATATTATTTAGAATACCTTATACAAATGATGCTTCGTATAAATATAGGATTTTAGAATCAACAACGGTTCGAACAAGAAATAAAGACAAAATTATAAAAGTAAAGAATTCAGTCAAATATCTTTAATAGTTATAGTTAGAATTCCCACTAATGACGAATGACCGTTAAAATATAAAACGACATATAACGACATAATTTCTATATTTAAAATCCAACCAAATATACTTCACTAGATACGGATTGCCTTTTTTTAAAGTCGAAAGTTTTAAATTAACTTTACAATTCTTTAAAATAAAAATTAGATAACGGTGCGGATAAGAACAAAATTATTAAAGTTAAAATTTTAACCAATGTAGGTTTCGAAAAAATAAAATTAAATTAACCAATGTACTTCACCGTATATTATTTAGAATACCTTATACAAATGGTGCTTCGTATAAATATAGGATTTAAGAATCTGCAATAACGACAATATTATTAAATAAAGAATTCGATATAATTTTGATTGCCTCTTATGATGATGAATGACCGTTAGAATCTAAAACAGCTATTAACAAGAGATAACGTCATAAATTCCATATTTAAAATTATACCAAATTTTCTTTACAAGATAGCTAAGTCTTGGATGCATCAAGTGCACCGTGTACTTAATAGTATATTTTAAAAACCTGCTATTATATTTTACGACACAAATTCTATATTTAAAATTAGACCAAATTTCTTTACAAGATGACTAGATCTTGCGTGCACTAAGTGCATTGTGCATTCTCTATAACTTACAACTTATTGTGATTATATTTTACAAAGTAGATCACATGATCTACTTTTCATATTTTATCATATATTATTATAATTATCTTTTAACATGTGTACATATAATAACAAGTAATTAATAATATTAAACAAGTCACTTATCAAAGTTTAAAATATAATAAAGTAAAACGAGGGTAATATATACGGCTAAAAATTTATATGTTATTTATTTGATCATTATCACATTTAAAACATAGTTGTGACTCATAAACTTATCAGTCATATGATAAAAGTAAATGAGATTCGTCCCATGCATAAAATCGTCTTGTACAAATGCTTATCTAGTTATCATCATTGAACAATATTAATTATTAATTGTATCGCACAACTTATGTACATAAATGTATTTTTTCGAATCATTTCATTTCTTTTTATGAAACGGTCACTTTATTATCATAAAAAATATTAAATTCGACTGATAAAAGGTTGATTTTAGGTAGGATATTCAGGAAAAGTCAAGTCTTGAGAAGTAGCAAGCGGAAAGTAATTAATTAGAAAACAAAAAAAAGAAAAGATAAATCCGCTCATCTGAACAGCCCATTGGAAAGAGTAATCAGGCACATGGTTTTCTTTTCGACTCTCCTGAAACTAACCGTATAAATACCCCCTACCCCATTTTCATACCCCACCTGCAAAAACTTGATCCTTATTCATACATACATACATAAATATACATACAACATGAGTTGCAAAACAACATTTCTCTCAATCTTTTGACACATATCTAAATACACAATTCAGTGTTGAACCTGGAAATATCATGTCACTAGCCTAATTCTTGATTTAAAAAAGATACCCCTTTCTTGAATTTCCCCTGTTTCTTGTTGTTTAATTTCTTCAAGATTGAATCTTTTTGAGGGAATTTTGGATGAAAATGGGGATTGAGCAAAACGGGAGTGGTGGAAATGGAAAAGGAAAAGTGAGCAATGAATCTCGAAAAGGAAAGCGAAAGGCCAAGAAAATGAGCGCTGTTCAAAAGCTTTATGAAACTTGCAAGCAAGTGTTTGCTGATTGTGGACCGGGCATTGTTCCATCTCCTGATAAAGTCGAAAAACTTGCTGCTGTTTTGGGTATAAAATCAATCCCTTTTCTTATATTTTTTTTCTAATTCTTGTGTGAGAATTTGATGATGCCGGCCCTCTAGATTCTTGTCAATGTGGGGCAATCAAGACTTGTTTTTGGGGTCGATATCTTTGAGATGGTCTCGAAATTTATTGGTATTGATTAGTTGGTGAAATGCTTTAAATTTGGATTCCTATAAGAATTTGAAAGGTTTGGAGTTATTTAATTTGTTTGGTCAATGCTATGAATGTAGCAGAACAACCTTGAAAGATTGTAATTTTATTTGGTATTGGTGGATTAGTTGGGGTTGGCATGCTTTGTTCTTGTAGGGGCTGCTGATGTTTGAATTCTTGATAATGACCCCTGATTGAATCCAAATATTGCCTTTTATATGATATTTAAAAAAATTGAAAATAAAAAAAATTGCGGCTGTTATTTGTAAAATCAAATTTAAAAAAGAAAAAAGAAAAAAGGGAGAAATCTGCTTCTGTCCTGAGTTTCTATGCTATTTATGTTATTATGTACCACTTCTCTTGGAATTTGTATATTTAAAACATGAACCTTACAATGCATTTCCTAGGTACATTTGCCTAGAAATATTTCTAATTTTGCACGTATGGAGCTTTCTTTTCCCAACGTTATCTGCATTCCAAAAATAGTTTCATGCATCACTTAAAAAAAATTATAAAAAATTGAGATACTATTTTCTTAGCTTGAAATTTATATTGTAAAACCCCTTTTGTTGGCCTGCTTAATCTGTAAGCATTGAAGCTTACTTAATCACATTCTTAAATCTTGTTATTTTGCAGTACATTGGACCAATTCTTAAATCTAATCACATTCTTACTATAGAGTAATTTTTAGCACTTTCATTGTATAGTTGTAGTTAAACTAAAGGGATTAAATTTTAGTGCATAAGAAGGCTGTTTGTATTCTTTTATCTGTTGTATTAGTCTAAACTGAGGTAACCACTGCAGATGGGATGACTCAAGTGGACGTTGGCCTGCGGCCAAACCTGCCATTTTTTGGCAGCGAACGCGCACATATTATAACGTACCAACAGCTCTACGAGTGCGACAAATTCTCCGTACGGAATCTGGTTCCTATATTGATGAGAAATTCCCCAAGTGCTCATCTTTTTATCTCTTTTTGGCTAATTATTTTGTTATGTTTTGAAACTAAATTACAGATTGGAATCTTCTGCTTGCCCCCAAAAAGTGTGATCCCGCTTCATAACCATCCTGGAATGACTGTTTTCAGCAAGCTTCTCTTTGGAACCGTGCATATTCAGTCTTTTGATTGGACTAATGAGGCCGATCAGAACATCGATAGCACTACAATCGCGAATGATGTAGACCCGAAACGTAAGTACTTCCGTACTTGTGGATAATTTGGTTATTCGTAAATTTCCTGATTCAGTGTTATATATGTAAACAGTTTTATTGTATAACTGGTTCATAACTTTTGAACATAAACCATGTGCCTAAGAAATGGAAATAATGAAATTGGATGGAGGTAGTAATTTTACAGTATACCAACTAATACTTTTAAAGGAAACAACTAATACATTTTAATTAAACAACTAATACTCTTTTAAAAAAACAGATTATCTTTACTCAGCACGGGGTTTAAAGTATATAGATAGCAATGTTGGAAAAATGTGAAAAATTAAATATTGCGTGTGTGTGCAGTTTCAGTGCGTCCGGACGGATTGCGTCTGGCTAAGGTGAAGTTGAATTCGGAGTTCACGGTGTCAAGTAGGACAAGCGTTCTGTATCCAGCTGATGGTGGGAACATGCACCGGTTCACAGCCAAAACGGCGTGTGCTGTGCTCGATGTGCTTGGCCCTCCATACTGTGATCCCGATGGCCGCCATTGTCAGTTCTACCATGACTTCCCCTTTCATGTTTTTTCAGGTATACCCCCACGAAATCTCGTTTCGTTGTTTATATTTTATTATTCACACCCTAATTTCCTCCGTACACACCCCGAAAGACGAAAATGTCCATAAGCTTTATATAGTTTGTTGTATCTTATATTTTAAGTCATTTTCTTGTGAAGGTGCAAAAATTATAAAACATTAAGGTATAGTTTTAGGATATAAAGTTTTTATTTTTTACTTTATAAAGTACTACATTTTACCAAATTAGGATGTGTATAGAGGATTTTGAGACGTTTTATTATTAGTTTCCATCTTTTAAAAAAGTACGTTTGGCCAAATTGGGATGTGTATAGACTATAGAGGATTTTGCAACGTTTTATTATTAGTTTCCATTTGTTTTTTTTCCAACTCTCATTACATTAATTTGATTTACAGTAAAAAAGGTGTTGGTGGACGAGGAGGGGTACGTGTGGCTTAAGGAAAGGGAGATGCCGAAAGAGCACATCGTAGTCAGGTTTCCCTACAATGGTCCGAAGATAGTGAATAAGTGATTTGAACAGTTTGCAATATTCCTGTAGCACATTTGCCTGCCTTTTTTTGTTAGCTCTCTCTGCTTCTCTCTCTCTTTCCAGAAAAGAAAGGGGATGTTGGAATTTCTTCATCTCTGTTTGGAAAGTTTGATGTAAATAATAGCCGAGAACTACAGTTTCTTTTTTATATTTAAATGACTAAATGAGAGAGTTGTTTTATTCTGTTGGTATATTTGGTTTTCTTGCGTTATTTATAGTTGCGTAATTGCATGTATTACCCATTTGCTATTTAGCAGCGCAAGTACAGGTTTTGTCAGGCTTTGCATCGAAAAGCAACGTCTATTTATCAAATTTAGACTTAAATATGAGATTTGGATCATGTGCAGCATTGTGACGTGCATAAAAATTCATACGGAACTATAGTGTATTTTTTAACTGAATAACACATGTGATGTGCATATAAATTCATACGAGTCTATAGTGTATTTTTAATTGAATAGCACATCCTGAATCCAAATACACAGTAGACTTATATGAGCATGTTTATACATGAACTCTATTATTATTTTGCACAAAAATTATTACGGTTGTTTGTATATAAAAATTATCATTGTTTAAAAAATACTTTATTTTTCAAGTAGTGATAGTATTTGTACATAACAATATTAATTTTTGTTTATAACAGTGATATTAAAAAAAAGTTTACCGTGAATTGAAATCAAATTCAGACAAGTTTTTATCTTGAAAAAAATATTTAAAACTATTATTAATATTATTTAATGTTAAAATATAGTATTATCTTATATTAATATTATTTAATGTTAAAATTTAGCATTATTTGATTTTAAATGGTTTTGCAAAAGCTCTAGTCCGGCTCATTTGTTAAGTAGGCTAGGTTCTTTTATTGGCCTTAGTATGGATTCCTGTCGGATAGTCGTGATCTATTTATTTACAGTCTTAATAAATATTTAATTTTTTTATATTTTGAGGTGAAGACATTTTTTATTGAACCTTGGAATAGAAAAATATAATCATTTTACAATTTTTTGGATACAATATCTATTCCATAAAGTGTATTTTATTTTAATATGTTATCTTTTATATGCATGTTTCCTCAATGTTCCTTTTTAAAAGTTTTCTCCCCATTTTGATAAAAAAAAAAGTGAATTGAGATTTTAAAAAATGATATATTTTATATTTTATTTTATTTTGGACCTCTTCTTTTTTTCTCATTTGAATGTTCATGCATTCATAGCATATTGAAATATAAAATTGAGTTGAAAATTAAAAAAAAAAAAAAAAGTGAAAGAGAAAATATACAAACAAAGTTTGGGCCATATGCAGACTGCAGAGTGTCACAAATTCCAAAAGGCATGTATTTTCTAGTTGATATATTGGCCAAAGTCCATTTTTGAAGCTGGGCGAGCCGAACAAACATTAGGGTTACATAGGTTTGAATTATCCAAATTTCTAATACAAAAACGACACTAAAATCAATCCAATTTCCACGAAATTGTTACAAGAAAACCAGTCTCCAATTTGATCGAGTTCACATATTTAAATCCCACCTTCAATTATAACTAAAAAAATATGTACTAATGAAATCAAATGAAAAATTAGAACATTTAGGTAATAGTCTTCACATTGCTATATATATACGCATGACATTTCCTATCAAAATACTCACATGCATATATCATGTATTTTATTGATAATCTATTTATGTATAAAGAATAAGCAGTTGTGTGGATACATATGATTCTTATATATAGGATATTTCATCAAAATATAGTGTAATAAACTCAAACATACTGGATTAATCCTAAGCTTTTAAGCTTGAGGCACACATATATTTTTGTAAGGTTTGACTATATATATATATATATATGCAAGTGTACATTAATAAACATTATTATACATCTTCAATATTTACTGTATTGTCGATATTAATAGCAAATATGAAGCTACTGATACATGACAATTGTCTCATATAGTGAACATTTATAGGCGCAATAATACACAGTACTTCATTGAGGATTAATATTTAATTTAATTCGGGTACGTAATATATTAATCCAAACTGATATGAACGATATTAAAACCTAGGCTTAGCAGGCTGTGTCTCCATCATGGTGGTTTGTTACAGAAAACACAATCATAAACAAACTAGTAAATTAATTAATGACTTGATCACTAATTTTATGCCATACACATTTTAAATTTAAAAAATGCTCAATCAAATACTACCCAAATCTCAAATTTCGAAAATTGACCGATTGAAATATATTACTCCCAACTTGGCCACAAAGTCTACATGTAGTAAATACCATCATTAATGAATACTTATAAATTATAATAGTATTAATTTAAGTCGACCTTTCACAAATGAACTTAGGCTCCATTTGGATAGTGAGAATTTGAAATGAATGTATTTGAAAAAATAATAAATGTAAGAATGCATATATTTCAAATCATGAATTGTTAAGAGATGAGAGAGAAGCGAAGAGAGTGAAAGGAGGAGAGAGAGAAGAGGTAGAGAGGAGTGGATTTCAAATGACATGGTTTTGATGAAATCCCTCAATTTTAAACTACACTCAAATTTAAGTATTTGTAAATTCATTTAACTCAAATAGAACGAGTGGTGATTTGTGTGTGAAATTCACGGATTTTAAATTCATCCATTCAAATGGAACCTTAAGGCTTATGTAATTTATGATCACTCTGTGATTTCGTTAATTAATTATTGACCTTTTTTTTTTTTTGACAAAGTTTAATGTGCAACTGGTGCATGGATCTAAGATCCATTCACTCGTCCTAATTTTATCCATATATCCACATAATATATTTAATATATTTAATGAGTCAAATTTTTCTTTTAATAGGTCATTGAATTGCATGAGTGCACCGGTCCACAAGAAACCCACTCTTTTTTGTTTTTTAAATGTTGATAATCGTTGTAGTTGTTAGCCAAACTGAGTAAATAAGTCGGACTAGTCAGTAGTCAATTAGCCTTTGGAAGTCTCAAGAATTGAAAAGTAATAACATTATTTCGAATTCGTATCAAATCCCTATTTCAATATAATTACTCTTATATAGTTGGCGTTATGTGAATACTATATGCCAAACTTCTTGACTTAAATATCAAAGCCTAGAGGGCTTATTGGTCAAACTAAAGGTCTGAAATCATAACTAAGATACTTGTCAATATTTTTTTTGACAAAAACTCATATGATCGAGACGGTTTCATACATGAGATGGGATAAAACCTAGCACATATCAATATACATTTCTCTTAAAGTGTTAAAGTTTCAATGTTCAAATTATGTTCCGTCTCATCATGACACCATCTCACGCAAGCGTGCATCATTTTATTATACTAATTTTATAATTTCACTAACAATACATTTTAATTCCCCAACAAATTAAAATAGCTAGCTTGAACTAAAACCAAAAGCATAATTAAATTAATGACCACTTTCCGTGAACCATACTTTTTAGCTAAGCTGTCTATCTTCTGATGTAATGGAACATGAGTTTACCTTTGTACCGACCCTGTGGAAGCTTTAATGTTAAATTACTAAAACTCTCACAAAGTTTGTCTAATTAGCTAAAAACAACCTCATGGTTTGAATGAATTATTATATTAATATATATATATATATATATGATACTATTGATATAGATCTTTGCACGATCCTTATGTTAATATGGTATCAGAACCATGAGAAGTAGGGTATATATAAGTTATATGGTTTCATGATTCAATACATCTTGATTCTAATGAATCTGCTCCGATTAAAGGATACTGTTAAGAACAGTATGACTCAGGAATATGATATTCTTGAAAATCTTGATTTATTGAATAAATGGACTATTCCTAAAATTGAACCTAAAATGGTTTATAAATTAGGAGCTTTTGAAAAAATAGGTTTTAAACAAATTGTTAAAACTACTGAATCCTCTATACCTCTTCATGAAGAAGAGATGGTTATTAAATTGCTTAGTAAAAATGATATTTTTTACCTTACAAAAAAAGAACTCATAAGTTCTTACATATTGGTTGTGTTTCGCGTGTCGCTTTTGGACCGCGCTTACTTTAAATGGTTTACCGTAAAAGTTTTCTAGCTTCTCTTATGGATGGTAGAAATCTTAATTGGACACAATTCTTAATGGGAATTATAGAGTCTAGTTTGGCTTTAGGACCTGTCTATTTTGGCGCATATCCAAATTTATCTCTATCTTTATCTAATAGTACTATTCTTGAAGCTTTAACATTAAATGTTAAAACTCATGGTTATAATTACATACCAGGTACATAGATTATGTGTATCTGTTATCGTATTTATTATAAGCCTTTATTTACACTCAATCCTATGTGTAAAAGAATTGAGAAAGATAATAATGAAACTATTCTTATAGAAACTAATTTTGGTAAATCAAATATTACTACCAGAAGATCCATTAAGTGGGAAGAAATTATTTTTCCTGAAAATTGGATAATAGAACAATCTGTTCCTAAAAATCCTATTATAAATAGTGATTTTAAACATATTACTCAAAGTAAGGATGGTATAATTAATATTGGTTTTCAAAATAATCAAAGAAGACATTCGACTTCTTATTCTAGATCAATGTCTAATCATTCTCTTATATCTCATTTGGATTATGAGGTAGAATTACCTTTTGAATCTACAGCTTCTACTTCCTCTTATAGAGAAAATTCTTATTGTAAAATTAATAATAACAATGAGAAAATTATTATTAATGAAAACAATATTATCCATAAAGATGGATTTGATCCCGAAACAATTTCGGATTGTAACTTTAAAATATAATTTTATGGATTTTACAAACTTTTTAGATTTTTCTAAAGGTTCTTCTACTAGAGCTCATATTAATGATGAGTTTAATAATCCTAAATGGGATAAGTTTAGAATTTGGTATTTTAAATCATTCTCAAAAGATGATTTAGACTACTTTGTTGACAGTTTTTATAAATTATGTGAAAAACATAATGAAATTACTTATTATGTTCCTTGGTTTATTAAAACCTTTTATATCGATTATATTTCAGTAATTGAACGTGATTATAAAATAATTTCTGGAGGAATACAAAAATCTGTTTACCCTCCTCATGTTCCTTTTCAAATCGAGAAAAATGGGAAGATATTTAGTTTTCTTCCATTCTCCAGAATCATAGAAAATGATGTTTTACAAATTACTGTTAAACATGTCAATCAAATGATTGAGCAAAATAATTTTTGTAATCTTTATCTTTCTATCCTTGGAGAAGAAATTATTTCTTTACATGATAAAGTTGATAAAATAATCTCTAAAATTAATTTTCAGAATAAATCTGAAGATTATGATAATAAAAATAATAATGTTATTATTAAAACAGCTTCATCTATTCAATCTCCTATTGAGATAAAAGATTTTAAATCTGAAGCCTCTATTTCTGATCTTGAAAAGATTATTAATGATAAATTTAGTAATCTGAATATTTCAGCTTTAGATGATGACTTAGATGATAATCATGTTATTCAACCCAATAATATTGGTAGTCCTAGTAATACTTATAGTATTAATAAAATGAAATGGGCTGATAGACTTACCATGTCTACTTATTATTATAAGAGACCCACTCCTATGGATGTTCTTAATGAAGAACATAAAAACTTTTTCAATAATTCTTATTCTGGAAAATGTATTTATGAATGGAATATTGATGGTGGAAGTGATAATCATATTTTCACTCAATGTCATCGCATGCTTATGTATAGTTCTGCTTGTCAAACTTGTGGTAATAGTGATATTAATACTGCATGCTTATTACTGCTTTGGTTTTATTGGTCAACTTAAAGGTTGGTGGGATAATTATTTGACTCCCCAAAATAGAATGGAAATTTTTAATTCTATTAAAATTGAAAATGGTGAGATTAAAACCAATGCGATTTACTCTTTGATTCTTACTATTTTGGATCATTTTACTGGTCAATATACCAATAAATATGAAAATACCAGAACTCTTCTTTTAAATATGAAGTGTAAAACTCTTACTGATTTCAATGGTACAAAGATACTTTTTTGTCTCGTATTTATAAGATTCCTGATTGTAATCAGGATATTTGGAAGAATAAATTTGTAGATGGTCTTCCTAATCTATTTGTTTGAAAAAGAGTTAAGAAAACTCTTAGAAAGGATTCTGATTCAATCCATTATGGGTTTTATACTTTTGGTCAAATCACTAGTGTTTGTGTTCAGGAAGGATTAAATCTTTGTAATGAACTCAAATTAAAAAAATCAAATTAAAAAGGACAATCTTATGGAAAGAAAACAATTAGGTCAATTTTGTGATCAATTTGGATTAGATAATCTTAATTCTAAAAATAAAAATAATTTGACTAAAAATAATAAGAGAGATTATAAAAGTAAATCTACTTATAAAAGAAGAAAACATAATTCTTCAAAAATGAAAAAGAAAAAAAAGATCATGAAAATGATAAAAGTAAAAGAAAATCTTTTAAAAAAAAAGAAGATATGATACAATTATTTGTAAAAAATGTAATATATGCCTAGTCATTATGCTAATCGGTTCTTATCAAAAAGACAAGATTAAAAAATCTTGATATTGATGAAGAGTTAAAATAAACTCTTTTTAAAATTGTTATGAGTCCTAATATTGATACAGAATCAGAAAAGTCTTATAATGACTGTTCTTCTGTTGAATCTTCTTCGGATGATGATAATTCTGTTAAACCAGATAAAGAAAAGTGCAATGAATGTGTACTTGGAAAACCTTGTCTTAATTGTATCAGTAATACTGATAATACTAATAATATTGATAATGAGTTTTATAAACCCATGAGTCAATTTCAAGATATGAATATTAGTGTCTTAACTAATAATAATATTTTAGAATTTCTTAAACATATAAAAGATTCTAGTTTAAGAGATAAAATCATTGAACAATTTCATGATTCTTCTAAGAATGAAGACAATGATAAAACTAGTCTTTCTAAAAAGATTGATGGTAATTATTATAATATGGGTGAATTAGAAAGACTTCTTCGCCTAAAAAATATAAAAAATAATCCAGTAACTATAAATGATTTAGTTCATGAGATTAATAATCTCAAAACTGATGTGAAGATTCTTCAAAAACAGAATACAGATCTTTCTGTTTGTCTTTCTTTTATTGAGAAAGGTAAAGAAAAAATTGAGGATAGTGAAACTAACTATAAAGCTCTTTCACAATACTTTGAAATTGATGACAATGTTAATATTGAGAAAAATCATTTATCTACCATTAATATGATTATATCACAGAAATGGTATACTAAGATTTATCTTCTTATAAATAATTCTTATATGAAAGATTGTATTGCTATGATTGATAGTGGTGCTGATTTAAGTGTCGTACAGTTAGGAATAATTCCGACTAAGTTTTTTTTTAAAAACTACTCATTCACTTTCTCATGCAGGTGGAGGATCTTTAAAGATTGATTATAAGCTTAAAAATGCTTATGTTTGTTTAGATGGTTGTTGTATTTCTAACGACTTTCTTATTGCTGAAGACATCACTAGTCAAATGATTATTAGTCTTCCTTTTCTATTTAAAATATATCCTCTTACCTTTGTTGGTGAAAAAAGTATTACATGTACTTATAATGGTAAACCTATTACTTTCAAGTTTATCACTAAACCTATTCATAAGGTTCTTAATTTGATTCAAGATCAAATTAATAATAAAAATTGTCAAATCATTTTTCTTAAAGATGAGCTTAATTCTATTACTATAAGTGATAGATTAAATAATCCTAAACTACAGGATAAAATTAAATTTTTAATAAATAAATTTTCTATTGAAATTTGTAATGATTTTCCCAATGCTTTTTGGGACAGAAAGAAACATATAGTTTCTCTTTTTTATGAAGAAGATTTTAAAGAAAATAAAATTCCGACTAAGTCTAGACCTTGTCAAATGAACTCTGAATACTTAGAGTTATGTAAAAAGGAAATATCTTCCTTATTACAGAAGAATCTTATAACTCCTTCTAAATCTCCTTGGTCTTGTACTGCTTTCTATGTTAATAAACATTCTGAGCAGGAACGCGGAGTTCCTCGATTGATTATTAATTATAAACCTCTCAATAAGGTTTTAAAATGGATTAAACATCCTATTCCTAATAAAAAAGATCTTCTTGACAGATTAGTCAATGCTCTTATTTTCTCTAAATTTGATTTAAAACCAGGTTTTTGGCAAATTCAGATTAATCAACCTGGCTGATAGGTATAAAACTGCATTTAATGTTCCATTTGGTCATTATGAATGGACTGTTATGACTTTTGGTCTTAAAAATGCTCCTTCAGAATTTCAACAAATTATGAATGATATTTTTAATCCTTATAGTGATTTTATTATTGTCTATATTGATGACATCCTTGTATTTTCTAAAGATATTGAAATACATTTTAAACATCTTGATATGTTTAAAAACTTAGTCATTAAAAATGGTTTAGTTATTTAAAAACCTAAAATGGTTTTATTCCAGACTAAAGTAAAATTTCTTGGTCATATTATTGATAAAGGTAATATTATTCCAATTCAAAGAAGTATTGAATTTGATAATAAATTCCCTGATGTTATAACTGATAAAACTCAGTTACAGAGATTCTTAGGAAGCCTTAATTATGTGTCTTCTTATATTAAGAATCTTGCGGAAGATTCTGCTATCTTATATGATAGACTTAAAAAGAATCATTCTCCTTGGAATGATGATCATACTAAGGCTGTTATCAGGATAAAAGAAAATGTTAAAAATATTCTTTGTCTTATGCTAGCTAATCCCTCTTGGGAAAAAAATGTTGAAACTGATGCCTCGGATTTGGGGTATGGAGGTATTTTAAAACAAATTAATCCTGATAATAAAAATGATGATATCATTAGGTTTTATTCCGGTAAATGGAATAATAGTCAGAAAAATTATTCTGCTACCGCTAAAGAAATTCTTGCTATTGTCAAATGTGTCCTTAAATTTTAGGATGATTTATATAATCAGAAATTTACTATTAAAACTGATTGCAGAGCTGTTACTTTTATGCTCTTCAAAGATTTTGAACATAATGTTTCTATATATATACAAAAACTAAAAAATATGAAATTTTTGTTTGATTGATGGATAATGCAAACTTGCGAATGACCAATTAAACGATGCAAATATGAGAAAATCACCATAATTAAAATGAATTGATTTTGGCTATTTTAATCTTATCTTTTCTTTTTAAATTAATATTGAGGAGTGTGGAAGCTTCAAATTGATTAAAATTATTAAAACGAGTGCAACCATGGGTACGTATTATCTGTTGTCTGCTACAAAGTTTACGATCCCATTCCCATCTGTCAATGTTTTTAAAGTCTTAATTTTCCTTTATAATTTAATGCAACTTATAGCAACAATGTTCCTTAATTTTCAACTGCGGTGTTATAAACAAAAGATGCATGAGGTACGCGCGCAGTTGATTTTTTGAAGTCTTGTGTGTACAAACAACTAGCTCAAGATTTGGACTCAAGTTTAATATATATAAGATCAAATAAAATAATTAAAAATTAAATATAACTTCTTTCTTGTATAAGTACAGAAGTGATACATTAGAAGTCCATAATATTTATTTTAAAATTCTTGGCACAATTGAGACGACTGAGATTTGTAGCAATGGCAGATTTAATGGATGATGAAACAAAAATATATATAAATGAAACTTTTAAATGCAGTGATGATGCTCATGTTATGAAGGTAAGAAATTAAATCATTTTATTCTTCTTCTCATTTTATCAATATTTAACTTTTTTGGTTGATTGTAAATACTAGCTAGAGAATTAATATAAACGAATTAATTCCACATTTTTCTACAAATTCATGCTTAAATATTTTAGAGAAGATGAAATTTTTTGGGTAAATTAAATTTGACGTTCGTGATGATGCAGGAAGATGAAATCAGAGAAGAAAACTCGAGATTGAAAAGCCTTCTGCAAAAAATCGAGAAGGATTACAAGAGTTTGCAGATGAAATTCATTGATGCTTTTCAAGAATCCAAGAAAAAAGGAAGTCCATTAATATTTTCCAGCATGTGCATGGATTCAGAGAAAAGTGATCATGATATTGATGATGATGATGATCAAGATCTAGTATCGCTTCGACTCGGAACGAGTCCAACTCGTTCCAAGAAGGTGGAAGATGATGTTCATGTTACAAGTGGTAAGTTGAGTTGTGAAAGTGATGGAATAATTAATCTTGAAAAAAGATTAAAAACTGAAGATCATGGAGAAAAATGTGAAGAAAGTAAAGTGTTGAAGAAGATTAATGTTGATGAAGAATTTGTTGGTGTGAATAGAGCTAGGGTTTGTGTAAGAGCAAGATGTGATACCCCTACAGTGAGTATATTATTTTTAATTACTTATTTTGTTATTTAATTACGAAAAAAATTTGTTGTGATTTATGATGATTGATTTTTATTTATTGGAGATGAATGATGGGTGCCAATGGAGAAAATATGGGCAGAAAATATCAAAGGGGAATCCATATCCACGGGCTTATTATCGCTGCACTGCTTCACCATCCTGTCCCGTCAGGAAACAGGTAAATTTTATTTTCATATATATACATATAAATCATAAATTGTCTATGAAAATGTATTTATACATAAATTAATTCCTAGGCAATTAATTAGTTTATAGGTAATATGAAGAATGAAAATGCATACATTAGAAAATTTTGTAGTACACAATTTTATCTATTTAAGAATAAAGTAATATTTTAATTTTGTAGTCATATTGAAAATTCTGCAATTGTTCTCTCTCTCTTTTTTTTTTTTGGTATTTGCAAATATTTATCTAAAATCTTCCCTCTTTTTTTAATTCAAATATTTAAGGTGCAAAGATGTTCCGAAGACATGTCAATCCTGATCACAACATACGAAGGAAGCCACAACCACCCGCTACCAGTCTCCGTCACGGCTATGGCTTCCACCACCTCAGCCGCCGCCTCCATGCTCGTCTCCGGCTCAGCCACCTCCAATCTCTACCAACAACCATCTTTCCAATATCCTTATAATAATAATAATACCTCCTCCATAACACACTCTAACTATTTCTATCCATCAACCTCCCCCACCATAACCCTAGACCTCACCACCAACCCCACCACCGCACACGGCGGTTTCAGCCTATATTCATCCACTCTTCCCCCTAGGTTTCCCCCCACAAGCCTAAGCTTCTCCTCTACTGATTCCAACGTCGTTCCAATGGGTTGGGGCTACGATCACCATTCTTTACTGCCTCAAAAACGAGCACGAGAACAAACACTTAACCATGGTTCTAAATCCCAACAGGATTTGACTGAAACTTTAACCAAGGTTATTGCATCTGATCCTAGTTTTCGGTCAGTCGTAGCAGCCATGGTTTCGACAATGGCTGCAGATGGAGTGAAGAATGAGATCAAGCTGCAGGGTGGTAATAATGTTATTGGTTCTAATTTGAAATGGGGTGACCAAATATCAGCTGTGGACTCTAATTCCCAACAGGATTTGACTGAAACTTTAACCAAGGTTATTGCATCTGATCCTAGTTTTCGGTCAGTCGTAGCAGCCATGGTTTCGACAATGGCTGCAGATGGAGTGAAGAATGAGATCAAGCTGCAGGGTGGTAATAATGTTATTGGTTCTAATTTGAAATGGGGTGACCAAATATCAGCTGTGGACTCTAATTCCCACACGTGAGTAGCAGCAAAGATGGTGTGGGCAATCAAGAATAAAAGTTTGGTGGATTTTTGTTTTTTGGTAAGAATGGCGTTTAGCATCTGTTTTGTCAAGAACATGCATGATGTATAAAAGGTGTATTGAGATGAATTTTATTGAATAAATTACGTACAAGTACTGCTGATAATGTGCACCAAATATCTATTCCAGTGGCTGGAAATATTTGGGGTGGATTATTAGCTTTGAATGAAATAAACATGACTAGTTACAGTATAAGATCTGTACGTTCTTTAATGTGAGTTGTGAATTTGGATATGTGAGAATTTATATTTCCCGTCATAAAAACCTTTTATCTTTTCTTTTTTCAAAAGGTATAAAAAACTTTTATCTAGAAAATTTATAATGACAAATTTAGTCATTATATGTAAATTGTGAAATGAATCATATATACAAATTTTTATTTTGACCCAGTTTATAAATGAGTAGCATCAAATGGAATCAAGTTCACAAAAATGTCTGCTCCAAACAAAAATGGTTTTCTAATTAAAAATTAAAAATATATACAACAGTCACTAGTTTTATTTTAAAAAAATGTAAAAAATGTTTAGGTAGACCCTTTCTTTCAGTTGCCATGTATATGTCGTCATCAACTTCCGGAAGCCAATTAAGAAAGCGTGATGCGCCTTTATCCACTAAAAAGCTCCATAACATTAATGTCAAAATTATATCTGATTAAAAAGCTCATGAACTCTTCAGTAGCTGATGAAACGCCTCCTGAGGTATATCGACAGAGCCAACTCGTTTCATGCGTTTCTTTCCTTCTTTTTGTTTCTCCAACAACTTCTTCTTCCGCGTTATATCACCTCCGTAACATTTAGCAAGAACGTTCTTTCTCATAGCCGAGACCCTGAGAAACACGACCAGAAATTAGGAACAAAGATTACATACCAGATATGTATATATATACGCAGCGTTTGTAATTGGGTAATATAGAACACATCCCCATGTATGTCTTTTAAGTTTTTAGGTTGAGGGACAGAAAAGACTTACGTTTCTCTGGCAATAATCTTTGATCCAATAGCAGCTTGTATAGTTATCTCAAACATTTGCCTGTTCAACCAAATATTAATATCGTATAGTTTTGTACAAATAAACCCCTTTAACTTTTTCAAAATTGAGCAAATATGACCTTAATGTATTTTCTCGGTGCAAATAAACCACTTAAAATTTTAGGCAAAGAAACAAAATCACAACAGGAAAGTGATTCAATCAGTGGACCTGTCTATGAACTTCTTCAGCTTCTCCACGAGTTCACGACCAACACGTACTGCCTTCAATCTATGAACTATAGTCGCCATAGCATCAACTGGTTGTCCATTTAACAAGATATCAAGCTTCACTAAATCAGCGACCTGATAACTGTTAAGAACCCATCATACATATATAGGATCACATTAGTTATTGATATCCAGTTCAATGTGCATCTGGTAGCAGGGAAGGGAGAAGAGAAGAATCATACTCTGATTCTTCGTAATCAAAAGATGCATATCCTGAAGTCATACTCTTCAATTCATTGTAAAAATCAACGACAACTTCCTTCAATGGTAACCGGTACTTCATGAGAACTCTTTGGCTGCAGATGAAACACAGAGCTAACTATAATAATAACAGAGGCAATATATAACATAACAGGTAACATATAGGAGGATTAATTTTATGACATAGTCAACATTTGGGAGAAACTTTATTGTTTCGACAATTCACCTGTCAATGAATGTGTACTCTAACTGCTCGCCTCGTCGTTCAGTACAAAGGGTGATAACGGAGCCCACATACCTTCACGTAAAGCATCAATGATATCAAATGTTTAATTCTTATTAATTTGTAGACTGATGTTTAAAAATGAATTTCAGACAGAAGAATAGAATACAAAAGGACCTTGAAGAGCTTGAGAGCTTACTCACTAGGAATTATAATAGTTGCTATTACTGTAGGTTCCCAACAAGCTGTTATCCGTTGTTTGGGATTCGAAGGCAGCATAGCAGGATTCTGAATATCTATTTTGCTATTAGAAAGAAAAATGAAACCATCAGTTGCTATCAAACATAATAGGAAACCAAAACAGAATAGTGGAAACCACGTACCTTCCATCTGCAAACTCAAAAGTATGTGGCACAGTAGGAACAGTTGAAATCACATGAGCTCCATGTTCCTATTAATTAAACTTATTTAAATATGAATAATGGTGATGCTAAAGTAAAATTCGTTTCATGTAAAAGGATTTTCTGAGACAAGGTTGCATGTTTATTATTACAAGTAAGTGCTCAAATTCGGTTAATGCAAGACAACTATTTTTGCGTTTTCCATTCAGTGCAGACAAGATTAGAGGAAAATTTAAATTCCAGAACGGAGAGCACTGTTTCGGTTATATGCAGAAGGTAGTACTAGGGTAACAGAATATACCTGCTCAAGCCGTTGATGAAAAACATCCATATGGAGTAAGCCCAAGAAACCACATCTGTTGAACAGAAGAATCATTAAACAGAAAATATTGTTTTTCAGCAATAATTAGCAATAGCTTATCCTCACCTGAAGCCCATGCCAAGTGCTGTACTACTTTCTTTTGTAACAGACACACTAGCATCATTGCAAGTGAGTCTTTCAATGGCATGACTAAGTGCTTCAAAATCAGACCCATCAGCTGGATATACACCCGAAAATACCATATGTTTTACCTTCTTGAAACCTTTCAACATCAGGAACCAGTAGAAAATTTAAGACAAAGTACTTGAAAGATAGTTGGAAATCCAAATCGTAATTAGTGCTTGCTCTCAATCAAAATACTAAAAAATGAAAAAATAAATCCTTTCCAAATATACAACATAAGCATGACATTACTAACCTGGAAGGGGCTTCACAATGCTTCGAGTTTGATGAAGTGTATCCCCAACACGCGCCTCTTTAGTAGATCGCATACCAGTTACAATATACCCCACTTGCCCTGTTAAAAGGACTCCAGTCTGCGTGAGTTCAGGGTGCATGATTCCAACATCTAAAACTTCATAAGATTGGCCAGTTGCAGCAGAGGAAATCTTATCTCCCTTCTGCAAAGCCCCATCAACAACTGCTACATGGCAGATAACTCCTTTATACTCATCATAGTAAGAATCCAGTAACAGCATGCGTAATGGTGAACTACTCTCTCCAGGGGGAGGAGGTATTCGCTCTATCACAGCTGGAAGTACATGCTCGAGACCTAGACCTGTCTTAGCTGATGTTAACAGAGCTTCATTTGGATCAAGATCGAAAATAGACTTCAGCTGTTCTTTAACACGATCTGGATCAGCTGTTGGCTGATCAATTTTGTTAATGATTGGAATTATAGTTAGGTTTGCTTCAAAAGCAAGATAGAAATTCGCAACAGTTTGGGCCTGGACACCTCGAGCTGCATCAACAATGAGGAGGACACCTTGGCAAGCTGCCAAAGATCTAGACACTTCATAGCTAAAATCCACGTGACCAGGTGTATCAATCAGGTTCAGCAAGAACTTTCTATCAATTCCAAGGAAATTATGCCGGTGAAACATAGTTGCTGTCTGAGCCTTGACAGTTATTCCCCGTTCTCTCTCTACCTAGGACAATCAAATTATTTCATTAAATAAGCAATGACTGACCTAATGTATAAAACCTAGGGATCACATAAAAACAAACAAATAAATTATCCATGTCTTTCAGAAGATATTTTTCCCAAATTCAACAATAAGTTGTCGGTCCATTATCCCACACCCATCAAGATAGAAGTCCATTATCTACCAGATATATTTAAGAAGTTATTAACAAGCAGAGAAGACTAGTTGTTACCTACCAGCTCAAGTTCAAAAATACCTATCCAATTCTCTTTTAAGCAACATCTCCCTGAACTTACACGTCAGTTCCTCCTAAGGATTAAAAACAAAATTAAAGTAACAACATTTCTATCTTAATTCCACATATTCAGCAGGCCATTTCCCAACTTGCTGTGAAATTGAGCAGTAACCAGAAACCTAACCTTCACATATGATTAATCAGACCCAGTTTCCATAAGATCATCTGTCGAAATATAAATATCTAACACATTAAGGACACAACCAGCAACATTACAAATGAATACCAAAAGCAAATAAACAAATAAAGTTCTGTTTAATCATAAATGAGCCAAAAACCTGTAATTTATCCAAATACTGCGGCTGCCCATGGCCTTTCCTAATAGTTCCGGTAAGCTCCAAAAGCCGGTCGGCGAGCGTTGATTTTCCATGATCAACATGCGCAATAATCGAAAAGTTGCGAATGTTTTCGGTTGGATACTGATTCAAATCTATGCTAGGGTCTTCCTTAAAATGCGACCCGAAAAATGCACACTGAGTCCAACTAAATATTGGATTCAAATACGAAATTGAATCTAGTCTTCTCGGTTTGTAATTACTGGAATAGAGACTTGACAGAATCCTTGGTGAGTTTAGGGCTTTTGATGCTCTGAGTAAAGGATACATTTTGAGGAGTTAACTCACGATGGGGGTTTAAATTAGGGTTTATGCTGCTCCATAATTTGGGAGAGAAGTTCATTTCCGTCGAGTATATTCTGTCATAGTATGTCGAATTCCTCCGCTTTCGTTAAAATCGCTGTTTTCTTTCTTTTTGTTTGTTTGTTTTTTTTAATTGGAAAATCGCTGTTTTTTTTAGAAACGTTATTCTGTAATTCTGCGATCCTATAACGAGCTTGTAAATAACATTTCATTCATGCGCTATTCTTTTTCAATTGAATTTTGTTGTATTTTCATAAAAACTAATGAATTGAGTACTTTTTCCTAACTCCATTTCCTTTTTCTTTTACCTTTTCTTTTAAAGAATTTTATGTGGTCAAGAGCTATCTTCAACTTGACTCCGTCCCACTGGCAAAATATGGACTTATTATAATAGTTTACAAGTAAGTATAATGAAGTTTTCTTGTCCAAAAACCATAAATGTTGACAAAATTTTCAAAAGCAATAAAAAGATGTAGTTAAATAATACCCCACGAAATTCAATGTTTCAGAATCTCTTTAATGATGCATGAAAAATAAATAAATAGTCATATGTTCTACTTCTTGATGCAAGAAAACTGTGAATTTTAAAAATATTTAATAATTTACAATTAATATATATGGGTATTAAAATATACAATAAAATATGAAAGTAGAATGGATATTTCTATCAACTCATTTCTCAAACATTGATACCACCCCCATATCCATCATTTTGGGTGCAAAGGAAGAAGAGAGAATAAAACCACAAACATGGGAACAACTAATTAAAAAGTAAGAAAAGACAGTATCCAATCATGAGTTTAGGAGTTGAATAACTATAATTATTAAAGGTAGTTCGAACCACTCCACTTTATCTTAATCTCTGCCTTTCCTAAAATCATCATTAATCAAGACTAAAGAGAGTGGAAGGTGTTTGTCATTTTGTTTTTTGTTACCATTGAGATTATTATTAGTTTGACGTTTAGTTTTTGGTATACAACGTTGTCTACTTTACAAGACAATATCTAATATGTTGTTGTCCTTGCGTAGCTACATTTGATTGAATCAAACTCTATTCAATCTGGTCAGTTCATACAGAGTTTAACTCTAGTTTAAAGTGGGGCCTATGTTAATGGATGATGGGTTCTGATCTCCGATTAATCGGTCCTTAAATCGAATACCGAGTTATAAAAAAATTCTATCCAACCCAAATAATACAATAACCAACAGTGGATGGTCATGTAGAATTCAATCCAAAACTCTCAAGTTAGGACCATGCATAAATATACAATAGACTAAAAACCATTATAAGGTAAAATTATTTCTAAAAATCATCCACATGCACCCCTTATCAATATATGTATGGCAATGGCACAAAACAATGACGCCCACAAAAATTATATTAATGCAAAAGTTTAATTTCAAATATTATTATTAGAAACACTTGAGTTATAGTAATACAAAAGGTTAATATAGGAAAAAAGATATTTATAATTATAATTAGAAAAGCTCAAATATAAAAAGTAGTGGGTGATGGGGATTGTGATCCGAGAAAGTTTCATTATCGTACTAAAAATGAATATTTATTGTGGTAGTGTGTGTTGTCACTTGTTGCATTGAATCCTATAAATGTGTCGGTGGATCCACGAATACACACATACATACATCCAACCGCCTCTTGAATTTTTATGTCATACATTCTCTTATTAATTTATTTAAATGATTTTGTATCGTTATATTATTATTTAAAAAATTTATAATAATTAAATAATTGTGTAATGATTAAAAGATTATAGGTTGATTGGTGTGATTTTTTAAAACCAGTTTATAAAATTCCGAACTAAAATCGGTTTAGCATTTTAAAACTCAAAATCAAATTTATAAAATTTAAAGCAAACATAACCCCAAGTTAACAAGACCAATATCAAAAGGGAAAATACTTTTTTTTGTCATGTAATTTTGACAAATTTTAATCTTGTTCTTATTAATGTACAATTTTTTTTATCTTGGTCCTGTAATTTTAAAAATTTGATATTTTTGTCCTGTGACCGGCGAATTACCTACAATAGAAAGTGATAGGATTAAAAGATCGAATTTTATAAAGTTACATAATCAAGTTAAAAAATTATAAATTAGTAGAATCAAGATAAAAATAAATCAAAGTTACAGGATAAAAATATCAATTTTTTCTATCAAAATATTACGTTTCTTTGATGTTCGATTAAGCGCGAGTTCTTTATATCAAACCAACATAAAACTCAAAATCAAATTTATAAAATTTAAAACCAAACATGTAAGTTATCAACAAAAAAAATCAAAATTTCCTAAAAATAAACCATTATATAAAATAACTTTTTTTTAAATCAAAAATATAAACGGCATCTTATGTTTACTTAAAAATAAACCAAATTCCTTTTTTTGGAATATAAACGGCATTGTTTACTTAAAAATTCCTGTTAAATCTAAAAGAATTAAATCTATGAATAAATATAAATACGGCGATACATAGTAACATCGTCGTATGAAAGCAATTTAAAAATACTTTCGTGGAATAATACGGGGAATCACTCACTTTTAATAAAAGCGACTGTATAGCTACAGCTCTACAACTGCTGCATTATACCCGGCCCCATGGCCATATGTATATTATTTTAAGTATTTCTCCATTTCTATGCTGCCAGAAATAGAGAGAGCATATTTATCAAAACAGTGAAGAAAAAAACTCTGTAGTGAGTGAGTAGAGAGGGAAGGAGGGGTCCATTTTGGCTGCCACGGGCGCATGAAACTAATTCACGAGGGTATGGGCCTATTCCTGCATTTATCTCCATGTTTTTACTTCCATCTCAATCAATCTTTTCAATTTCAAATTTCTCAAAACAAACATTTATTATTTTTTTTGGTAAAGTTTTTTATTATAATCATAAATTGGGCCTATCTCTTTCTTTCGGATTTGTAGGTTGTTCAAGGAATGTGCAGCTTTAGATCTTGAGTTGAAAGGAAGTAAGGAACCCTTCTTTTATTCAGGTTTGGGGTAGCCTAGATCTGAGCCGCATTGCGCGAAAACCCTCTTCAGTTTCAGTAGTTTTTCAGCTTCTTTTGCTGGTTTTTGCTATTTTCTGTGTATTCTGTTGCAGATCTTGCTAAATTTTTGCTTGATGAGTTTTTTTTTTTTTTTGCTTCTTCTTTTCTCTCATCCTCATTTATCTTCATCTTCTTTTGAATTTCCTTAGGATCTTTGGTATGAGAACTGTGTGAATTCTGAACTTGAATGACAGGTGGACTCATTGGGGATTATAATCTGATTTTCCTTTTCTTTCCGTGCCTTTAGCGTGAGTATTTGTTTTTTAATTTAGGAATGTCCTCAAACTTTGGTTCCTTTCAATTTCGAGTATGTTTGTTCCATTTCCTAATTAAGACGGCCATTGTTTTAGAACATTACTTTTCTGATGGGCGATAGAATTAGGCCTTTGCTTATCTATTTTATTCTTTACAATTATATTGTGGCATAATGTTACTCATATTTTTTGGAAATTTGCAGGGATTGAATTGAGTTGCTATTGTCTCTATTAGTAGACTGCAATGGGGAAATCTGCAGGAAAATGGATCAAGAATGTACTCTTTGGAAAGAAGAATTCTAAGTCTAATTATTCCAAAGTAAGAATTCTGTTGGTTATGCACTAAGATTTAGTTTATATCATAGTAATTTCTGTTTAATTCTGTAAAAATGTATTATGCTGATTAAGATTACAATTGTGTATGAAGCATGTTACAATTGATAAAAAGAACGGTGCAAAGACACCAATCGAGGATCTGGGTAGAGATTCATCTGTCATATCAGATCCCTGTCAGTTGACTAAGAGAGGTACTGAGAGCTTGGAACTTGAGAATGGAATATCTGGATCTCAATTTGATGCTATTGCTGTAACTCATGTGGATCAAGGTATAGATTCTCAGAGTAATGATGGGTTGATTCCAGTGAGTGATGATGAGATGAGAAGGCAAGATCAAGCTGCAACAAAAACTCAAGCTGTCTTTAGGGGCTACTTGGTAACATTGTCTTGAATTTGATAATAATTGCTATTTCATGAACAACTGGAACCTTATAGGGCATATCTGTTGACAATTTCATTGAGTAAATTTTATTCTGCGTGAGTGCTGAGAATATGTTTTGTTTCCATTGTCAATGGAAAAAAATAATTTTTGTAGGTTTACACTTTTGTTATAAGATGATCTCTTCAAGAATGTCACAATCATGATAACTTCTATTTTTGTTCATGTCTCTTAGTATTATCTCAAACCTGAATGGTCTAGTGATGTGTTTGAGGGACTCTTGGGTGTGATGGTCTCATGTATGAGACGGAGATCCACTTTAGTATTAAAACTATCACTTTACTAATTTGCTTTGAAAAAAACGATTTGACTAGGATCATAAGCCCACGTGTCACAGAAAATATAAGTGATGGGAACCCATTGTAGAGACCATCTCATACAAGTTTATGTCGATGTGTTTCCATAGTTAGAAATCTAACTGAATTTGTGAAACATCATAATGTTTTCCAGTATATTGATTTCATATATGCTTGTGCATAGACCGTGTTTTTTCTGATTGAATACTGTATATATTCCGTCCATTCATAATTAAAAAAATACGGCTGCATCCATCCAATCATGAATATTTAATCTTCATAGATCTTATATAAAGTGTATGTCCCACCAATGTCCATGCATGTGTCTTCCTTGGTTTGTAGCATCCTTTAATTTGTGGTCTACATTGCCATGACACTGTTCAGCGGTCTCTACATGTATTTTGAATATGGACAGGCTCGTCGTGCTTTTCGGGCTCTCAAGGGTATCATAAGGCTACAAGCTCTTATTCGTGGACATCTCGTTAGGAGACAGGCTGTTGCCACTTTGCGTTGCATGCATGCAATTGTTAAGCTCCAGGCTGTGGCTCGTGGAACAAAGGTTAGGCTGTCAGATGGCATGCCTGAATTCAGAAAAAAACTCAATATGGCAGAACTTCAGGTAAACTTGATTTTCTTCTTCTTTAAGTGTTTTGGGAACTTGAAAATCAACGTTGAGATATAACTTCTTGCTGTACCTACACTTCTTTGTTGATTTAATCATTTTCTTCTCTTTTTTGGCTCATTATTTAATGTGGAGACTTCTGTTTATTTTACCCTTTGTCTAATTACTAAGTTCATGGTCCGTAAATCTCATCGGTATAATTGGTTTGCATATACATCTTTTTATCGAAAGAAGTACTTTTCCCTTGACTCTTTCAAGAAATTACTTGAAATATCTTGCATATTGAAATCATTTCCTGATTTCCATTTTTATTTTCATATTCCGTTCAGTGATCCCCTGATATACTTTGATTCCTGTGCCTTTTCTGATATTAAATTACACAGGTAGCTGTTGGTGGGCACTCAAGCTTATTTTTGGGTCCAGAAATTCTAACAGTACATCCCTTTATCCACAAGGTTGGATTTTATTTTCGACATCTTTTAACTGCCAAATGCTCTGCTACATGATTGGACCAGTGAACCATTAACTTCCCATTCCTATTTGACTCGAGATTTTAATGCTTCATTTGAATAAGAATCTTACATATGTACTCTCTTGCTTCTTTAGCTTGTTATCACATTGCCAAATGCCATGCCTCTGAGTCTTCAATACGATCAGGCCGAACCAAATTCAGCTTCCAACTGGCTTGAACTTTGGTCTGCATCTCACTTTTGGGAACCACCTCCACGGACCAAAAAAGTTACAAAGGCAAAGCCTCAGAGGAAGCAGGGTGGCTCGCAGTCTGGTGATTCTGAAGCTGGAAAATCGAAAAGGACTATCCGGAAGGTTCCAACTGCAGGGCATGGAGAAATTGGTAATTCAGCCTCTTCTGAAACGGATAAGCCCAAACGCAACCCAAGGAAAGTCGCAAGTAGCCAAACACAAACAGAGGTGGTGCAAGAGCAGTCTGTGAGTGAACTTGAGAGGGTTAAATGCAGCTTGAGAAAGGTTTCTGCATCTGCAGCAGAAAAACAAGAACCAGAAACCGATAAACCACAGCCACTTCCGAGTGTGGAGATAGTTATGAATTCTGCACCTCTTGATGTTTCTGAGCAAGAAGTGGTAACATCTTCTGGAAACCAAGGGAACTCAGATGCTGTAGTTGACAAACTTGATCCAATCGAGGCTCCTTTAGAGACTGCAAAGGATGATCAGATGGTTGATATGCAACACGATATTCATCCAGCTATTGAGATTAATAATTCCTTGGAAAATGATACCAAAATAGAGAGTGCCGTACCTATGGATGATGAGTTGGGCACCAAGGAAGAACAGATTCCAAAGGAGAATAACAAAATCAGGAAGAGGAGATCCCTTCCTTCTAAGCAAGAGTATACTGAAAATATATCACAGAATTCCCCCAGTGTGCCAAGCTATATGGCAGCCACCGAATCTGCTAAGGCCAAGCTTAGAGCTCAAGGAGCTTTGAAATTCAGTGAAGATGTGGCTGTAGCAGTGCCTGCTCCCGATTATGGTAATGCTCGTCGTCATTCTCTTCCGGCCTCTACCAACGGCAAACTAAGCTCGTTGTCACCGAGGGTACAGAAACCAGTGCAGGCTAACGGCAAGGGAGGCAGTAAAACTAACAAATCATTGACGTCCTCTAAAGATGGTAAGCATATTACTCCCTTTGACTCATTTGAATTTTCTTTCTAGAGAAGATTTTCTAAGTTTGTTGTTTTAAACCAATCTTGGAGAATTAAGTATCATATTGACTTTGCCCTTCTACTTGTTTTTTGTGATAGTATGCATTAACTAAGCAAATTTACTCCATGCAGTTAAAAAAAAGGGTAAAATGTCTTATTACACGTGTATTCAATGCTATTTAATGACCTTCTTAATTCGTGTGAAACATGTATTTAAATGACCATTAAAATGGGTCGGAGGGAGTATTTCTACGATTACAGGATGCTCACTTATTGAATCTTTTCCAGTGGTGATCCTTTTTTCTAAGTCTACTTAGTAATACATAACCAAATATTTGCATATTAATGATCCTCTGCTCTTATTTTTTTGGCATTGCTAGGATTAAATTAGTGAAAAGATGCAAGATCTAACTTACTAGGGTTCTGATAAGTGTTTCTTTTTTCATGGAGATGCATATTTTAGTTTAAAGTTCTACTTGAAAAGGTCTAATGCGAGCATTCCTATTTATGCTCATATTCTTCTTTCTGTTTGTGTGTTTATAAATTTGGATTCACCACATTTCAGATAAGGTGGTTCAGCCTGGGTGGAGGAGATGAGTGCGTGGCAGTTTGCTTGTCGGCATTGCATGACAATGTAGCAGCAGAGTTTGATTTGGTTCTTGTGTAGAGTACTACGTGAACGATGAATTGAACTTGGTGAATCTTAGTTGGTTGATTTTAAAGTGGTATTTGCTTGTGTTTCCTTTGCATTTGAGGGGATGTGTATAGTCGAGATGAAGAGTCTGTTTGACTAATTTGAATTTTACTTATGTGCTTTATACTCCTATTTTATTTATTTGTTTTTCTTAAACATTGTAAACTAATTGTTGATGTCTCTCGTGTGTTTCCCCTAAATTCAGTAACAAAGGAAGTGTTTTTATTTTTTATTTTCTCATGAAATTCGGGAAATGGGGATTATAGTCTTTTTTTTTTTTTTTAAAGCAAATGGGGATTAGAATCTATAACTTGAGATTTTCGAAAGGGATGTCAATGGGCTGGGTAAGACCCGACCCATCATAAATCCTTCCGAGTCCAATTATTAGGCCCAATAAGTCTATCTCGGCCCGACAATCTTGTATATCTGTTTGTGGCCCAAAACAATTCAGTTATATCAATTTAGCAAACAAATGTATATTACTCCCTCCGTCTCGGTTTTAATGACATATTTGTCAAAAAGGTTCGTCCTGAATTTGTTGCCACAAAATGGAAATAAAACAATTACATTACTTTAAACTTTACTCCAAAATATCTAAACAATTACACATAATGCCATTTACGTTTCTCATATTAAAGTTAACTCTATTCCCTTTTATCTAAATCACATGTCATTACTTTATCATTTACATCCTCCATAAAAAGCTAACTTATACTAATAAATAACTCTCATTAAATTTTGCACAAATAATAAATGTGCCATTAAATTCGGGGAGGAGGGAATACTATTTAATCCATATAAAAAGAAATCTTCATTTTGTGTTGTCTTTTATACTCAAAACTAAATTCAAAAGTCCAAAAATATAAAAAACTCATTTCATGGTGCGAAGAGATATTATTCAGTCCCTTGATTTCCACCCCTCTATAAATACAAGCAAAGTGTTTGATGAAATTCCTGAATGAGCCAAAAGCGACCCAAATGATTATTCAACGCAAAGTGTCTCATGACTAGTCATGCTCGATTCGTAAAAAAAATCAAAATCAGCTCGAATATAATTGAGTCAAGCTTGAGCTACTTGTTCTTGATTCAGAAAAAGTTCGAAATGGACTCGAATTCAACTCGAGTTCAAGCTCAATAATACTTGGTTCGTCAGGCCCGCGAGCCTAATTGAGCTTAATCGAGCTCACATAATTTTCCCATTATATCCATAATATGTTGATTATAATATTCTCTATCATATTGAGTCGAGCTCAAGTTCAAAAGAATTGAGCTTCGATTGAGTTATAATCGAGTTTCAAACTTCAAGATTTTTAGTTGGGTCGAATCCGAATTTGACACTACTCGACTGGGCTCATTTACACCTCTAGGTATGGGGAATTTGAATCCTCTGTTCTGCATAACACATGTTGATTGCTAACAACATCTGTTATGCATAACAGAGGACTCAAAATTCGACAAAATGAAAAAACGAGCAAAAAAAGGTCAGGATTGAGCTTACTGTAAACCAAACAATGTCTCCGTTATCTCGATCCAACGTCCCAAGCAAATCCACTTTTCTGAACAGCAGTAACAACTTCCTGCCTGAATCCATTTCCATAAACACTCAACATCATGGGCGCCTCTCCGAATTCAGAAAACGGGTGGGGGCAGACGGGCAGCTCGAATTGACGAAGTACCACAGGCTAAGAACCAGACATTGTACCCTCCAAGCTGCTGGTACCACTTGATGTCACCAGTGTCCATATCCAGGGCCAAAATGGAGCTCGAATGATCATTCGGGTCGGTGCAATTGTCCGAATGTGATGGAAAAGTCTGATTGTTCTGTATATTCTGACAGTCTTGAATTGGCTGAGGAACAGAGTTGATAATGCCTGTGGCGATGTAGATGTAGTTTCTGTGCGTATCGATTGAAGGGCTGCTTCCCCACACTGCTGCTCCTCCGTATCCGCCCTGTAGGCCGCCGTTTTCGGGGAGCATGTACGTTTGCCATATTATGGCCCCTGTCTTTGTGTCAAGCTTCGCGAAGCTTCCGCGGAATGTGCAGCAGTTTTGGGGTAGGAACCTTTTTTGGAAGGAAGATGTTCCTACATAAAATCCTCTGCAGTAATTTACAGATGAAAGTATTTTAGTTAGTCCTATATGATATTAATATATCTCTGTCCTGTATTGATCAATTCTAATTAAGCAAGCAGGATTTCATGAAACATGTGCAATTAATTTAAAGATGGATGTCTGATAAAAAACTTCAACTTGAAGGCACTAATTAAAAAACATTACTTAAAATTCAAGTTTTTATTACAATAATAATGCCATTGACTTTAATTGAAATATTCTAGTATTGGTGATGTCTAGTTGCTTGCTTATCTGGTTCTGATCATATTTAGTGTATACAATGTTTTCATTATAGCTATACAAATCCAGCTGACTTTAATTTTTTAAAAGAAATAATTACTCCTAGATCCATATATAGAGCCAACAATACTCCTAAGTCCATACTTTTTAACAATTACTAATATGTCCAAAATAGAACTGTGCTTTTACCCTTATATCCTCTTGTGTCATATAATTCAGATTAATAAAATGAACCCCCCATTTTAAATTCACTCACGATCTGCAAAAATCCCCAACTCTCTAAAAAAAAACCTTAATACATCTCTCTTTCTCCACGCCGCGGCCATCTCCCTGTCCCTGAACCAGAACGGCGGCGGTGCAGCTTCGCCTACACGCTCGCAGCGCCGCCCCACCCCACAAAACCAGAACGCTAGATTACAAATTCATAAGCTTTTTGCAGATCTGCGTCGCCCCTCACCACCATAAGAAGACGGCGGCGACAGCGACTTGCAGACCATCGTCGCCGCCGCCCCTCCCCGCGTGTTTTTCTGGATTTTTTTGGTGAGTATTCCTAAGTTTTTGACGAATTGATTTTTTTTTTTTTATTTGAGTGTTGGATTTTTTTTCTGGATATTCGTTGGTGACGTTGATGATTTTTGATAATTTTTTTTGATGATTTTGTTTGGGTTTGATGATGATTTGTGTTATTCATTTTTTCTTTTCAATTTAGGCTAATTACTTTGTGAGGACTTACAAGAATGCTAGAGGAGAAGGCTGCGTCTTCAATGTCGAGTTGACAAATGAAGATGTGAGTGAGGAGTTTAGACTATGTTCAAATTTTGGAATTTTGATTTTGTTATGTGAGGTTTTGTGATGTGATTATTGAATGAATGTTACAGGACACTCAAATTTTGGGATTTTGATTTTGTTATGTGAGGCGGTGGCCCTGTTTTGTTGTTTTCAGCCCATTTATCTTCCTTCTTGCTTTTAACCATATTTTTATGATTCATTTTTTTGGAATCTGATTCAAGAATAAAAGAGATCTTTTGAAATCTAGTTTAAGATCTGTTCAAGATATGTTCAGATGTGGTCATTTTGTTAGATTTGATTTCTTTAAAATCTGATTTTTTCTGAATTTTTTGTTTTAGGATGCAGTTTTGAAGATTTTTATGAAGATAGGTTTTTTGAAGATCTAGTTGTTGATATGGAAGTTATTTGAAGATTTGAAGATCCATTTATAAAGATCTAGTTTGTTAATTTCTGAGGGTGAGGATTTGAAATCAAAGATGAACCTTTTCATGTTTTTTTATGAATACGTGTTACATATAAATGATGAAGGCGAGGATATACGATTTTTTTTTTGAGATTGTAATTGTAGGTTTTAGATATGAATTTTTCATTTGAATTTTCTGTAATTGTTAGATATGAATTTTTTTTCATATGATATTGTAATTGTAATTTTTCAATTTGAATTGTTTGGATTGAAAGATGAAGTTGAACATATTGAATTTTTTTTAGTCATTTTCAAGATATTTTGATCACATATAAAAGAAGATGAAATTTAAAAAATGAAAAAGTCATTTATAAGGAAACATGAAATTAAAAAATTGATTTATAAGAGAAGATGAAATTCAAAAATTGAAAAATGAAGCATATGGGAAAATGAAAAAAATGAAAAAAATAAATTGATTTACTCATTGGAGGGTAGTATTGTCTTTTCATTATAAAATTTGGACCTCTTAGTAATATAAAAAGAAGGATGGACCTAGTAGTAAGTTTTAGGTCCAAAATGGACCTAAGAGTGAGTCACTATTTTTAAAATTATGTATATACAGTGACATTCTTGTATAGATAACTAGTGAAAAACCCGCGTAATAAGTGGGATCGTAAATAAATTATATTATTATAATTTTATATTTTAAAATTGAAATAAATTATATTATTATATTTATATTTTAAAATCGGGAATTAATTGTACAATTTTAAGTTTTTTAAATAAAATATATTTTGATCATTTTGAAAAAATATATATACACACATATTTATGAGTTAATTTTAAAGTAGCGGTGATTCCAATCGATCACATATTCGTGTTTGGGATTTAATAGACATAGTCCTGAATAACACCAAACTTATAGTTTATACTTTATATGATACAGTTTACTGAAATTAACACCATAATATAGATGTAGATTTTTATTTTTATTTTTTCGAACGAAAAGAGGCAGGTGTAGATGTAAGAAACTCAATCAACAATATTGATTGAATCAACTCTGACTATATCTACTTATGAATCAAAATCAATTTTTTTTACTGATGAATAAAATTAAGAATTATTAATAAAATCATTTTTTTCTAATTACTGTAAAAAAATTACTATAATGACTTTATTTGATTATTTACATTGTTGTCCTTGATCATCCTCCAGAATCTTATACTATTATCGAGTGTCAATCAAAATTTATCTTGTTGAAACCCACTCCATAACTGAATCTACGCTTTTTAATTTATTTTATTTTCACATCCTCTTCTTTTTTACGTTACAATCTCTGTTGGTAGCCCTTCTCAGTTGGTGGCACAACTTTTTGTTTCTTCCCCCTTGCCAATATAAACATAGAATTACTTTTTAAAATTAGACTGTAAAGAATACTGGACCAAGTACATATCAGCCCATGTAGTAAGATCATGTAGTTAGAATGCTTAAAAGCTCCATCTTTAATAACAATTTAGAAAATTCAAATAAACACAAATCAATTTTCTCAATTTTATGTAGTGAACAAAAATATAACCTTAATTTTAGTGGAGCAATCTTCACAATAATAAAAATCGAAAAGAAAAAATTGTACTAAAATAAATATATAGTACTATAAGAAACAAAATATGTTTAGTAATTGTGAAGTTAAAATAATAAATTGGAAGAAAAACGTCGAAGAAGCTTACATTGATATTGTTCAAATAAATGATTTACGTATTCTACTAAAATGATCATACTTGAAGAAGTACTTACTTTTGCTAAACAAATACAATGATTTTTAAGAATCTTGAATTGCGAAAAATGAGTGTTAATCAATCAATTAATAAGGTGAAATAAAACCACAATAATAGTTTAAAGATAAGAAAATCTCACGTACCACAAATAAAAGTGCAGAGTACCTATTTTAACATACCGTTTAACATATATGGGTGAATATCTATTTTAACATTATGTTTACATAGTACTTTATTATTAGTTAAAATTATCATAAGTTTTCAAAAAAAAAAAAAAAAAAGCGCAAAAAACAAAAAATATTTTTCTTCAATAGGTAATATTTTTATAAGAAAAAGGCAAGTGAGTAGAAGTAATATTTAAATAACAATGACTCAAAATTTGAAGCCCAGACAATGAAAAAACTTAATAAAATCTGGAAAAAAGATCCATATATCACAATATAAATATGTATAGAGGTGAGTGAGTCACCCTCTACTCATAAAATTAATATAAAGAAATTATCAATCAACATAAACTTATTGATAACAAATGATAAGTTGGTTGACATATTTAATTTTTAAATTTATCATGCTTAGCCATAAAATAAATGAAACCATAGGTCATGCAAATGATGAAATTATGTATGTATCATCCTCAATGTCCAATATAACAAAAAAGTTGGAGAAATCGCAACATGCAACTATCATTCATCAAAGTACGTGCTCCTACACTGTTCTCATTTAATCAATTAACAACTTAATAATGAACTTTCTCCAATAATTTTTTATAATTTGTTGAATTAATCAATTATTGTGGTAATAATTTAATTTTCATATGCACTTGGCTTTTAAAGTGGAGTTTCAATGACAACTTTTAAGAGAAAATACCAATAATAAAATAACATATGTACTCAAATAATTCTTAAAATAACATGCGTACTCAAATAATTCTTAAAATGACATGTGCACTCAAATTTTTCTTAAAATGACACATAGACCAAATTAATGTGAGATTGACACATCATCTAGACAAACTCCCTATTAGTATAATAGGAGATTTTTTGAATTTATTGAAGCAATTCATCTACATATGCACCCAAAAATATACTACTAAGAAATAAAGAAAAATGGAAAGAAAGACAAGCATTTAATTAGAGAGGACTATAATTTCGCAAAAAAAGGAATACATAAAATAAACCGGAAAAATAAAAAATCAGTTGAGAAAGCGAACCGTTTGTAATAAGTCCCGGACATGGTAATAGCAGCAGCAGGATGGGCATCCAACTGCCTTATCCAAACGAGTTGACCCGTCCCGAGTTCCATGGCTACAACATAAACCGGTCCATAAACCGTGACGAAGAGCTTATTATCAGATACAGTCGGTGTAGCTACAGAAACGAGCGCCGTCACATTCGTGACGGTAACTGTCAGATTAATGCCCGTCACCTGCTGCAGGTTCTGTTTCCAAACTAATGTTCCGTCTGCTGCTTTAATGGCGTAAATGTATCCGTTCCAGCTCGGAAAGTAGACGATCCCGCCTGATATCGCAGGCGTTGAACTGATGTCTTTGCCGGGGTTGAACTCCCACTTGAGGCTTAGGTTAGACGCCGTTGACGGGCTGATCTTGGTTGTGGATGGCCCCGCCGTGGTTTATCCATTCCCCTGTCGATCTCTGAGATAAATGATTTCATACAAACTCTCCTGTGAAACTTGTTCATATGTGAACTAATGTTCATAGTATTAGTTTTTGGAGTATCAATTTAATTTAATCAAATGTAGCTAGAGTGGGAATTAATGAATGAACTTACATGTGGAATAGATGTTGCAGCTATGAATAAACATGAAATGAATATGTAAAGAAGGAGAGTTTTATGATAGGTATGGAGGTTGTCCATTGTAGAGAATTTGGAGAAGATAATATTATGTAACTAGATATTGAGCTATATATAAATCTCAAGTTTTCGTTGTGCGTTACATGACTGATCATTTTTTAATTTACATATGAGACTCTGTATATTGGACAAAATCCTTAGTCGTGTTAGATATAATCTATTAATATATAGCAAAGTCTATAAAAAAACTGTTCCCGTCCATTTTTTCAAAACTCTCTTCTTTTTTCTTCCCACTTTCTCTTTCCACTTTCCACAATTCACTCCGTTAAATAATTGCAATAAACATATACATATATAGCAAAGTTCCCAAAATTAATTTTTTTCAACTCTCTCTTTTTTTCAAATTTAATTATAAATTTGCAATAAATAATTATTTAAAAGTTGTTTATTAACAATTTTCATTGCTTAAAAAATAATAATTTTATAAAAAAAATTTAATTCTAATAACGTTTTAAACATTTTATTTGTGGGTAATTTATTTTTATTTTATTATAAAAAATAATTCAAAGAATTTTCTTTCAATGAACACAATCATTCACGAATACTATCTTCATATATATATATATATATATATATATACTAAACTACTAAATCCCACAAAAATAATTAAATAATTATTTTTTAAAATATTAATATTACTTTACACAAATTTAAAAAGATTTACCATAAATAAACATATAATTAATTGTATTTATTATTACCTCCGTCCCAAACTCGATTGCCACATTACTGTGTGCTCGACTTTTAAGAAAAAATGATAAAGTGTTGGGGTAGAAAGAGTTGTTTATTAGTATTTTATGTGATAAAATGATGGATAGTTGGAGTTAAAAAGAGTTGTTTATTAGTATTTTATGTGATAAAGTGAGTATTTCCATTTAAGGAAAGTGATAATCAAGTATTGGACGCCCGGAATGGAAATGTGGCAATCGAGTTTTGGGACGGAGGGAGTATTAATTATCATTGTATCTGTACATTATGAAATTCTTTTTTCTATAATTTTGAAAAGTTTATTTCGCATGTTACGACTAAAATTTTTTTTTTAGAAAAAACCTTATTAATACACTAATAGTGCATAGCACGGGAGAAATTCTAGTAAATTATAAACACTAGTGGCTTGGCCTAAGGAATTAAATGTAGTCATTCTTTTGAACTAAGATAATCAATTTGTTTTAATTTGTTAAATCATTGATGTCCCACTAAGAGTGGATCTCACAATATGCCTGCCTGCAAACTAGCTGGGTGTTCCCACCTCAAGCAACAATTCACTGGAGTTATTGGTGTCTATCTAATAAATGTCAACTCTTTATTGTATAATTTACAAATCAGTTTCATTCCTGATGTATATAAGTATTTCAAGAAACAAGCCTATTAAAATCTTCAAAATCCAAGCATTAATTATATATGAGTTGACTAATTAAATAAGTTCTTGCTCTTAAAATTTAAAATTGAAGTAAATGAAAATGACTGCTTATAGAATGTAGCGGACATAACTTCAAGCTCTTAATAAGAACAACCCTAATAATGCTGCTAGATTGTAAACTTCAAGTTACTTTTATGTTGATGGAAGTTCTAAACTTTCTGGTAGTGTACATATAGTTCACCTGCAAGTTCTTCCAGTTGATATAACTTCAAGCCCTTAATTGAAATTTGAACATATATCAATTTGGAACACAAAATTATTTTTGACTCCATTCTTTATTTATTATCATTAACATTTAACAATCTGAACTACAGGTGTGGTAAGGATCCAATTAATAAGAGGTGCTAGAAGATTTATTTATCTTGTAAATGATTAAGCAACTAATTTCACGGACAAAGTAAGTCCCTTTTATTTGAACGGAAGGTCCGAATTCTACTGCAGTTACTTCATTCAATCAATACAGAACGCAAAGAGCGATGTCCCTGCAGTAAAAAACGGAATTAATCGATATCCATGACCCACATACGCGCACCCTTCACTCACGGAGAAGCCCCCGTAAACTGAGGCCCCTGTCTCGTACGACCAAATTATTTCACCAGATGCAGCATTTATAGCGTAAACGGGCCCTGTCCTGTACGTCGACCCAGCAAACACCATCCCGTTCGCAACGGTAACAGGATTGGTGGTCGCATTGTAAGGAACCGCAGTGGACCACAGGATCCGACCCGTTCCAGCATCCATCGACACCCACCCCCCTCCGGTCGTCACATTCTTCGACGGCCGTAAAGTGAAATTCCGTGCATTGCTGTTGGCAATGTTGGTGTACACGCGCCACGTGTCGGTCGCTGCCCCCCACGTGCCGCCGCCTTGTGTGCCTCCTGGACCAGCTTCAGTAGACCAGAGTATCTTTCCGTTATTTCTGTTGAGAGCCCAGGCGTAACCGCTTTTCTGGACGGCTGCAACAATGTCTATTTTAACCTTGTTCTGTTTTACAGTGAGCATCATTGGTGCTTCGCCGAAATCCGCGTCTGGGTTCGGGCCGGGAGGGCAGTTTGGGGAGGGGGATATGAAACAGGCTAACAACCACACGTCGTATCCCCCGAGCTGTCTGGACCATTTGATCTGCCCTGATTTCAAATCCAGGGCGAGAATTGAGTCGAAATGGATATCAGGCCCTATGCATTGCTCTGGATGGATTGGAACCGTCTGATTGTTCTGTTTTTCTTGACATTCTTGGACGGTTTTAGGTGCGGAGTACAGGTTTCCAGTGCCGATGTAGACGTGGTTTCTTGATTTGTCGATCGAAGGGCTGCTTCCCCACACCGCGGCACCGGCATATCCTCCGCGGAGATTATGGTTATCCGGGATCATAAAAGTTTGCCATAAAATTACCCCTGTTTGGATGTCTAACTTGGCAAAGCTCCCACGGAACGTGCAGCAGTTTTCGATGGTGTTAGCCGATTCTAATGAAGATACTCCGACGTAAAATGCTCTGTGTATATTGATGATGTCATATGTAAGGGGCGGATTCAGAAATTAATAATGAGGTATGCTATGATATAAAAGTTTTGGTACAATGAAATTTCAAGAAAGCTGATTTTCTAGGGACCAAGATGTGGTTTTTTTTGTTAATGGGGATAAAATTGATTTTTATTGAGTTTAAACAATTAAAAAATCCAAGAAAAAAACCTGTTTGAATTTAGTTGGATTAGGCTAAACTAGACTTGGCAGTTGGGCGGGGAATGAAAAGCCCTGGACATGGTAACAAGAGACGAAAACGAGGCAAAAGAGAGGCTTACTTATTATAGTACGTCCCGGACATGGTAACAAGAGACGACGGATGCTTATCCAGTCGTGTTTTCCAAAAGAGCTGTCCTGTGGCGCGTTTTACAGCAATAACATAAGCAGGTCCATAAACCGCTATGATGAGTTTGTCATCAGCTATAGTTGGAGTTGCTCTAGATACTGTTACATTGACGTTTATGATAGCTGAGGTTGAGTTAAGGGGCTTAACCCCAGTTAGCTCTTCCAGGTTCTTTTGCCACACAAGGGAGCCATCTGCTGCTCTAATGGCGTAGATATTCCCGTTCCAGCTCGGGAAGTAAAGGATTCCGTCGAAGATTGATGGTGTTGCACTTATGTCGTGCCCTGCGTTGAATTTCCACTTGAGACTGAGGCGTGACACCGTGGATGGGCTAATTGTTGTTTCTCGTTCCGCGTATCTGCGGTTGTTCAGATCGCCGCCGTGGTTTATCCAGTTTGCGGAGCGATGGGATTGTGTTTCGGGTCCCTGCAATTGATCATGAAATGTATGTGAAATTTGTTGATTTTTTGAATAATTCTTGCAACTATGATAGAGAGACTTACTGGTGAGATGGATGTGGAATATTGTATTAGGCAAAATATTGATATGAGTAGGAGATTTTTTCTGCAGGTGTGAGTATGATCGTGTTCCATGGTAATGGAAGGTGATAATAAGCTGGAAATTGTGCAACTTTTAAATAGGAACTGCGAGATTGGATGTATTGCAACTATTGTTGACTAGCAAAATTAATTGCAGACCTAAAAGTTAGAAAGCCGTCATCTAACATAATTGACAAAGTATAAGGCGAACAAAGAATATTTGAAATTGGTTAAGGAGTGTGATTTATATTATTAAAAGATATTAATTGTAACAACTGAAGAGTGTAAATTTTTACTATAAAGGATATTACGCATAACACTGAAGGGTGTGACTTATATTATAATAGGGGGTTATTAGTAGTGATTAACTGAAGTGTGTGACTTATATTATAAAAGGGTACTAGTCGTGATAACTGAATGGTCATGCCTGTAAAAATGGAATCAATTTTACGGTGTACAAGTTTCAAAGCATACCAACTCAACATAATTAACAAAGTATTAGCGACTGCTTTGATTAATCTAGAAAAAAATATCTAAAATAGGAACGGTATTATCAGCACCGTCAGAATTGCTCGACTTTATTATAATAAATACTTTAATGCCGTTGCTTGTAGGAATTAGTTAGTGGTTAATAATTCATGTAGTACTTATTTGTCAAAGTCAGAGATCAGCACAAGGCAGAAGCTTCTCTTGGCCACTAGAAACATTTAATCTCAGAATATCTCAAACTGTGGGGATTTGTAATTTAAATCACTAGAAACAAACAAAAAATCAGGACAATATTGGCTTGGAGATTTTCCAATTCAATAACAGAATTTGGTTACAAGCGTTTATTTAATATATGTCACGCGAATTAAATGTTTTATTAATCGAGGCAAAATGAAAAAAGGGAATTTCCTGAGGTGAAATTAAGCAAAGCTCCCAAATTTACACCATAACCACTTCCAATGTACGCGCATCCTTGGCTCACAGAAAAGCCTCCATAAACACTGGCTCCAGTTTCATACGACCACAGTATTTCTCCATTTTTAGCATCAATTGCATAAACGGGGCCCGTTGGATACGTTGAACCCGCGAAGAGAACGCCATTGGCGACTGTCACTGGATTCGTCGTGGCTCCATTTGGAACGGCGGTGGACCATAATATTGTGCCGGTTTTAGCATCCATTGCGACCCATCCGCCGCCGTTGGTTACTTTATTTGATGGCAAAAGAGTGAAGTTGTCCATGTTACTGTTGGCAATGTTGGTGTAGATTCTTCTTGTGTCCGTTGCCGCTCCCCACGTGCCTCCGCCCCCAGCACCACCTGGCCCCGCCTCCTGATTAATGCATTCAAAACAATGGTATTATCGATCCGAATAATATATATCAACTACTTCTACAAATGAGAAAACAACCAGTTTTGTTGGGATTTTAAAACCTACACTACACTTTTAGATATCTGTACCTTTTAAGATTGTTTCTGGACATATTTTAAGATCGTCTCATGAATTTTTTTCCTTGAGGCAAGATGAGTGTATATTTGACCCATATGGGGCTTAAATCAAGTCAACTTATTACTTATCTTAACAATATTGGTTAATACACGGGAGGCTCATTTTTTTGGAAAAATAATTATATAGGCAATCTTTATTTTTTTTGTAACACAGAATCAATTTAAAGTAGGTGAGTATGATTAAGTGAATCAATTTGGTGTGGATATTTAGCACCAAGTCTCGTTAATCGAACCAAATAGTAACAACAATTGTAAACTATGACTTACAGTAGACCAAACAAGGTTGCCATTAGTTCGATCGAGCGCCCAAGCATAACCACTTTTCTGAACCGCCACAACCATATCCACCTTACTCCCATTAACATCCACGCTCACCATCATCGGCGCCTCCCCGAAGTCCGCATCCGGGTTCGGGCCGGGCGGGCAATTCGGAGCCGTCGAATTATTGCACGCAATAAACCAAACATCGTATCCTCCCAACTGTCTATACCACTTGATCTCTCCAGACTCCAAATCCAGTGCCACGAAAGAGTCGAAATGGACATCTGGATCCACGCACTCTTCCTGATGAGTCGGGACCTGTTAAAAAAATAATATAAACAAATTAATTACACAATTTTTTAAAACTTCGGATGTTTAGATGAGATGAAATTATTTCAGGACCGTCTGGTTTTGTTGCCTTTCTTGGCATTGTTCGATTTCACGAGGTACAGAGTAGAGGTTCCCTGTTGCGATGTAGACGTGGTTTCTGCGTGCGTCGATGGAAGGGCTGCTGCCCCACACGGCGGCGCCGGCGTAGCCTCCGATGGTGGCGTTGTTGTCGGGGATCATGTAGGTTTGCCAGAGGATTGCCCCTGTCTGAATGTCTAACTTGGCGAAGCTGCCACGGAATGTGCAGCACTTCTCAATGCTTACAGTTTCTTCTAGAGAAGATACTCCAATGTACAAACCTCTGTATATACCATTGAAACATTCATATTGTTAATTTTAGACGCTACGTTTTTCATTGTTCCAACTATCGGACTATTCCTGTGAATTTTAAAATTTCTTATTCGATGTGTATATTGATAATGATGATCGGTAATGGTATTTACTTAATATTAAGTTTTAGGCAAAGCTTGTATAAATCAATTTCATCATGCAATTGGTTTGTATTTTTGTGTGTTACTCCCTTCTCTGTCCCAATCTTAATTACACTATTTTCATTTTGGGCATCTCAATCTTGACTACATTTTTCCTTAAATAGAAATACTCACTTTAACTCACACTCTTCAAACATCCACTTATTTACCATATGCAACTCTCTCATACACTCAACACCTTATCACTTTATCACCTTTAATAAATATTATTATACTCTTCAATAAAGTTGAATTCTCCTTTCTACCCCCAACACTTTATCACATAAAATACTAATAAACATTTTTTTCTTAAACTCCAAGCACACAGTAATATAGTAGTCAAGATTGGGACGGAGGGAATATTTTTTAACAGTATTAGCACGTAGTTTTATTAAAAAGTACTTGTAAAGTATTAATTCCAAAATATGTACATGGTAAAATTGATTTACACAAATCCAACTTATTTTTAAGAAGCTCGACCCCAAATAAGAAATATACATAATTAGTACGTTAGTTTTTTAACTTTTTTTTTGGTGAGGAACAGACAAGAAACTCCTCCATCTATATCGTTGATCCCTCAGCTGGGTGAGATGTAAATTTATTAAGGGAAGTATTGAATAGGTCAATATTCTTTGTATTTAGGATACACTTGTATTTATTCTTTTGATTGATATCCTATAATTATGGAGATCTTGTTGTAATCCCCTTGTATATATTAGTGGAATTCTCTAATCACCAATTAACGGTGATCTCATACCTATTCTCACATGGTATCACTCCAAACTCACCAAAAACCCTAATTCTCTTCTTCACGGCCGCAGAACCCTAATCCGCTTCTTCTTCCTCAATTTTTTTTTGGAACGCACGGTCCCCTGCGTTTCCTTCTTGCCGAAATTTCAAAACCATCGAACAGGTCCCCTTCGTGGTTCTCCTCTGTCTTCGCTGTACTTCTGATCATGGCCGCCCCAAATAATTCATCCGTCTCTTCCACCACAACCATGATTCACCTTGTTCCGATTAAGCTATCTTCGCCCACATATCTGATGTGGAAATGTCAATTTCTCTCAATGGCCGCTACTTATGAGATGCTTGACATCATCACCGGTGCATCTCCAGCGCCGTCGCCCACTCTTACCGACGCTGCCGGCGTCGAGGCCCCCAATCCCTCTTACACCGCATGGTTTCTTCTTCGAAGCTCTCTTACCGAGTTTTGTTCGCAACTCGAACGGAGGCTATGTCGGAGGTCTTGGATTGCAAGTCCTCTCGTCCAAAGATGGCTTGGCGCTTTTGAATCGCTTTCACGCTTAACGCTGCTTCACGGGCGCCGCATTTAATCAACCGGGAAGAATTGTTGTCTCTACGCCGTGAGTCCCTTTCTGTTACTGATTATGGTAAAGCTTTTAAATCTTTGTGCGATCAATTATCTGCTATAGGGAAGCCAGTTGACGCGGGTGATAAAAGCCATTGGTTTCTTCGTGGACTCGGATCTATGTTTGCGAATTTTGCCAACACCAGGATAGCTATGACACCTGTCCCTCCGTTCTGTGATCTCCTGCATCAAGCCATTCAATTTGATCTTATGAATAAATCCATGGAAGGGTCACCTCCTGCTCCAGCGGCTTTTGTTGCCTCAAACTCGAATGATAGAGGTGCTAGTAATTCTCGCCAACAACAGGGCAACAATCGTGGGGGGCAGCAGCCCGGGCAAACCCGAAATCAGAATGGTGGAGGGCGTGGAGGTCGAAGAACCTACATCCCGCATTGCCAGCTTTGTCGGGGGGAGCACTATGCTGATAAGTGTCCCCAATACTTGCATCTGCAAAGCCGTGTGGGTGGGTCTTCCTCTTGCGCTCCGGCTCCCTCGGCTAATCTTGCTCCGGCTTTTCGTGCTGCTTGCAACATCTCGGACACTAACTCTGCCCCGGATTGGTATGTGGACTCTGGAGCATATGCTCACATGACTTCTCAGCCGTCTGCACTAGATTCTTTTGAACCGTATTCTGGTAATGGTTCGGTCATTGTTGGTAATGGCAATGCTCTTTCTATATCTCATATTGGTTCTGCTCGTATTACTCCTGATGTTAATTTGTTAGATGTGTTGGTGGTGCCTCACATTACTAAGAACCTCTTATCTATTAGCAAGCTGACATCGGATTATAATGTTGATGTTGTGTTTTCTGCCAAATACTTTGCCATTCAGAATCGGGTGACAAAAGCAATACTGGCTCAGGGCAGGTGTGAGAAGGGGCTTTACATTCTGGAGAAGGGTAGCTCAGCTTTGGTTGCTGCTTTACGTTCCAAAGATTTACGAGCTAGTTCTGAATTATGGCACTTACGCCTAGGACATGTTTCTTTTTCTGTCATTTCATTGCTTAATAAGTTAGGACACTTATCTGTTACGTCCTTATTACCAAACCCTGATGTTTGTTCGCCTTGCCAGTTGGCCAAAAGCAAGAAATTACCTTTTCCGTTAAATGATAAACGTGCTTCTAATGTTCTTGATATGGTGCATTGTGATTTGTGGAGACCAGCCCCGGTTACTTTTTCTGCTGGTTATCGATATTATGCTGTGTTTGTTGATGATTTTTCACATTTTTCATGGTTGTATCCTATGCGTACGAAATCTGAGTTTTGTGATGTTTTCATGCGTTTTCATGCTTTTGCTTGCAATCAATTCTCAACAACTATGAAGGTTTTTCAATCAGATGGGGGTACCGAATTTCTGAACAAACGTGTTAGTGACTTTATACATCATCATGGCATTCATCATCGTATTTCTTGCCCATACACACCACAACATAATGGACGAGCAGAACGCAAGCATAGACATATTTCTGAAACAGGTCTTTCTATGTTGTTTCATGCTTTTGCTCCAGCCTCTTTATGGTTTGATGCGTTTGCTACAGCAGTTTACGTAATTAATCGGCTCCTTTCTTCCGTCTTGGAAAACAAATCGCCTTATGAATTACTCTTTAATTGTGCGCCAAATTATGCCATATTCAAACCATTTGGTTGCAGGGTTTTTCCTTATCTTCGGAATTATGCAGAAAATAAATTGTCTCCTCGTAGTTGTCCGTGCATCTTTTTGGGATAATGTAGTGCACACAAGGGTTTTCGGTGTTTCGATCCTGTTTCTGCTAAGGTATTCATTACTCGACATGCTCAGTTTGACGAACAGGTGTTTCCCTTTTCAGGCCATACCCTACCACGATCCAAAGAGCTAAGCATTTTCGAGTTTTATTGATATGAGTTCATCGCCGTCTCGCATTTGCTAGTGACTTCGTCGCCTCACTTGCATCGACCTTCGTCGATTCCGTGTGCCTCTGTCTTGACACGGACTGCCCAAATTTCTGCACAAAATCGCCTATGCAGCCCGCTCCAATGGCACCGATCCGGCCATTGCGGCTTTGATCCATGACCTCCCCGCAGAACCCGATCCACTTGTGCGGCCCAACGACGCGAGCCGACCGAAAGAACCCGTGGCACCCCTATCCAAATTTCGCCCACCCCACGATCATCTCGAGCTAGGCGAAGGAATTTTAAACCAAGGTATCCTGTTGAGATTGCATCCACTTCTCTTCTTTCGGCTCTCGTTGCCTCTTCTGAGCCTAAGGGTTTTAAATCTGCCTCTAAATCTCCTCATTGGGTCAGTGGAATGCAAGAAGAAATTGATGCACTTAATGAAAATCACACTTGGGATTTAGTGTCGCGTCCGCCTAATGCCAACATTGTCGGGTCTAAATGGGTGTTTCGAACCAAGTTTCGCTCTGATGGTTCAATCGAGAGACACAAAGATCGTTTTGTAGCTCAGGGGTTTACTCAGGTTCCAGGCTCAGATTTTCATCACACATTTAGTCCGGTTGTCAAGGCTGCAACAATTCGGATTATTCTGGCATTATCTGTTCATCACAACTGGCCTCTTCATCAGTTGGATGTGAAAAATGCATTTCTGAATGGTGTGCTTACAAAGCCTGTGTTCATGTCCCAACCTCCAGGCTTCGTTGATCCTAGATATCCTGATCATGTGTGTCGGTTGAAGAAGGCTCTCTACGGTCTTCGTCAGGCTCCTTTAGCCTGGTTTCAACGCTTCAGCTCGTATCTGTTGTCTTTGGGCTTCCGTCAGACTCAATCTGACTCCTCACTTTTTTACCTTCTAAAAGGTACGTCAGTTATATATCTCCTTCTTTATGTCGATGACATTATTATTACAGGAAATGATCAGGATATGCTCCGCCGCTTCATTGCTCGTACTCACTCCGAATTCGCCATCAAAGATCTCGGGAAATTAAATTATTTCTTGGGGCTTGAAATTTCTTACACATCTGATGGCTTGTTTTTGTGTGGGGGCAAGCCAAGTATGCCCATGATATTCTAAAGGCGTCCGGACATGTTGGACTGTAAACCAATTGCCACTCCTTTGATTGCTGGAGAATCTTTGGTTAGTACAGGTGCTCAGTTTCGAGATCCAACACTTTATCGATCTTTAGTGGGGGCCTTACAATATTTGACTATCACTAGGCCGGATCTTTCTTATCTTTGTCAACTCCGTTAGTCAATTTCTCCACTCTCCCTCGATGATCACTTCTTCGTCAAAAAGGATTCTCCGTTATGTGAAAGGCACCATTCACTATGGTTTGTCCTTTACTCATCGTCCGAGAAAAAGTCTATTGTGGGATATTCCGATCTGCAGATTGGGCTCGATGTGTTGAAACACGCCGCCCACTTCGGTTATTCCATCTTCTTAGGTGGTAATCTTGTTTCTTGGAGTGCTTTGAAACAACCTCTTTGTCTGCTCGATTCATTGCGAATCCGGCACGGGGCTCTAGCCAATGCCGCTTCTGAAGTCGTTTGGTTATGCAACTTGCTTCAAGAGCTTCGACAGCTTCCTCCGGATCGTCCAGTGCTTTTATGTGACAACAAGAGCGCTATATTTCTCAGTCAAAATCCTATCGCCCATAAACGGGCAAAGCACATTGACATAGATTGCCACTTTGTTCTTGAACTTGTCTCATCCGGAAGGTTGCACACTTAGTTTGTCCCTACTAATCTTCAATTAGCGGACATATTCACCAAGAGTCTTCCACGACCAGCCTTTGAGTTTTTACGCTCCAAGCTTTGCGTTTGTCTTCATCCCACGCAACGCTTGACGGGGGGTATTAAGGGAAGTATTGAATAAGTCAATATTCTTTGTATTTAGGATACACTTGTATTTATTCTTTTGATTGATTTCCTATAATTATGGAGATCTTGTTGTAATCCCCTTGTATATATTAGTGGAATTCTCTAATCACCAATTAACGGTGATCTCATACCTATTCTCACAAAATTGAGGGATGTGCCCAAGTAACAGACACTTATGTAAAAGAGCTGAAATGGGACCCAGATCATCTGCTTAATTAATTATATATACTAATGCATGGATGAAAATCTTTTCTTCATTAAGATAGAATAGATAAGACCATTGACTTGAATAACATGACATTTTCCAATTTAACTAATATGTCAATTCATCAGTACATATCTAATAATATAACGTGATAATATATCAATCATCAAGCCCGCCAAAGTCGTAAATAACAACAAATACACAAGACGAGTCATCAATTCACAATAACAAATTTAAAGCATACCTCTTGTAGTAAGTCCCGGACATGGTGATAAGAGCAGTTGGATGAGTATCGAGTTGGCGAGTCCAGACGAGTCGACCCGTGTCTCGACTCAGAGCCACAACGTAAGCTGGCCCGTAAATCGGAACAATGAGCTTATCACCAGCTATAGTGGGGGTAGTTCTGGAAAGTAGCATAGCGGTAACGTTCATGATTTGCAAAGTCGAGTTGAGGCCCGTCAGCTGTTGCAGGTTCTGTCTCCAGACAAGGGAACCGTCCGCGGCTTTCACCGCGTAAATGTAACCGTTCCAGCTCGGAAAATAAACCACCCCGTCGGAAATCGCTGGCGTGGCCGTGACGTCTTTCCCGGCGTTGAATTTCCACTTGAGGTGCAGCTTTGAGACCGTCGATGGGCTTATTTTGGTCTCTCTCGCGGCGTATCTGCGGTTGTAACGGTCGCCGCCGTGGTTTGACCAATTTGTTGGCGGTTGGCGTTCGCTTTCGTGGCCATGGATTAATTGGCTCTTTAAATTAAGTAGGCAAATTATTGAAATTAAGAGGAGGGCGATATGGGTTTGAAATTTCGCCATGGAAGCGTGAATTAAATTTGATGGAAATTAAGGTCAGATTTATAGAACAATTAATGTCAACGGGTCCCCATTTTAAATTGAAATTATGTCACAATTTGTTATTATTGTTTTTTAATTAGATGATAAATATTGGTGCAGTTAACTTTTAAAGTATTAAGCAGATCAAGATCAGGAGTACTCTCACCGCCGTGGTTTATCCAGTTTTCGGGTCCCTGCAATTAATCATGAAATGTATGTGAAATTTGTTGATTTTTTGAATAATTCTTGCAACTATGATATAGAGAGACTTACTGGTGTGATGGATGTAGGACATTGTATTTGGCAAAATATTGATATGAGTAGGAAGATTTTTCCTGCAGGTGTGAGTATGATCATGTTCCATGGTAATGGAAGGGGGTGGGAATAGATCAGGTTACCCGACAGGGGCCTACGGCCTGGCCTACTAAAGCTCGGATCGGTTTGGCTCGTTTAATAGTCAAGTCAGACTCAGACATTTTTAAAAGTCTATTTACTTAAATAGGTCGATTTGAAGCTTTTTAAAAATTTTTTAAATTAAATAGACCGAATTTTTTCAACTATATATATATATAATATTATAATTGTAAATAATATATTAATAAAATATATATATTTATATATATAATTAGTAGTAGTTATTTTGATAATTTGATAAATAATATATTAATAAAATATATAATATTTTGAATTTTTATAATAAATAATTAGTAGTAGTATATTTTTTATATAGATTTGATGAAGCTATATTTAATAAAAAAAATTATTTGTACACAAATTTGTTGGGGAATTTTATATATTTAAATACAAATTTAATTCATTAATTTTACTAGCATGAATTTTTATATAAATAATAATTACAACAACATATCATATATAAAAAACCACGTAAAAAATATATCTTTTTACGTAAACGTTTTAAAAGCAAAGGCTTTTGGTCGGACGGACTAACCAAAAGGACTTCCCAAAGTATTTAATAAAAAAGGCCGACAATCCGTGGAAGATACTTTAAAAAAGGAAAAAATAAACTTTTTGATAAATAATATTTCAAAATTTGGGAACTAATCATCCCCAAAATTAAATAAAGACTTTTCGGATTAAGAAATTTTTATATATCCCATATATTCTCTTCTAAATTAAAATATTCCAATTCCCACCCCTCAAGATATGATAATAAGCTGAATCCAAATTTGTGTTCTTGACTTTTTAAATAGGAATTGCAAGATTTGATATATTGTTGACTAGCAAAATTAATTGCAGACCATTTAGAAAACGGTTATTTAAGAACGTGTTCTTCATTCCATAACCAAAAAAAATCTATCAATTAAGACTTGGCCTAGTGGTTAAGAGTCTCCCCTATGAGATGAAAGGTGCAAGGATCGACTATATTGAGCCACAATTCTATATGTTTTTTTTTTATCTTCTTGGGTTCATTTCCCATCGACTCCAACTTCCACCTCTTTGCTTCTTTTTTTTCCCGTTTTTAATATCTTTTGTCCTTGGTTAGGGGCAATTATCCATTGATTCCACTTGCAAGATTTGGTATGATTTAACTTAGAACCTCCCAAGAAAAATCAAGCAAAGCGTCTTTGCATTACTTCTTCTTAAATCTTAAGAATCACCATTTTTTTGAATCTTTCGCTACCCATGATAAGTCAAAGCAATAGTTACCGATCCCACGTTCATTTCCAACGAACATCGACTCCTAATTCTACCTCTTTTCAAATAGCATCGACCATGACTAGTGTAATCTCTTGGTCAAGACAAACCAATCTGAGTCTTTTTTTTTTTCATTTCCATCTAGGTCGGAATGAATGGCGATTTTTAGTTATGAGATCTGATTTTAACTACAAACCACACGAATTATTTATTGAATGCTTATGCATGAGAAATATATATAACATTCAATCATATTTAAAGATCATTGATAAACAATTTATTTCAAGAAATAAGTGCGGAAATTGAATTTAGATTATCTAAAAAAAAAGATATTTTTTAATCCCCAACAAAATTTGGGTCCAAAATTAAATACCCACCGACTCCAACTTCTACCTCTTAATAAGCTCCTTTTTTTAAATAGGAATTGCAAGATTTGATATATTGTTGACTAGCAAAATTAATTGCAGACCATTTAGAAAACAGTTATTTAAGAACGTGTTCCGCCAAAAAAAACTATCAATTAAGACTTGGCCTAGTGGTTAAGAGTCTCCCCTATGAGATGAAAGGTGCAAGGATCGACTATAGCTTCTATATGTTTTTTTTTTATCTTCTTGGGTTCATTTCCCATCGACTCCAACTTCTACCTCTTTGCTTCTTTTTGTTTTTGGAGCAATTACAATGACAACTTCTACCTCTTTGATTTTTTTTTTTTTTTTTTTTGAGCAATTACAATGATGAGATCTTTGATTTATAGAGTGTTAACTTCTTCTTTCTTTGCAACCATTTTTAACTCTTTGCTTTCTAAGTCCAAAAATTAAATAGGAAAGACTTAAATGCCCTTAATTTCTTCAACCACCAATTTGTACTCCTAATGCACTGCACATTTTAATAATTTTGTATTTTAAAATTTTAAAATTGTAAATTTTAAAGTTTAAATTTTACTAAACTTTTTTAATTGTATATTTTTTATCTAATTAATTTTTTTATTTATTTGTCCTTTTATTTAATTTGTTTTTTCAGAAATAAAAATATTAGTAAAAAAATTTATATATTCAGATTTTAAATTTTACTAATTTTTTTAAATTATCTATAATTTTATTTAATTATTTTTTTTAATATTATCCAAAAATATTTGCACACCCCAAAAAATTCTTTAATCATCTGTCTTTTTATTTAAAAATTCAAAAAAAAATTGCAAACCAATAAAAAATTCTGCATACCAATATTTTTTTAATTGTCTTGTCATTTTATTTAAAAATTCTGCACACCCGTAAAAATGTTTGCACACCAATTTTTTTTTTTATTATCTATACTTTTATTTTAAAATTCTCGTATTTCCATAAAAAAAAAATCATAGATAAAGTAAAAAAATATGCACACACATAAAATAATCTGCACACTCCTAAAAAATTCTGCACACTTAAAAAAAATTATGTACACCCATAATAAATTCTGCACACCCCAAAATTCTGCACACCGGTAAAATATTATGCATCTATAACTCCATAATTATTCAAACTAGAAAGTGAATTTGCACACCCGTATAAAAATTGCACACCCGAAATTAGAAAAGTGAATGTTGCCTCAATAACTCAACATCCGAAGTTTTGCACTCATACTTCACAAAATGCTAACCCAAAATTACAAAAATATATATCTACTATAAATTACATAAAAATTTAAAAAAGATATAAAAAAATCTCTTTTCTTTCTCTCTTGCTCCATAATCTCTCTCTTGAGATCGACCAAAATACCATCTGCAACCATTCAAAATATCAAAAAAACTATTATGGTGAAAAATTTAAATATCTGCAACAAGTCTACAAATAAAAAATATACAATAGAAGGAAATCTGCAACAAATTTTGAAATCTGCAACAAGATTTGAAAATCACAAACAACAAATGCTAACAAATGCCTGAAAATTTGCATGACCCAAAATTACAAAAAAATTAATTGCATAACTCATAAAATCCTAAATCCTTCAATCCAAAACCAGCAGAAACAGAGTAGCAAATGCCAAAAGATAACAAGGAACTATAAATTCAAACCTTCAAGAATTCGGGTTCTAGTTAATCAAATCATCCTAAAATTATACACCTGTAATCCTAAGATATTTAGATTATATTGACAAAGCCATAGTCTCTAATCAAAACAAGGAACCGAAACAAAACACATCACAAACACAAAAATCAAAGTGTGAAAACCCAATAACAAAGAATTTATCTGATCGCCGCAGTCATCGGCGGCACCGTGGCCCAAAAACACTCAGCCGCTGCCGCCCAGATCCGCCAAAACTTTGTCCATCCCACAAACGTAAAGTCGCGACCAACGCCGCCGCTGCCCAAATCCGCCGGAATTTTGTCGATCCACCACCCACTCACGCGGTTGGGCGGCGGCGGCTCGGGAAATGATGGCGTCTGTTTGGTTCCGGAGGTGGGGGGTCCGTTTTCGCCTCTTTTGCTGGTGAGGGTTGCGCGCACGCCGGGGGGGCGGTGGAAGATTTTGAGAGATGTGGGTTGGGGGAGGGGGCAGCGGTGGAGGAAGATTTGAGAGAAGAAATGAGGATGAGAAATTGGAGGCGAGGGATTTATTTGGTTTGGTTGGGACCGGTTGAGGGGTGTAATTTGTGGACAGTGACGAGGGTAAATTTGGAATCTTTTGCACCTTATAGTAAGAGTAAAAATGTATGACACCTTAGAGTAATGGTATGTGAAAAATGATACTTATGAGTAATTTTCCTTTTGTTTTTTTTATCTTCTACCTCTTTTTTTTATAATCTTCTTGGGTTCATTTCCCATCGACTCCAGCTTCTACCTCTATGCTTCTTTTTTGTTTTTTTATTATCTTCTTGGGTTCATTTCCCAATTTTGTTTTTTTATTTTGATTTTTTTATGGTCTGCTTCTTTGTTTTTTTTATTCTATTTTCTTTTTTAAAAAATTAATTATTTATAATTTAAACGGACAACTATCTATAACCAAAACATTAAACTACTTATAACATAAACGTGCTACTATTTATAACAAAAACGTGTAATTACTTTTAACATAAACTGTTAAAAATATATTTTTCCATACATTAACTAATGAGATTACAAGTATATATAGATTACAAGATATGAGAACGGAAGGATCTAGAACCTTTAACAACCCTAACAAACTTGTAACTAACTTGTAAAGACTATACAAACATATCTCTATACATTTCTGTGATCTATGCGAAGTGTATGCGAATATGTACGCAAGGCACGATTGAAGCTGCTTCCAAAATTGATACCTAATAGCAGTCGAACTAATACTTTTAGACGATTAAGCTAATACTCTAACATGCTCCCAAAGAAAGTGGACTTCGGGACTTGAATAATGAAATCTTATCACGAAGCATGCAAAACCGTGTAGATGAGAGAGCCTTGGTGAAGATATCAGCGGATTGATCTTCACTGGGAATGTAACGAACATCAAGCAACTGATTTTGAACTTTTTCTCTGATGAAGTGAACGTCCACTTCAATGTGTTTGGTGCGAGAATGGAATGCTGGATTGAAAGCGAGTGTGATGGCCTCTTGATTGTCACACCATAGGATAGATGGAGTGATGGAAGAGACCTGAAATTCTTTTATCAACGATTGAAGCCAAAGCAGATCAGTAGCAGCAGAGGCAAGAGCCATGTACTCGGCTTCAGTGCTGCTTCTGGCCACAACAGACTGTTTTCTGGAGCTCCATGAAAGGAGATTGGAGCCAAGCATGATGCAAAAACCTGAAGTGCTGCGACGATCATCAATACTAGAAGCATAATCAGCATCAACGTATCCATGTAACCTGAAATCAGATATGGGTGAAAATGATAAACCAAAAGAAATAGTCCCATGAATGTACCTGAGTACCCGTTTGCAAGCTCTCCAATGATTCTGTGTGGGAGCTTGAAGAAATTGAGAAAGTTTGTTTACAAAAAAAGAAATATCAGGACGAGTGAGTGTGAGATATTGAAGAGCACCAATGATGCTTCGATATAGAGAAGGATGTTCAAAGGCAGGGCTATCAGAGGCAGAAAGTTTGTCACTGGGACAAAGAAGAGTGGAGCAAGGCTTGCAAGATGCAAGATTAGCCTTGAGAAGGATTTCTTTGGCATATTTGGACTGAGTGAGTGTGATGGAGTGAGAAGAAGAAGAATGAGCTTCTAAGCCCAAGAAGTAGTTCACTTCCCCAAGATGCTTAAGAGAGAAAGTGTTATGAAGAGTGTTGATGAGATCAGAGATGAGACATTGATCATCCCCAGTGATCAGAATGTCATCCACATAAACAAGAAGAAGAATGAGCTTATGCTGAATTCTCTTGAAGAATAAGCAATGATCAGCATCAGAATTCTTGAAACCAGTTTGGAGGAGAAAGCCTTTGAATGGGCCTTTGGGGAGACCATAGAGGGCCTTGGATAGTTTGCAGACATGAGAAGGTTTAGAGTCATCCAAAAAACCCTCAGGCTGAGAAATATACACAGTTTCTTTGAGTTGGCCATTAAGAAAAGCATTGTTGATGTCAACCTGTTCAATGCCTCATCCAAAAGTGACAGCTAGACTGAAAATAAGTCTTAGAGTGACAGGCTTCACCAGTGGACTGTAAGTGTGAAAGAAATCAATGTCTGCATTCTGCTGAAAACCCCTAGCAACAAGCCTAGCCTTGTATCTGTCCACACTCCCATCTTTTGTATACTTAACTCTAAAGATCCACTTTGTAGAAATTAAGTTCATATCAGAAGAATGAGGCACCAAAGTCCATGTTTCATTCTTCATCAAGGTTGAGTACTCATCAGACATGGCTTGTTGCCACTCAGAAGATTGTAGTGCTTCAGAAACTGTATTTGGTTCAGGAATCTTGACAAGTGTATGATAGACTTTAGGTTTCAGGACACCAGATTTGGCCCTGGTGGTCATATTGTGAGTGTTTGAAGGAAAGAAAATGGGAACAAACTGAGGGGATTGATGAGAAGGCACTGGAGAATTTTAGTTTGAACTAGTAGATGTATATGTATCAGAAGGATGGAGGGGAGAATATGTTGAAGGGAATCTGGGAGGAGATGAGTGATGAGATTCATGAGATGATGTATCTGTGGGTGGAGTGACATCTGAGAAAGAGGGAATAGGAGCAGTAGTGATGGACTGATTAGTGTGAGATGTATTTTGAGAGAGAGATGGATATGGAAATTCAGCTTCATTGAATTGAACTGTACTGGAGACATAAATTCTGCCTGAAGAGACATGGAGACATTTGTAACCTTTGCGAGAAGTGCTATATCCAAGAAACACACACTTCTCAGATCTGAATTGTAGTTTAGAAGTGTTATAAGGTCTGAGAAACGGAAAACATGAGCAACCAAACACTCTCAGAAATGAGTAATCAGAATTTTTATAAAATAGAAGCTGAGATGGAGAGATTTGATTATGAGTAGGAGTTGGAAGAAGATTGATTATGTAAGTAGCAATGTGAAATGAGCACCACCAGAATTTCATAGGAAGATGACTCAAAGCAAGCATTGAGAGACCTAACTCAACCACATGTTGGTGTTTTCTCTCCACTAGACCATTTTGTTGATGAGTATGAGGGCAAGACATCCTCATAACAATGCCTAGATCAGCTAGGAAGGTTTTTAGAGCCAAATATTCACCACCATTGTCACGCTGCACTGCCTTCACTCTAGTACCAAACTGAGTCTCAAATCATTTGTAAGAACTGAGTGACTGTAGCTTTGACATCAGACTTTAACTGTAGCGGATAAATCCAAGAGTATATGGTAAACTCATCTACAATCAGTAAGTAATACTTAAATCCCTCAATGGACACAGTAGAGGAGGGACCCCACACATCAAGATGTATAACATCAAAAGCTGCTACAGAAGAATGAATGACAGTTGGAAAAGTTCATTTGATGTAATTTTCCCATTTTACAAGAGTCACATAATTCAATATCAGAAACAGTAACAGGTATGCTTAAAGTCTTCAATACATGAGAAACAGTAGCAGAACAAGAGTGACCCAGTCTATGATGCCACAACATGTATTTATTTGTCTTAGACTCTACAGACTTATTACAAGTGAAAACAACTGATGTAGTAGTAGTACTTCTTGGAACCAGATGATCCAGATTCAACTGATACAGGCCATTCTCAAGTACTCCCTTCAGCAGGACCTTTTGTGTACTCAAATCCTTAACAACACAATGAGTGGAAAAGAACTCAATAATGGCATTATTGTCCTTAAGAAATTGTGAAATGCTCAACAAATTCTTAGTGATATCAGGAACATGCAATATATTATGTAATTGTAGAGAAGTGGAACCATGAATATCAGATAGAATGAGAGAACCAATACTCTTAATAGGAATTGAAGATCCATTTCCAACAGTCAGAGAAGAAGTACCTTGATATGGAGTAGAATTCATGAGTTGTGAGCTCTGATTAGTGACATGATGAGTGGCACCACTGTCAATGTACCAAGCATTGCCTGTATTATGTGGATCAGACACATAATCAGAGTTATAAGTATGAAAATTAGTAGGAGTTGGAAGCAAACCAGCCTGCTGCTGCACCATATTTGCTTGAGCCGAAGAAGGAACTCCTGAATTTGGCTCCAAGCCATGAAAATTGACATCAAATCTCTTAAAGCACTTGATAGCCACATGATTTGGTTTGCCACAAAGTTGACAGAGAACTTTATTTTGGATTGGAACTTAGGTTTACCCTTAGATTTTCCAGGATTGAAACCAGAAGAAGGTTTGGAATCCTTAGAAGCATAGTTTGCAGATGGATTCTGAGGAGGTGCAACTGTATTCACAGTGGAATACTGCAAAAGTCTCATCTCATGAGTGTGGAGTATGGATTGGACCTCAGTAAGAGAAGGCAGAGATCCTCTGGTGGTCAGATTGACAACAACAACATCAAACTCCCTAAGCCACCAAGAATAAACCACCAAGAATATACAACACCAGATCTTCATCAGCAAGTGTGTGACCTGCTGCTAAGAGACCATCAGAGATAGATCTCATCTGAAGTAAGTAGTCATCAACAGACATGGATCCTTTCTTCAGAGTTTGCAGTTGAAACCGCAAGTTCATAACCCGAGCTTTGGACTGAGAGTGAAACAACTCGTCCAAAATCATCCAAACTTGAAAAGCATGTGCACATCTACTCACATGACCAAGCATGGATTCAGAAATAGAACTGAGAATCCAGCTAAGTAGAAAATGATCCTTGCGAAGCCAAAGCAAGTGTGAAGAATCAGAACTAGTGGACTCAAGATCAAGCTGTGGAACAGATGTGCATAAGAGCACATCATCAAAACCATGAGCTCGAACAGTAGCAAGTACTTGAGAGCGCCAATAAGAGAAGTTTTGACGATCAAGACGAATATGCAGAGTGATGAAAGTAGGTAGTTTTGGAAGAGACATGATTGAATCAGCGGAAGGATTGGATCGATTGAAGATATGAAGGTTCGGTTGAAGATATGAAGATTCGGTTGAAGATGTGAACCGAGGATGAATATGAGTTTGAAGATATGAAGATGAACAGAGAAAAATCTTTGAAGATTCAAAGAGAGCAGATGAAGATTCAAAGCAGATTTGAAGATAACCGTCGAACTAGAAACGGTTATGGATGGAAAAAAACTTGATCACATAATCATAGAGAAGCAAGCTTAAATACCATGTTAAAAATATATTTTTCCATACATTAACTAATGAGATTACAAGTATATATAGATTACAAGATAGGAGAACGGAAGGATCTAGAACCCTTAACAACCCTGACAAACTTGTAACTAACTTGTAAAGACTATACAAACATATCTCTATACATTTTTGTGATCTATGCGAAGTGTATGTGAATATGTAAGACTAACTTGTAAAGACTATACAAACATATCTCTATACATTTTTGTGATCTATGCGAAGTGTATGTGAATATGTAAGCAAGGCACGATTGAAAGCTGCTTCCAAAATTGATACCTGGTAGCAGTCGAACTAATACTTTTAGACGATTAAGCTAATACTCTAACATAAACTTGTTAAACCTATAACAAAAACGTGCAATTACCACTAGAACGTGCAACTACTTAAAACAGCATCGTGCAACTACCTATAATAAAAATGTGCGACTACTTGTAATTGAAATGTACAACTATCTATCACCGAACACGTGCAACTACCTATAACAAAAATGTGCGACTACTTATAATTGAAACGTGCAACTACCTATCACTGAAAACGTGCAACTACTTAAAATAGAACCGTGCAACTACATATAACAAAAACGTGCAACTACCTGTAACAAAAATGGCAACTATTTATCACTGAAAACGTGCAACTTACTATCACTGGAAACGTGCAATTTACTATCATTGAAAACGTGCAACTACTTAAAATAGAACCGTGCAACTACATATAACAAAAACGTGCAACTACTTATAATTGAAACGTGCAACTACCTGTAACAAAAACGTGCGACTACTTATAATTGAAACGTGCAACTATCTATCACTGAAAACGTGCAACTTACTATAACTGAAAATGTGCAACTACTTAAAACAGAACCGTGCAACTACTTAAAACATAACCGTGCGACTACTTAAAATTGAAACGTTCAACTACCTGTAACAAATATATGCAACTTACTATAACTAAAAAAATGCAACTTTCTATAAACAAAACGTGCAAGTTATAACAATAATGGCTATCGTGTTCCCTTCTTGTCCACAATTCACCAAAATCGAGTCTCCAACCGTCAAATGTGACGTCGTCTTTAAGGCAATTCAGCCAATCGAACAAATCTCTTTCAGGCATTTTGTCAAACACCTTCACCGCAGCCACAAACACACCACTTTTTGCAAATGCGCATGAATCTTTTCCCCATAATCTACTCTCCTTAATCAACTACAAGCCTTCAATACACTTGGATAAGTGTAACTATCAGGATTTAAATAAGGAAACTACATCAAATTACCTATAACACGCTTACCTCTGATTTCTTCAATGAAACCGTAGATGAATCAATTACATCCGTAGGCATCATCACTTGCAGATCTACTCCTCCACCATCGATTTCCCGTTTCTCCTGCTGTTTGAGTTGTTCCAAAACCTATAAAAAGTATAATTCCATGTGTTACTCAATAACAAATGCCACTCATACATTATTATTAATTTCACAATACAGTAGGAACATTATTAAGGTCTTAACCTCGACATAACCATCCCCGAAGCTGACACCATTTTCAGTATATGTGCGAGAGATGTGGCGATTGAAAGACGCGGAATTGAATTGAGTCAGCAAAAAGAGACAGGAGGAGAGGGAGAAGAGGCAGAGAGGCGTGAAGGAAAAGATGCAGACAGGATAGAAGAAATAATAAAAAGAAAAAAAAATCCAGTTATATAGGATCCGAATCCCTTGGAACCGGGGCGGGTGGGGGGGCGGGCGAGTGCACATATTTTAAATCCGTGTACCAAGTGCATATGAGATCTCATAGCTCATATTTGAAATAGGAATTTATAACTAGCACCGTTGGAATTATTCGACTTAATTATAATGGAATATTTTAATCGTTGCTTGTAGGAATTAATTTAGTGATTAATAATTCGTGTAGTACTCTTTTTTCTTTTTTTTTTTTGAAAGGTAGTACTCATTTTTCAATTCAAAACAAAATATGCATGGGATTAGCAAGAAGCCAAAATTTAATATAAATGTCACGTAAATTAAATGTTTTATTAATCGAGGCAAAAAGAAAAAAGGGAAGTCCCTGATGTGAAATTAAGCAAAGCTCCCACACTTACACCATAACCACTTCCAACGTATACGCATCCTTGGGTCACAGAAAACCCTCCGTAAACACTGGCTCCAGTTTCATATGACCATAGTATTTCTCCATTTTTAGTATCAATTGCGTAAACGGGCCCCGTTGAATACGTTGAACCAGCGAAGAGAACGCCGTTCGCGACTGTCACTGGATTCGTCATGGCTCCATTTGGAACGGCGGTGGACCATAATATAGTGCCAGTTTTAGCATCCATGGCGACCCATCCGCCGTCGTTGGTTACTTTATTTGATGGCAAAAGAATGAAGTTGTCCATGTTACTGTTGGCAATGTTGGTGTAGATTCTTCTTGTGTCCGTTGCCGCTCCCCAAGAGCCTCCGCCCCCGCGGCGCCACCTGGCCCGGCCTTCTGAATAATGCACGATTAAGTGAGTTGGGACGGATCTAGGATTTTATTTTTTAAATTTTGAATATTTTCATATTACAATTAACATAACAAAAAGTAGGTGTAGTGCAACTGAATCAATTTGATCTGAATATTTTGCATCAAGTCCAATACGAATACGAACGAGTTTTAACGAGCCAAACAAACGATACGAATAAATGAACTTACAGTAGACCAGAGAAGGTCGCCATTAGTTCGATCGAGGGCCCAGGCGTAGCCACTTTTCTGAACCGCCACAACCATATCCACTTTGCTACCATTAACATCCACGCTCACCATCATCGGCGCCTCTCCGAAATCCGCGTCCGGGTTTGGGCCGGGCGGGAAATTCGGAGCCGTTGAATTATTGCACGCAAAAAACCAAACATCATATCCTCCCAGCTGTCTATACCACTTGATCTCTCCAGACTCCAAATCCAGTGCCACGAAAGAGTCAAAATGGACATCGTCATCCACGCACTCTTCCTGATGAGTCGGGACCTGTTAAGGAAATAATATAAACAAATTAATTACACATCTCTCTACAAGTTCAGACTTTTAGATGATATGAAATTCTTTCAGGACCGTCTGATTTTGTTGCCTTTCTTGGCATTGTTCGATTTCACGAGGTACGGAGTAGAGGTTCCCTGTTGCGATGTAGACGTGGTTTCTGTGTGCGTCGATGGAAGGGCTGCTGCCCCACACGGCGGCGCCGGCGTAGCCTCCGGTGGTGGCGTTTTTGTCGGGGATCATGTAGGTTTGCCATAGGATTGAACCTGTCCGAATGTCTAACTTGGCGAAGCTGCCACGGAATGTGCAGCAGTTTTCAATGCAGGCAGTTTCTCCTAGAGAAGATACTCCAATGTACAAACCTCTGTATATACCATTGAAACATTCATATTGTTAATTTTAAACGCCACGTTTTACATTGTTCCAACTATCGGACTATTCCTGTGAATTTTAAAATTTCTTATGCAATACGTATATTGATAATGATGATCGGTAATGGTATTGAATAATAAGTTTTAGGCAAAGCTTGTATAAATCGATTTTATCATGCAATTGGTTTGTATTTTTTGTATGTTATTTTTTAATAGTATTAGTATACGTAGTTTCATTTAAAAGTCGTAATAACAACAAATGCACAAAGACGAATCATGAATTCACAATAACAAATTTAAATTAAAGCATACCTCTCGTAGTAAGTCCCGGACATGGTGATAAGAGCAAGAGGATGAGTATCGAGTTGGCGAGTCCAGACGAGTCGACCCGTATCTCGTGTCAGAGCCACAACATAAGCTGGCCCGTAAATCGGAACGATTAGCTTATCACCAGCTATAGTGGGAGTAGTTCTGAAAAGTAGCATAGCGGTAACGTTCATGATTTGCAAACTCGAGTTGAGGCCCGTCAGCCGTTACAGGTTCTGTCTCCAGACAAGGGAACCGTCCGCGGTTTTCACGGCGTAAATGTAACCGTTCCAGCTCGGAAAATAAACCACCCCGTCGGAAATCGCTGGCGTGGCCGTGACGTCTTTCCCGGCATTGAATTCCCACTTGAGGTGCAGCTTTGAGGCCGTCGATGGGCTTATTTTGGTCTCTCTGGCGGCGTATCTGCGGTTGTAACGGTCGCCGCCGTGGTTCAACCATTTTGTTTGCGGTTGGCGTTCGCTTTCGTGGCCATGGATTAATTGGCTCTTTAAATTAAGTAGGCAAATTATTGAAATTAAGAGGAGGGGGATATGGGTTTGAAATTTCGCCATGGGATGCATATGTGCATGTCGAACTGAAGCCTGAGATATATAAATTTTGAGATTTAGTAGGATAAAATTATGTGAATGTGTAAACTTTAGTTATAATAATTGAATTAAAATTGTATTCGTGCACGTATAAAATCTTGCCATTATATTAATAGAAAACTGAACGGGGCTTTTCCAAGTTGTTGTGACAATTTCAGGAAATGTTGCAATCATAATTCTATCTTCTGATAGTGCCACGGGTGAAACAAAAATTAAAATGGCTAGTGCCTTTACTCAATGAAAGACTGAAAGTGAAAAGGACCAAATATAACCACTTTCATAATTTTTTTTAAATAAAGATAAATATCCACTTCTCTTTTCTTTTCTTTTTTCCCCAAAAAAAAGTACCCACCTCACATTTTAAGACATAAATACCATCAAAGTGATAGTGGATCTCGGCCATGTTGATAGTGGATCACATTTTAAGTTATACGCTCTCCTTGAGAAAAAAACTGCAGTAATTGTGTTATGAGAGAATTTTTCTTACGAAAATGATTGTCTTCTATTTATTTATCTTAAATTTAGATATGCATCTTAATTTGGATTCCAGTATTGTGAGGAGTGTGAGTAATGAGTAGTGAGTAGTTTACTTGTATGGTTGTATCACCGCAATTCGTAACCTATGTTACTAAGGAAAACATGGTACGTGTAGTTTTAACGAGTAGAAATATGCCTTGTATTTGACTAGCTTTATCTACTGCTAATTATCACTGTTATCAAAAAGTTAATAATAATTATGAATTATATCAATTGATGAAATATAATATAGTTATTTTGATGAGCCGAAAATATTTCCAAGAATTCGACATGAACATATTCATCAACATATGCACAAAAACATGCATGCATGTGTTCATGCATATGTTCATCAATTGATGAACCTATACATCTTCAAATGATCCATATACTCATTTTCTTTCTCTTCCATCCAGCGACGGACCTACCTTGGAGCGAGGGGGGTCACTGGGCCCCCCTGACCCCACTTGAATTTCTTATATATATATACTTATAATTAAGACACACCTGTATGAGACAGTCTCATAGTAAGGCGAAGCATAAATTGTGTATTAACGCTCTAATATTTTGGAAGAATGAGTATTATTTGTGTTATAGATTATACCCTATATCATGTATAAAACTATCTCATACGAATGTCTGTCTCCTTTAAACAAAGTATTATGTGCATCATGTTCACTGTACACCACTATTACTAATCCTTGTAAAAATCAACACTCTATAAATAAAATGTTGATTTTTAGGTGAGAAAGGGGTAACAAAATAGAGAAAGAATATGTATAATTCACATTTTCAATATACATATAAATGTATTAGACTCTGTTAATATAAAGATGTTTAGTCCAAATAATTTTCGAAAATATATAAAAATTCTAAAGTGCATTTAGCTACACTATGTTATAAATTGGGGCCCCCTCGGTAAAATTTCTGGGTCCGTCCCTGCTTCCATCCACTAAATTCAGATCTATAAAATCTTTTAAAAAAAATATCACAGATCTATACCTATCTTCTTCCTATTTCATCCACCAAATTCTAAATCTATAACATCTAAAAAATAATATCATAGATTTGTAAATTAAAAAATACAAATCTGTACAAATCTTAAAAAATCACGCCCAAATCAGATCCATAATTTTTTGAATTTGTAGAAATCTTTAAAAATACAGGCCAAATCTATAAATCTAAAATCCCAAATCTAAAAGACAACTTTAAAATCTGCAAAATCTCAAATCTAAAACAACTTTCAAAATCTACAAAATACCAAATCTAAAACAACTTCAAAATCTGCAAAAATCTGTCGCAGGTATGAAATTTTCAAAATCTGAAGAACGAAATCTGCAAAAATCTTTAAATCGAATTTTCGATCTTTCAAAATCCACAAAAAATGCCTCAAACTGTTTGCGTCATCGCGTCCACCGCCGCCGCCTCTGACTACTTGATGGAGTTTGGATCGCGAAATCCAATTTCCATCATTTATTTATATGATAATAAATGTTTATAGTTATTTACGGCAGTATAATAAATCTCATTAAGTACTCTTGATATGTTTTCCCAGTTTACAGTTTATCAAGATACGATTGTGAGAATCTTTCCTTTCATTGTCCGACTTGGCCACCAAATAGTACTTGGGCTCAAAGTCTTGTATTTTCCATTCTTACGTTTCCTAGAGTAGTATAAATACGTGCTCCAGTTTCATTATAAGGACACGTTGAATTATTAAATTATAAAGTATTTTCAGGTTATTCCTGAGTATCCCGAGACGCTGTCTCAACCCCTTGTAGAGTGTATAACGCCCTACATCACTACTCCTCTATCGACGCCGTCTTAGGAGTCGCATTTGCGTCGGCAACGACTTATGCCTTCGTCTGCACAAGCTATCGGTGGTGGTGGTGTAAGGATTTTGGGAGAGAGATGAGAAAGCTAGAGGGAGAAATAGAGAGAAGGGAAATGAGAGAGAAATGAAAAAGGTAAAAGTTGATTGATTGAGAAGAAATGAAAAAACGCTGTGTACTATTATTAAGTGGTGTGAGGGTATTAGGGGAATTTCAACTCTATTTGTGAACCTAATAGTTATATAAAAAAAAATGCTTGGACTTGTTAGTTATTGGGCTCCCATTCTTGGACCTAAGAGCTATTAATTCGATTTATAGAGCAATTAAGGTCAACGGGGTCCCTATTTTAAATTGAAATTATGTCACAATTTATTATTATTGTTTTTTTTACTAAAACTCATATGAGAAGGAGTACATTCTAGCATAAATTTACACTCACACCTTCCAAAGTATTAAAGCGTCTGCCCAAATTATGTCCGTCTACCCGCGAGACCGTTTAATACAAGTGTCTCTCGCAGAAGTTTGGCCTAATTAACAAAAAGTTCAATATGTCTTGAAGATTAACAATACCCTTTATCTCCAATATCGATCTTATATGTTTCCATCTCATTATTAGATAATCACTTACCACGAATTTCGTGTGGAGTAAATATTTATTTATTTTCTGTGCACATATTTTCTGTGCACATAATTCGACTAACTTGTCCAGTTTACCCTACGTTAAAAGACAAGTATTTGGGCCCAGATTCCGATAATTTAATCATCCTACGTAATCAACTGTTTGGTTTGTGGTACGAGGGTTCAGGATAAATTTTCAACCCACGTACAAAAATGTGTGTGATCCCTATATGGAGGGATATGTCTATGTTAAAGTTATATATGAAAGTATGTTTTTAATTTGTATAACAGACTGAATTTTGCATTTATTTACTGAGAATAAACTCATTGATATTCACATTTGGGCCCCATTTTACCCAACGACGACAAGTGACCTTGATTGGATTGGGCTTGATGCGACTGCATTTACATTTAGGGCCCAAAAGTGGGCCGCATCATTTTAATTAGTCCACTTCTGTTGTGAACATCATTTAAAGCAAAAAATATAATAAAATTTGAAAGAAAAAAAAAATACACGCTGGCAGAGCTTATATATGAACTTTTTGATAGATGAGATGAATTGCACGAATGTTGTAATTTTTTGACATCACTAAAAATTATATTGGTGTAGGGTTAATATAAATGAGCTATTACCTTGTTGCAATGCGTGTGTCTTGAGATCTTGAATCTGATCGATTAGTTGTGGGAATTAAATAGATTTTTAAATTTTTAGAATCATCGAATGGTAGAATCGTCGATTTTTTTAATTTAATTATATATATCAATTGTAATAATATTAAAAAATTTACAACAATTATATATAACATATGTAATAATATCAAGAAAGTATTTAAAATTCATGTATCTTAATATCGAGAATTCATCTCATAAATAAATAAAAAAACAATTAAATCAAATATCATCAACATACACAAGTCATAAATCATAATAAAAGATTAATAAATTTTAATATTTAATAAGTTTTAGAGTGTGTCCTTCAAATTATTAGTAAGTTTTAAATTTTTACAAAAAAAAATTCCAAAATTTAATAAATTTTACAAAAAAAAATTCCGATCGTGTCCGATCGTATTGCCGGAGCGGGATCTACACGATATCCGATAAAAAAGGATTCGCCGTGGCGAATCGGATCTGAATCTCTGGATTTAATTCTACCCCGGCGAATCCGATAATATATACTATTAATTTTTTAAGAATCTCGTGCATTATATGCTATTGCGTATTAGCATAATTATAAAACGAAGGCATAATTTGTGGTTCACCCAAAAGGTCGAGATCCATGGATGGGTCCCATGCCTAAGTGCCCATGTGATGTATCATACTAATATTCATATGCGTTCAGAAAGTCCACTATACACATTCCCCATATTAAACCTGCACAAAATTATGCAAACTTTCAAAAAGAAAATGTTGTAATTTTTTGTAGTGCTTGTATTTTTAATTAAATCAATGCACTTAAAAATAATGATTTTTTATATACTTAATTTACGTCAAGAGTAATCTCATATGATTTAATTGACAAAATTGGGTCATTGAACTTTCACCTTTTCGTTTTCATTCTTTTTAGTTACAAAGCTTTAATATTTGACTATTTTAAAATAGACGTGTGTAATGTCAGATATTATATGCAGCAGGTCCAAATTTTATTCACTTATCTATATCGTTGTAACAATTTAAATAAAATTGAAAAGTATTTGAACAGTATTACTTACACGTTTCAAGTTTACTAAAATGTATCGTGTGATCCTCTACTCCTCTTTTTATTTTATTTTTAAGCAATAAAGAACGGTTTCACAGCCAAATTTGATTCCACGTGATTTTGCAGTATCAACGGAATAATGAAACTAAAAGAAGGATGCATAAATTCATGAAAAGAAAATAAAACTGAGCCAATTTATGTGCTACTAATAGCTTGAACGAAGAACCCGGCCAGCATTAGCAAACAAGAACATTTTTTTTAAACTGATGAATAATAGTCAACAAGTCAAATCTACCGGCTATTTCTTCATTAAAGAAACGTCTCCCAATTAAGGGGAAAGAAAACAACACACACTTTGTCATTTCTGGATTAATTGCTTGACTTTTTCTCCCAATTCCAACTCAATCATTGTCATTTTAAATCGGATTATGATTTAAAAATCATGACAAAGTTTATATAAGAAATTTTGAATTCGCATTATTGAGACATTTATTTAATTTTACAGTGCAATTAATTTATATTTTATGCATATCTCAAATAGCGTTAATAACTTAAATAAAAAATCATAAATGTATTTGTATTAACTATTTAATGAAAATGACAAACTCAATATATTAATGGTGGGCCATCCAACGGATAACTTTTGGGCCTTTCACAAACAGCTTTATAAAAAGCCTAAAGCTTTCAATCGAGATTCTCGAAAGCTTGAAAAGCAGCAGCATATCTCCAAAATGCCCAAGGTGTCTTTACTATTGTGTTTCATTACTTTGGTGTTTGCAGTTTGTGCAAATTGTTCAAAAACAGAACTTGGAATATATGAGATCAAGAAAGGCGATTTCTCTGTCAAAGTCACAAACTACGGTGCAAGAATCATATCCGTTATTCTTCCCGACAAAAATGGTGAGATTTTCTATAATTGATCCACTTTCTGAACTAATTACATTTTGTTTTTAAGAAGTATTTTAGTGTCTAAAAATAAACTTTTATTGTTTTTTTCCAGGAAACTTAGGTGATATTGTTCTTGGTTACGATACAATCAAGGAATATGTGGTATGTTTTAACCTTTTCCGTTTCTTTATGTATGATTTCCCAGTTCAGACTTTGTTTAAATGCTTATTTTCTGGGTTTATTTATTTAAATCTAGATTGTTTGATCTAAAACGATGACGAACAATTCGATGTTATTTGTATATGCTCTTTAATCTTGTCCCCACTTGCTGCTGCATTTGTCGTACTCCACGACTCACGTTTTCAAAATCGAAAACGACTTCTGGATGAATGTGGACTAATTGTAATAGGATAAGGTCTACGAAGTTACTGTGCATAAATTGTATTCTTAATTTGGTTAAATCATTTATTATTTCCATTTATAATTTTGTTCTGAATCTTGTGATTGATCTTAATTGGAGTAATTGTCAATGTGGAAAAAAAAAGGGCATGTCCTGCCAGCTCATACGTGGTGTAATAATATTCTCATACTTTTCTAATTTTCAATTTTTAATACACCACAATATTTTTGTTCTAAATAATGGTAAATACAGTAACTGATTGGAAAAATGAGGTTTGATTATGGTCAAAGATTATACAAGAAAATTAGGAAATGGTACTGACTATGAAGTTATCAAAGTGTATTATTGAATCATCATTAAATAATTACATATGGGTCATGATGTATCATTGGGATAAGCAAATCAAGCTATTCTTATGGTCTTGTTTTTAAATTAACTTAAATTACGTATACAGAACTATACATCGAGTTTTGGAGCCATTGTAGGAAGGGTTGCTAACCGCATTGCTGGCGCTAAATTTACGTTAAATGGAAAAGTCTACAAACTCTACGCTAACGATGGGAATAACACTATTCATGGTAAATTGGTAATTTAATTATTACTCCTTAAATGAAATTTATATAGCTTGTCACTTAACTCATTTTTATATACAGGTGGCAAGGTAGGATTCAGCCACGTGGCATGGAAGGTGAAGAAGCACGTGAAATATGGCTCATCTCCCTACATTACATTAACATATCACAGTTTTGATGGTGAAGAAGGTAACACAATACACATGTTTTAAGTGATAATTACAATTATGTCCACCCCTCTTCTCAAACCTTTCCAATTACAAGGTCAATCCTGTCGTCCCACTTCCCAAATCACAGAAATCTCTCTTATTTTTTTCTATAAATTATTTACTCCATTTCTCAAAATGGTTGTAATATGAGTTAATTAATTATTTCTCAAAATGGTGATTGTGCAATTTTTATAATTTGAGTTAACTAGGAAATAATTGGTCAGCACCTCTTCTGCTACGTCTCTCAAACCTTGAGATTTGACATGAAATATTGAGAAAAAAAAAAAAGTTCTACTTTGTATGCAAATACAGGACTAATTTAAGGGTTTTTTTTTAATGCAATCGTTTGTTACATATTTCATATTCTACTTTGTATGCATTTCATATACAAATGACACTGACAAATGAAATAATAAAAAATGTTCATATATATGTTAAAGATCAGTAGAATAGAGCACCAAATAAAATAAAAAAAAATAAAAAAGTGGAACAAAGGAATATATTTAGATATTTTTGTGATTGTCTTTAATTTTATTCCCGTTTATTTGTGTAGAAAACATCAATTTTATGTGATTCTTCTCAGAATCACTAAAAATAGTGATACTTGAAATACTAAACAGTATTAGTTTGTTGTGCAAAAATGAACAGGTTTTCCAGGCAAGGTTCTAGTTTCCGTAACATACGCCCTCCTGAAACCATACAAACTAAGCGTAACAATGAAGGCCAAACCTGTGAAGAAAGCCACCCCAATCAACCTGGCTCAACACACCTACTGGAACCTGGGCAACCACAACAGCGGCAACATCCTCTCCCAAACCCTCCAAATCTCCGCCTCACACATCACCCCAGTAGACCAACACCTCATCCCAACCGGCAAATTCGCCCCCGTCAAAAACACGCCTTTCGACTTCCTTCACCCCCGCCTCATAAAAGGCCCCATCCACCGCCTCCCCAACGGCTCGACTGGCTACGACATCAACTACGTGGTAGACGGAGAGGGGACAAAGATGAGGCCTGTTGCAGTCGTTTACGACAGCAAGTCCGGAAGGAAAATGAAACTGTGGGCGAATGCGCCCGGCGTCCAGCTCTACACGGCCAATCATTTGAAGGATGTGAAGGGGAAAAAGGGGAGTGTGTATCAGTCTCATGCGGCTTTGTGTTTGGAGACTCAGGGGTTTCCGGATGCTGTGAATCAACCCACGTTTCCTTCGGTCATTCTTAATCCGGGGGAGGTTTATAAGCATTTTATGCTCTTTCAGTTTTCCACCAACAAATGATGGAAGACATGCTAATGTTTATTTCTTCCTTTTATGCACAATAGCATATGCTTCAATAAGTGAGTGTTGCAGGGGACTGTTTTCAACTTTTTGAAATTAAATCTTTTGGCTTCAAATAAAATGGATTCTATTGTATCTCTCTTTACTTATGTTGTTATGCAACTGTACAAAAATATAAATAGCAATAATCATACTAAACTCCATATATATAACAAAAAAACATTAAGATAACTTAATAACAAAAACAAATAGTAATAAAAGAAACAAATAATATATATAGCAAAGGAAATAAATATTTGCATCCAAATTACAGAACAATATGATTTTGGTGTGAACACTCAAAGCTTATGTCCATTAATAGCCTTCAATGTTTTAACACAGCATATGAACATTGGAAAATCCAAACATTTATATGAAATTAATGCAATAATCCTGAACATAATCATGTGCAATATATCTCTTGATTCATCCCTCATTATATATGAAAGTATGAAGAAACTTGAATTCACCAAATTAGTTCAATCCAAACAAAAAAATGAATATATTTCTTGTCATTTTCCTTGTTTTTTTCTTCTCACCAATATGTATGAGTATGAATGCTTCTTCATATGATCATTTTCAATTCGTGTTGACATGGCCCAACACATTCTGTCAGGCCAAAAATGCGTCATGTAGAACTCCAGTGCCTCAGGATTTCCGGGTGCATGGCCTTTGGCCAGCTGGTACTACCAGAGTTTGTACAGCATATGACAGCATATCTTGGGCTGTAAGTGCATTTTACATTTGCCACTTTGGGCTAATTCTATGCTACCCTGATGGGACTTGCTTTAGTGTGTTGTACAGTACAACATAGTAGAGCATCGATGGGGCACTGTCCAGCAGGGTAGCATAGAAAAATTTCCATTCTGGTGATATTCTATTGTTCATATTTCATACACGTCGCCTGAACAGCTAGACAAGTACGAGAAACAACTGGCAGCAGCTTGGCCGACGCTTCGTTCAGACATTACAAACCGGCAGTTCTGGCAGCACCAATGGAACAAGCACGGAAATTGTGTTTTGTCAAGAATGAATGCTGCGCAATACTTGCAGCTAATCATTTCCCTGAAAAGCAGATTCCATCTGCTGCATACTCTTGTAGCTAACAATATCAATCCCGATGATTCTTCTTACAAGAGATCCAAAGTCGACGATGCAATTGCAATAGAAACAGAAGGCCAACACTTCTACATTTCATGCCTTAATTTCGGAAAACATACACTCATCAAAGAAGTTCATATCTGTTTGGATATGGATGGACACAACATTGTATCTTGTCCTTCCAACAGCCTTGACACAAGATCATGTAGTACCAATAAGGATCTTGTCTTCCCTTCTGCTGCCTCCAAAAAAAAGAGATGGTTTTCGGGGTTTAACTCATTCCTGTTTAATAAAAGTATCCCAACTTCATATTACAAGAAATATCCCATGTACTTCTTATGGTAATTACATTTATAATGGGTTGAAAGAAACATTTAAATTTCCAAACTTGAGCGTTATACCAGATTAATTCACTGCACTAGATTTATAATTCCTAATGGGATTGATACTTTGATATCATATACATCTTTAAAAACAAAATCGGCATAAAACATACTTTGGTATACACAGAAGTTATTACATGTGGATGAAACATGATGAAATATAAATGTTATACAATGAAAGGTTCAAATTAATTGACAGTTTTCCAAAATTTAGAGACCCTTCAATAAATGGAAGAGGCTAATTAACATATAATGCAAATGCAAGTAGAAACCACCACCCACCTTCTTAAATACTTCACTAAATCGCCCCATTTATAAGTCAGTTTCAAACATATATACATTAATTTTTTGATGGTATAGAACCAAATTCCATATATATATATATATATATATATTATATATATATATATATATATATATATATATATATAGCATACCTAAATGACTCACCAAACCATCAATTTCTTCATCACACGCTCTCATTCAGACATTAAAATCATGTCGAATACGAAGCTATTGTTTACCATTTTTGTTGTTGCTGTAGCAACACTCACTGTCCGAGCACGTGACTCAGAGGATCGCGATACAGAACACATTAGATTCTACGAGCTTAAGAAAGGGAATCTACACGTAAATTTCACCAATTTTGGCGCCAGAATTGTGTCCCTCAACGTTCCTGATAAATTCGGTACCTTTTTTGTTTTAATGTCGTTGATCATTTAACACAACGACACATAATGATAGTGTCAAAAAATAAGATAATTATGATTCATTTCTGCAGGAAATGTAGCAGATATAGTTCTTGGATATGATTCAGTTGATGCTTATCAGGTTGGCAAATTATGGACATTTTGATCTTAACTAATTTTTATTACATAAACGCAAACGAAAATCAAATGCAACTCATGATTATGATATACATATCTTTTGAACATATAGGAGGATAAATACTCCTTTGGTGCAATTGTTGGGAGGATTGGGAACAGATTAGACAAGAGTGAAGACAAGCTTAATAGTAAGGATGACAATGGTATATATAGTACTTCGATTTCTTTAATTAATTCAACTTTTTTAAGGATGTAATGTTAATTTAAAGTATACATTCAAATTCCATTTTACTTTATTTTTCTCTTAATACAGGAGGGGCAGAAGGCAGAATTATAGTAATGTCATATGGAATGATTGTTTATACTCGTTTTAGCTTTGCTAAAAAAATCTTCTTCCTTTAATAAAACAAATCTAAGGGAAATCCCTTTTATCACATTCCAATTGGTTCGACAGCCATCGGCGAAATACGATGAAGAAAAACATCCAATAATAAAATTCATCAAACAACACAATTTATAGTTTCAACAATCAATGACTCCTTTCTTGGAAAAACTATAAATTTGTGGACAAAACTCACATCTTTGACATCAAATTACACAAAATTGGAAATAGTTTGTACTAAATTGTCACCACTTGAATACTGTAAACCAAAAACATGAAGATCAAGATTTCAATTTTCACATTTAACAACTTAACTTATTTTGCTAATCTGTTTTCCAGGATTCCTCAAACCTGATTGTCAAACTACCTTAACAAATGGTTTGGGTTTTAAACTTGGTTTTCCATATACGAGGAGATATCCTTTACAATAAGAACAAATGCAAAAAGGCTATGATATCTCTTCTAAGCTTTGGATATATCCATCAATCTAAGGTTAGAATAGTGATTTTCCAATTTCAAACTTTTTTCTTTCTAGGGTTTTTCGTGCTTCAATTTGCAATATCTGAATGATTTTAAGTTGCTTTGAAATTTCTCGTAACCTCTCAATGTAAAAGTCCTTTGGTATTTATAGACAATTCATCAAGGTCACTCTTTGAAAAACTATCCGTTGGAAGAGATAGCTTCATGAGTTTCCTCTTAGATGTTTGATGAAAGACTATTTTTCGGTTTGAACAATTCTTGCATGTTTTTAGGAAAATATCTTGATCATGTAATTAATTTTTTGCGATTGGTGGAACTTAGTACTCTTCTTGACATAATTACTCAAGTTTTCGATTAATGGAATGCAGTGTTGTCTTCCTCTGATTGGTTCTTGTTTATGAATGTAGACAAACAAAACGGTTCTTTTTGGTCAATCTCTTCATCCTTTAATAAAACAACATAGACTTAGTTCATTTTGTGTGACCTAAATTTTTGGGCAATATCTACTTTTTACGAACATGTGCGTTTTCTCGGTTTTGCGGTCTTGAATAGATATTATTCGAATATCAACATTCGAATTATCTTTCAAGATCGAAAATCTTCTTGAGTCTTGAAACTATTGAAATGCAATGTCTTGAAGAATCAAACAACAATGTCTTGAATTTAGTGATCTTCATTCCTTCAAAGATCTTGATTACCTTTTGAACATTCGGTTCTCTTGATTCTTGATTCTTCAACCTTGAGTTCTTGAAAGAACTTTAAAATCTAACCTGATCTATATCTGCTAACTATACATTGTGCAGATATTTTCCTGAACAATCTATGTTGAACCCTGACTCAGACTATCAAAATTATCCTGAACATGTCATACTTAGGGATTTTTGGGATCTAATCAAAACTTCTTTATTAAATTTATCTCCCAACACGACGCAACATCACTTAATCTCGGACAGAACACTTTCTGGAACTTAGGAGGCCACAACAGCTCCGGAAACATACTCCATGACCATCTCCGTGTTCTTGCATCCAACTACAGAAAACTCGACGACAAATTCATCCCAACAGGCAGGACCCTGCCTGTTAAGAACACCCCTTACGATTTCCAGAGCTACCACCCGATTCAGAGCAGGTTTCAGAAACTGAAAAACGGGTACCACGTGGAATACGTGCTTGATCAGAGAAATGTGAAGGATGGCGTGGAATTGGCGGCCGTTTTACGCGACAAGAAGTCCGGGAAGAGTGATGAAGATGTGGACTGATCAGGGGTTTGTGCAGTTTTGGACAGGTGATCAGGTCAGAAATGTGAGGGGGAAAGCTGGAGTTTTGTATCAGAAAAAATCGGGCTTGGTTTTGTCGGCTCATGGGTATTATGAATCTGAAGATTCTGGAGATAATGAGGGTGATTTTCGTTCACTGATTATTGCTAAAGGGAAGCCGTACAACCAAACTACAGTGTTCCAATTCTTGGTCAAGAAAAGATTATCATGATGTTGATGTTTAATTAATTTCTTAAGATTTGATCTAGTTTTTATATGTTTTTTCCTTTAAAAATTTTGAACTTGGTGTTTTTATGTATAATGCAAATGGCAATACCAATATAAATGGCAATATTGTCTCTTTCTAGTTTCTACACTAGTTATATCAACAACATATTGAAGATTAAATTAGACCTTGACCAAGAAAAAATCTATTTTTTTGATAGACAAACTAGGCCTTCAAGTGTTTGGATTATTGAGAAAGACAGAGAAAAAAAAGCTCAAAAGCGTTAAATGCTAAACGCGACTCTAAGTAAAAATTTGATAGTAGACCATGGAACGGCGGATAGTTAACAAGATTAGGCCATGGCTGCACTCTTACATTCACCTTCCCTGCTCCAATTAACAACCAAAGGTCCGTTTTTTTCCTTCTTGCATATATTTCCGAGTTATTCTTCAAATAATTCGACATGGGCTATGCTCAAATTTCCAATTTTCGTGACAAATTAACCATCTTTGTAACATTCGTAGGCAAATTGGGAAGTTGCAGATTGACCCATATTTCACTTCACAATAACAAGAGAAGCCGAATTGAGTGCAGCCCTTTTGTTGTAAGATCAATGTGTTGTTCAAAGAAGCAAGTATGGATATGGACGGAGAAGAAGGAGGTGATGACCGCCGCCGTAGAGAGTGGCTGGGATACTTTCATCTTTCACTCTCAATCTCAATCCCCTGAACTCGCGGCTGAGTGGAGCTGTAAGCACACATTCTCCATTCTAGTGTTTTTGGATCAATTGTGTTCATATTTCATATTTCATATTTATATCAATTAGGTCAATATCTCATATTTAGATCTGCAACTATGGAGAAATTGAGAGAACAAGATATTAAAGAACACAAATTTGATTCTTTCGATTAAATCGTTCTAAAAGAACTTTAAGATCTAACCCGATTTAGATATCTAAATTTTTAGGTGTGATACAAATACAACAAGTCAATAGGTATTTAAAAAGATGAGCCAAAACCTAGATTTGGCCCTGACCCCCTTGGACTATCAAGATTATCGCTCCTTGGTCGAAGCGGAAGTGCCGCGACCTCACGCTATACCTGTCCTCCATTTTTGGGATCTAATCAAAACTTCTTTATTAAATTCATCTCTCAACACGAGGCTACGTCACTTAATCTCGGACAGAACACTTTCTGGAACTTAGGAGGCCACAACAGCTCCGGAAACATACTCCATGACCATCTCCGTGTCCTTGCATCCAACTACAGAAAACTCGACGACAAATTCATCCCAACAGGCAGGACCCTGCCTGTTAAGAACACCCCTTACGATTTCCAGCGCTACCACTCGATTCAGAGCAGGTTTCAGAAACTGGAAAACGGGTACCACGTGGAATACGTGCTTGATCAGAGAAATGTGAAGGATGGCGTGGAATTGGCGGCCGTTTTACGCGACAAGAAGTCCGGGAGAGTGATGAAGATGTGGACTGATCAGGGGTTTGTGCAGTTTTGGACAGGTGATCAGGTCAGAAATGTGAGGGGGAAAGCTGGAGTTTTGTATCAGAAAAATTCGGGCTTGGTTTTGTCGGCTCATGGGTATTATGAATCTGAAGATTCTGGAGATAACGAGGGTGATTTTTACCCATAAACCGCTAACAACTTCACTGATTATTGCTAAAGGCATACATCAAATCCGTACAACCAAACTACAGTGTTCCAATTCTTGGTCAAGAAAAGATTATCATGATGTTGATGTTTAATTAATTTCTTAAGATTTGATCTAGTTTTTATATGTTTTTTCCTTTAAAAATTTTGAACTTGGTGTTTTTATGTATAATGCAAATGGCAATACCAATATAAATGGCAATATTGTCTCTTTCTAGTTTCTACACCAGTTATATCAACAATATATTGAAGATTAAATTAGACCTTGACCAAGAAAAAATCTATTTTTTTGATAGACAAACTAGGCCTTCAAGTGTTTGGATTATTGAGAAAGACAGAGTTTGTTTCAAAAAAATCAAAAGCGTTAAATGCTAAACGCGACTCTAAGTAAAAATTTGATAGTAGACCATGGAACGGCGGATAGTTAACAAGATTAGGCCATGGCTGCACTCTTACATTCACCTTCCCTGCTCCAATTAACAACCAAAGGTCCGTTTTTTTCCTTCTTGCATATATTTCCGAGTTATTCTTCAAATAATTCGACATGGGCTATGCTCAAATTTCCAATTTTCGTGACAAATTAACCATCTTTGTAACATTCGTAGGCAAATTGGGAAGTTGCAGATTGACCCATATTTCACTTTCCACTTGCACAATAACAAGAGAAGCCGAATTGAGTGCAGCCCTTTTGTTGTAAATATCAATGTGTTGTTCAAAGAAGATCTATGTATGGATATGGACGGAGAAGAAGGAGGTGATGACCGCCGCCGTCAGAGAGTGGCTGGGATACTTTCATCTTTCAAATCTCAATCTCAATCCCTGAACTCGCGGATGAGTGGAGCTGTAAGCACACAAAATTCTCCATTCTAGCGTTTTTGGATCAATTGTGTTCATATTTCATCCCAAAATCATATTTATATCAATTATATCAATATCTCATATTTAGATCTGCAATTTACTTCTACTAGTAGCATCAATATGAACATATGAAACACACCCAAATACTCGAAGAAAAGACAGATTCTGCTCCTTACGACCGGGCCTCCTCTATGCCATTTTCCAAGGAGTTGAGGGTCCTCTGTTTATCAAATAAGGCGATGTTAAGCATACGCTAAAAACATCTTGGCAACCAGCATACTTCAATCTCATGCTTCTAGCACGTTCACATAAGGTTACGTTTCATACGTTACGCCCACCGGATTCTGCGTAGGGTTTCTCTCCTGATTTTCTCCATTCAATTTCATTCTCGCGAGAATTCTTTGAACTCACGGAGCTCGTACTCTCCACCATTATCTGATCTCAAACACTTCACTTTGAGACCCGTCTCAGTTTCTACAAGTGTCTTCCACTTCCTGAAAGCATTAAAGGCATCAGACTTATTTTTCAGAAAATAAATTCATACCTTCCTCGTAGAGTCGTCAATGAAAGTCATGTAATATGATCAGTTGAGGTCGAGCACTTTCGCTCGACCAAGGAACGAGGTCGTGCGTGTCCAATTCCAGGGAGGACAAGGCGCTCGACCAATTGAGGTCGTGCACTTCCGCTCGACCAAGGAGCGAGGTCGTGCACTTCCGTTCGACCAAGGAGCGAGGTCGTGCAGTCCGGGTTTCGTCCAGGATGGGCCAAATCTAGGGTTTTGGCCTAGCTTCATCTTTAAATACCTATTGACTTGTTGTATTTGTATCACTCGAAAAATTTAGTATATCTCATGGCTTGGTAGTGCCCCAGATGTAGTCAGTCTGACGAACTGGGTAACCAAATTTGTGTTCTTTAATGTCTTGTTCTCTCAATTTCTCCATAATTGCAGTTTAATTCCTAACAGTATGTGGCATGTATTGCAATTCAATGTTCTTTGTATACTTATCTTCTTTTTTGTATGTGTGGTTATTGTACACATTTGTAGCAAGAAGCGTATGAGTTGATTGAGTGTTGTGAAGGGGGGGTTTTGGGGTTTAAGGTAGGGGTAAATCAGCTACAGATATTATGGCATTTGTTATGTTTATGATCTTGCAGCTATTGCGTTGTTACGTCCTCTTTATATCGATGAAGGAGGGCTCTTTGACGATGACTGCAAGAAAGTTGCCACTTTCATTGAGGCTTCGTCACCTGAGGAACTTGAGAATCTCCAATCATTGAATGACCAAACGGAGAATATTGTTGTTAATCTGCTGGACTGGCAGGTACATAAGTTCGCGTAATCTGAGAATCCTATAGTCGCATTTGAATTGAAGCCATTCCTTGTAGTTTTGCAACCAAACAAAAAAGTTTAATGTGTCCCACATATGACTCTTATATGTGTCTTCCAGGTGATTCCTGCAGAGAATATTGTTGCAGCAATTCAAGGCACCAATAAGACGGTCTTTGCCATCTCAAAGACATCATCTGAAGCTCAATTATTCTTCGAGGTTGTTTCTATGTTAATAAAAGGCGTAACATTTTATACAAGTTTCTTAAGACATTGTTTGGGACGTTATACTCTTGCTTACTTGATATATCTAGTGTAGTAGGCCTTAGAGCAGGGTTTGGGTGGCGTGGTTTTGAAAACAGAGAATGTCGAAGCCATCTTTGAGCTGAAGGTAATACCTCGGGTTTATGTTTCTTTTGTTAAATTGAAGACAGGACCTTACGGAGTATATTTCTTCAGGATTATCTTGACAGAATAAACAAAGAGGGCAGCATATTGGAATTGACAAAAGCCGTAGTAACTAATATTCAAAGGGTTGGAATGGGGGATCGTGTCTGCGTTGATCTCTGCAGCCTAATGCGACCTGGTGAAAGGCCTTATGGTTTTGCTTCCCAACCCTTCTTTTACAAGCCTAGGGTAGATTTCTTTCTAATCATACGCAAACAACTTATAAGTGCTTTTCTGCAAGGTTGGATCCTTTGCAAGAGGGCTTTTTCTTGTTCATTCAGAATGCCTCGAGTCAAATTACATTTCTAGCCGGCCTTTTAGGGTCAACGCGGTAGCTTTTTTTGCCTTGCCTTGTAAATTTGTTAGTTTTAGTTTTTCTCAAAAGGGTAAGAGTGTCCTTTGGATTTACATACATACAGGGTCCAGTGCATGCCTATGTTGGTGTTCCTGGTGGGAAGACTGGCTACCTTTCTGAATTAAAAGCAGGGAAAGAGGTACTCATTGTCGACCAAAATGGGATGCAGCGAACAGCCATCGTTGGTCGTGTGAAGATAGAGACGAGACCCTTAATCCTCGTTGAGGCGAAGGTTCGCTCACTCTTTAGTTAAACAATCAATACATAATGTTCTCCCTTGTTTTCACCAAGTTCTTTTAGTAAGTTTATTTTTAAGATCTTATAAACTGTTAAAATGAGGCAGAACTTCAAGCTCACATTTCTATAATCCCATTGATCAATTTCTGTCATTTACTTATAAACTCCATTATATAATAATAGATCTTAAGATTTGATATGTGAGCTTCTTTATATGAATACAGATAAATGAGGATAACCAAACTTGTTACAGCATCCTTTTGCAAAACGCTGAAACTGTTGCTTTAGTCGCATCCCCTAGAGGTAATTTCTTCTATTCATGCTATATATTTTGTTGAAAACGCCTTGGCTTTCGTTGCATTGCATGATCATTGATATTGTAAGCAGAGGGACATGAAAATCGAGCTATTCCCGTGAGCTCACTGAAACTAGGAGACGAGATTTTGCTGAGAGTGCAGGGAGGTGCTCGCCACACTGGGATAGAAATACAAGAGTTCATCGTTGAGAAATGATGTCAGATGAGTTTATTATTTCAAGGCTAGATTCTGTTCTAGATCTTGCATTATACAGTTGCTGGTGAATCATTCATGTATTTTAATGGGTAATAAAATGCAAGTTCTCTATTTTAGCATTGATTTGGACAACATATACTGTGTGTTTGGATAATTGCATTTTTAACCAATGTCTCAATTGCAACTAAGATGCTAAAGTCTTGACTTTTTATGGTATCATCTAAAAGTTTGGTTAAAAAATCAAAGATCATGTTTTTTTTGTGGCAATTAGGCCTTATTTGTAATAATGTGTTTGGAGCAATGCTCATACAACTTCAACTGATTGTCGCATATTGTAAAATAAATCTGCTAGAAATACTCAAATTTATTATAAATATTTAAATTCAGCGCATATGCAAATTAATTAAAAGCACTTCCAACAACAAAAAACTACAATTGGAAATTGAAATTTTAATTTAAGGTGTGCGATAGGGTCAAACTAAAAATTGTAAAGAAAATGGATTTTTGATTTGAAAGGAGGAAAAAAACCGTCAACACAAACAGATCTTTACAGCACATTTTGTCAAAAAAGTAGAAAGAAAAAAACACCAAAGATCTTTGTGGATATTTTGAAATATGTTATGAAAGATCTAACAGGGATAGATCATAGATCCCAAGTCACATTTTTGCCAAAAAGCCATTCTTCTTCTCAAGAAATTCATGTTCAAAACTACACAAAATGAGACTCAGATAACCATCTCTCTCATTCTCGGAAAATCAAGAAAAAAGGATCAAGATTTTTGGAGAAGAATGAACAGTTAAAACCATACCAACTACCAAAACCAACAATTCCACCAGTTATTGCTTGTTAGCTACCGGTGATTGCAACGGTTGAATATACCGTTGATGTGGCATGGAAGGACTCCTCGTTGGGTGCCCGTTTCTCACCTGCAACCTACCATTCGTACTGGCAGCAGCACGAGCAGCACTCATCGCCTGAAAATATGACGTTGAACTTGCCATGTCCTTTAGGGTTGGCAAAGGCTCAAGGGCTTCAACCACCTCGCTCATTGCAGGTCTCGACTTGGCCTCTCGGTTCAGACAACGTGCAGCCAATTGTACTGCCTGTTGGGCCCCTTTGATTGAGAAACGCCCCTCCAGACGATGGTCGATCAGCCTGTAGAACCTCCTTCGCTCTGCTAGGTATGGCCGTGCCCATTCCACCAAGTTTTGATCACCTTGAGGTCTGCTCTTGTCCATGGATCTTCGTCCCGTTAAAATTTCGAGCAGGACCACACCGAAACTATAAACGTCGCTCTTAGCTGTCAGATGACCTGGCATGACATGTATATATATGATTATGAATGAGAAATATAAAGAGGAAACAACATTTCAAGAAATAAATTATGATGAGCGACGAAAAATAAATATTAGTATTTTTTATAATTTTATTGCTAGAACTACAATTTATACAAGTCTCACAGAGGAAATCACAAATAGCTAGATTAACTAGGGCTGCAAATTAAACCAAAATGTTTGACATTCGATTCGAGATCGTTTAGTAAAAGCTCGTTTGAGCTCGGTTTGATAATGATATCAAACAACTTGAACATACTTATATACTCGGTAAAGTCTGAAGCTCGGTTCGAGCTCAACAAATACAAAAAAAATGATAAAACAAGTAAAAAACGATAAAATAAGCTTGAACATTTACATACCTGTCATGACATATTCAGGTGCAGCGTAGCCGTATGTTCCCATCACACGAGTTGAAACGTGCGTCTTGTCCCCCTCGGGGCCATCCTTGGCAAGTCCAAAATCGGAAAGCTTTGCGTTATATTCCTAGATCAACAGATTTAAATGGAAGGTTTTCAGACTAAAGTAACGCGTAAAAAGAAAACTATACCGTGTTGTAGGATTTAAAGCATCATACCAAATCTAGCAAGATGTTAGAAGTTTTAAAATCTCGATATATAACTGGTCTTTCTGCTTCTTCATGAAGAAAAGCAAGACCTTTTGCTGCATTCAGCGCAATTTTCATTCTTATAGACCATGGAAGAGGCAGGGATCCTGTAAAATGCACTAAATTGTTAACACTATATTAACCTCGTGGCAAAAAGATCGTTAGCCATGCAGAAAACGACAAAAGGAATCCATTACCGAAACAACACATGTACACAATCATGCATGTATAAGACTGACACTTATTATTAAAAGGCAAGGCAAGCAAGCTCCTAGTTAAATGGCAAGCTTTAACGTATTCTCATCTTATCTCACATATATACACACAGCAAAAGCACAACTAAACGTAGATATATGACATCCAAACAAGCCTTTATGTTACATACTCTTAAACAAGTGATTCTCCAAGCTGCCCCTAGGCATGAATTCATACACAAGGAGCCTTTGGTTATCCTCTATGCAATAGCCAATCAGTTTCACCAAATTCGGATGGATTAGCTCACCAAGATAATATACTTCAGCCTGAAATACGATAGAGTCATAAGTAAACGAAAAGACTAAAAACTCAAAAAACAAAAGGCGAAGGGAAGTAGCCTCGTACTAGCCACTCTCTGTGGCCTTGAAGGCCGTCATGATTAAGCGTTTTCACAGCAACAGTGAGCCCTGTGCCCGGTTTCACCGGAGTGCTGCCAAACTCATTAATCCAACCCTTGAAAACACAGCCAAACCCACCCTCCCCAAGGAGACTATCGGGCCTAAAAGTCCTTGTGGCCAATTTCAATTCATTATAACTGAACTTTCGAAGCTGAGAAGCTATCTTCAATTCCTCTTCTATATTCGGAGTAGATGGAACACTTTCTGTGTTGCTCGTTGATGAAGATGACATAACTGGAGCTACTGGTTGGTCTCTGCTTGTATCATTCGTAGATTTACTTTCCGCTGATAAATAAACAAATTAAGTCATTAGATCATAGAAAGATCGGTGGTGCAATCATTACATCCATACGACACGTGGATCATCGTAACGTCTTGCAATTAAAGTTTCATTCCAGTTGCTCAGATGTGAGTTAGGCTATTCCAGGCATAATAACAACATAATTTGAATCTTGGAAACACATTAAATTACTTTTGACAAAAAATCTAGATTCATTTTAGAAAAGGACAAAAATAAAAGCAAAAGGGACTGGGCCACATGATAACAGAATACAGTTCTTAATTCCAAGTTATGTCCATGAATCATGGAACCAATTCAACTTGCACACGATGTAAATTTATCATATATCACTGAAATCTGTGAGAGGAACCTTGATAACATCAAACTCAAACCTCCATTTAAATATGAAAATAGCATACACAAATGAGAAAACATCATACATAAAGATCTAAGGAGACCACCTAAAGCAAGCAAAGAGATCTAACACAAAAAAAAATTACTCATCAACCAACCAATTAAAAACACAAACAAAAACACACACTAAACATCTCCTTATAGAACATTCTCCAACCAAACAATCAATCAACACCAATGCAGAACGGCTAAATCAATTATTCCCACATTAACTCCATAAATTGAAAATCAAAGCAGCATGAGAATAATTGCATAAAAGAAGTTGCATCATTTGGAAAAGAATTCAGAAAGATGTAATTGAGTTTACCATATTGGATGCTTGAACCACTAACAGAGCTATCAACTTTTGCCCTTGTAGACAAGCAACCTCCAAAAAATCTGAATTTAATCCAACACCTACTCTCCGCTGAAACATTTTCTTCATCATCATTGAGAATTTTTCTCCTTACCCTTGATTTTGAATTGCCCACATCCGTACCAACCTTATTCATAGCTTCAGGACCTAGCCCCATTATTCTCCAAACCCTAACTTTCAAATACCTTAAACAGCAAAATGGGCATTCAATTCAGCAAAATCCCACCTTTATCCAATTTGCCCTTATCCAAAAGATTCTCTTTTTCTTGAAATTTTGTGTTTATTTTTATAGGTGAAGGCGGGATGCCTCCTAATCCAAAGATACCAAATTATTCAGATAAGACAAAGTGCCACAAAAGAAATGTACAAACTCCTCATTACTCCTCGCTTTAACAAAATTTCCATTAAAAAAATTTAAAGAGACCACTCCTTTAGTGGGAGGAAAAGGAAAATTCAAGAAACCCAAATAAAGAAACTGGAGCCCAAATAACAAAAAATTTGAATGTTGTTTCAAAAATCCAATCTTGGGATCATTTATATAAACGAGTTGAACATGCAAAATGACAAATCAAAAACTAAAGATTAATGTAAGCATCAAAGCTTCAGACTTTCAGCAGTCGCTCACTCCCCACACACAGCACACATTCAAAATTACAAAAAAGGAAAACAAAAATTCTGTAAAATGAGCCCATTTTCAAGACCCAAAAACACCATTCTTTTCTTTTCTTTTTTTAAAGAAAAATAAAAAATTGAGAGAGACTCGAGGCCGAACACAGAACAAAGAACAAAGGAACAAAGTTAACTAAGGAGTGTTAGTGTGTGTGTTTGAGAGAAAGGAGGAGGAGAGAGAAACGTTTGCGTGAAAAGATGTGAGAGAATGGACGTGGATTATAGAGACAAAGGAGAGGGAAAACTAACTCGCAAATGGCTGTGACGGAGATTTATGAAGTTGCAATATAATTGGGCTTCAAGTTGAGCATGTGGGCCCTCTAGGAAGGGCTTTCGCGTCTCATTGGGCCGTGAGATTGTGAGACATTAGTAGAACGAAACTAGAGAATTATCCTTTTCTCTTTCTGGAATTAACTACTATTGGCCTATAATTCGCCCTTTCTGAACAATCGTCGTAGAGACTTTCTTGTATTTTGTAATCTTTGTGTGCAATTAATTAATTGTAGAATGTTTCTTTTTTTGCTTTATTTTTTAAATTAAGTGGGTGTATCTACTAATAATGGAGGTACGAATAACAAACCTTGTGGACGTGGTTTAGTTTTGTTGGGCCTCTTGATTCTAATCAGAGATCTTAGTGGGCTTTTAGTTTTAACTACAACAACTATTATGGGTTTTCCACAGAAATGGGCCCAACCATTTGGGCTCAACTATTGGCCACTAACCATCCAAATAACTTCAATTGTGAACGAACCCTACGAAAGATATATCTATTCAAATTAAAAAGAAATTAAATATGTGTTGGTAAATATGATTAATAAAAAAAAAATATACAAATAAAAATGATAAAATTAATTTAAATTTTATGCTATCTTTTAAAAAGAATAGACAGATTTAGACTTGAACTCCTTAAATAATTCAAAAACCTAAGAGTATACATACAAAGATACGAAATTAGGGGTGGAGAAATACTTAAAAATCTAGATATCTAGAGACTTACTTATCAAAAAATATCAAAAATTTATCGAATTTATCGAAAATTTTGCGAATATATATATGAATATAGAAATTTCGGTATATATATATGCATGTATACCAAAATATTTCGATATATCGAAAATATTTTCAGATATCGATATATCAAAAATATTTTCGATATATCGAATATTTCGTATACCGATAATATATCTCAGATACCGAAAATCTTGTGTTGAATTCATATTTTTTTTCAAATAAATAATTATAATTATATTATGTATATATATATATATATTACACAAACTCACAACTCACAAACCCTACATAACATTTCATTTTTTCACAATCCTGCGTCCTTCTCTCCCTCCCCCTTCCTGGCCCCTCCCCTCCTCCCCCCCTTTGGCTTCCCCCTCCCCCCCCCCTTCCTCCTCCCCGCCTCCCCCACCCCCTTGCCCCCCATTCTCCCCCCATCCCCCCCTTCCTCCCCCCCCCACACAGGTCTCCCGCCTTCCCCCGCCTCGGCCCCCTCCCCCTTGCCCTTCCCCTCTACTTGTAATCCCCCGCACTCCTCTCCCCCTCCCCATTTCCTTGCTGGCCCCCACCACCTGTGTGCCCTTCCCCACTGCCACTCTGGCCCGCCTCCCCCTTGCCTCCGTCGCCCTCCCCCTTGCGCCTGCCCGCCTCCCTCTGTTGCCCCCACCACTCATTATCTTTTGCTCGAGTAATTATTCTAGCTACAAAAGACGTAAACATTTTACATTATTTTTTCGGATCTACACATATAGTATTTATTCATTTTTGTTACATTGGTAGAAATCTTACAAAAGAGTTTTTGCGTAACGCGAGAAAACTTGCCAAGAGTGGGATAAGTTCTCTGAAACCGGAGGTGATTCACTCTACTCATCTATTTTATCATCATTTTATTTGGGTTCCTTCAAGAATCAATATCTTTTTATGTTGATGTTACTCTAATTTGTGTATGATTTCATTTTCTATACTACCTTTTAGGCTTATAATTTAGGTTTTTTCTGCTTTTTTTTTTCAATTATTTATCATCTTTCTGGAATTGTGCAAATGAAAAAAATTATTTTTGCGATCTTTTTCGTGACCGATAAAGGAGCACTTCTCTTTTCATTCGTTGATCAAAATTCAAACAGGTGTTAAAGGTATTTGAGTTCTTAACTCCATATTGTTTAGTTTTTCCCCTTTCTACTTATAATCATCCAGAATTTTCATTAGCGATCAATTAAGGCCAAGCGTGTTTTTTTTTTTTTGTGAAATTTACAACAAGGTGGTTGTGTAGCCAAGAGGAGGCGGCTAATTATGTATGGGGGTTGGGGTTTTGACTTTGAAGCGAAAATCTGAGTTAAATAAAGTGAGTGTATTTTTAAATTATTAAAAGTTTGTTGGATGTTTGGAAAAGTGGGGACTTGTTCTTGTCCTCATCTTCACCTTTAGACAAAGGGAAGATTCCAAAGCTCAGGTCTACTGATAATGCCCATAAAAAATAACAAAGTGGTTTATTTTGTTTGTAAAAGAAAATTTCCAAGTCCCCCATTTTTCTTTGTTTTGTGTTCTAATAAAAAATGAATAGTATTTGAAGTGTTTTCAATATCTTTGATATGTCTATATATCGTATGAATGATCAAATGAATTGGTTATTGAAATGTAGAATCTTGAGGATTGGAGGATTTTTAGGAATGAATTTGAAATTCATAGTGATTTTGGGATGTTTTGATTTAGTAATTTGGGTGGATTTGATTTTTTTATTTTATTTTATATGCTTACACTTGAAATCCTTCTATCCAAGAGTATAATTTTGAACATGTTTGATAACTTTATTATTATACTCATGTTTTTTTTTATATAGAATGGAATCAAATCTTCTCATTCAATGTCGAATCCATCCGACACACCAAACATAATAGATTAAACAAAGTCTCCCCACAGTTCCCAAAAAAGGAGCATATATTGGCGGCATTGTATAGAGGGGACTCGGATATGTGTTTCCAAAGTCTCCCACAGCATTGCATATATTGAGTGTCTTTTAATATGTGTTGTGTTGAACTATTGAAACTTATTTTGTTATGTTGGATTGTTGAAATTTATATTTTGTGTTGGACTGATGAGTGATGAATATTTAAATCTTATTCTGTGATCAAATATTTTTTTCATAAAAAATACAGGTTATTTAAAAAATAATTTCGACAGGAACGGTATGTCTAAATTTCGGTACAAAACGGTATTATCGGTATGCCAAAATTTTGAAATTTCGGTACGAAACGGTATTATCGGTATGCCGAAATTTCGGTACGAAACGGTATACCGATAATTCGGTATGGTACGGTATATGTCGAAAATTCGGTACGGCACGGTATATCGAAATTATCGGTACGGTATCGGTATCAATATTGACATACCGAAAATTCCGGTATACCGAAATTTCGGTATACCGAAATTTTCGGTATGAGAACGGTATGATATTTTTCGGTATCGAAAATTTCGGTCACGATAACGATATGGCGAAAAAAATTTTAGATATCTTGCATCATTCAATTTATATGAGAATCCCTGCTAGGAAAGGATGAATACACAAATTATGCAAAACAAAAATTAGGAAAATTCAAATTAGTAAAACTAAAATTTGGTAAATCAATAAGTAATCAATCATGGTGTAAATTTTGTGCTAATTTGAGTAAAAATACCAACGCAGACCACGCGATAAATAAATCTATCACGTATTAAAAAAACAATGAAATACAACAAATAATAGTATAATTACATTTTGCAAAAGCAAAATTCCTATAATATTGAGAATATATATTTATATACTATATAGTATACAAACAAAAACTACAATTCTGTACTGTACAAACGTGGGATTCACATGACTGAAAATTGGAGCAGAGTTCCTTTTTAATTTCTCGAATTGTTGGCAGATAGTTGCAATCTTATACCTCACAAAGGAAAATAAAATAAAATAAAAATAAAAACGACGCAATCATAAATCATAATCACAGAGAAGCATTCCCCAATCTAAATTTCTGATTTTGTTTTCTTCCCTTTTCCATCTCTTTGGCTTCTTCTCTCTTGGAATTTGTGCTTCGATTCTCTATTTTTTTTTTTTTCAATTTTTTTTTTTTAAACATATGGTTGAGGAATATCTACATCTTCATAGGAACCTTCTCATACGACATTTCTTAATCAAAAAACTATTATCCCAATTCATTAATTTATTAATTTGTACTATTAAAGAAAGTGATGACTCCACAAAATTCGACAATTGGAAAGTTGAATTGCTGGGAATCTTGTGTTTCTATGCTCAACTATGGCCCATGACAGAGTAGGAGTCCCACTCTGCTTGATTTCATATTTGCATGTAACATGGATCTTTAATTGTTTACTAGTAATAAATAACTAATCTAATTATATATATACGCACTACAAATATATACACAATTAATAGAAATTTTAAAAAACAAATAGACATCAAATCTACTTTAACATGCCTAAAATTATTGTAAGCATAAATTAGATCAAGATAAATAACTCCAGGCTCTAGTCATCGCTATGAATTCACGAATAATCAAAAACTCTCGACTCAATGTTGAATGGATGCTTCTATGTCTTTCGTCTCTTTGTTTAATGGTGTATCAGATTATATGAAAAGTGAATTTAGGTACATTTAATTGTAAAATTATATCTTATATAATTTCTGCCACCATCACATAAATGAACAAATTCAAGATTTATGTGATTTAAGAATCTTTAATCGATGTGATTAATGGATTACATGTATCAATCATTACCTTAAAATAATAAAAACATGTGGAACAAATCAATAATCATTTCTATATAATTATTTACCATATACAGACAAAATCAATTATTATTTTTATATTGATTTATTCAATTGTAAAGATAATTAATTCCTACACACAATACCCACAATTACAATTAATATTTTATATTTTATTCCGGTGCTAATTTTAATAGGAAATGAAACATCGAATATGACTTGAATATTTTGTGGGATTCCGAAAATTATATATGGATTGAAATAATAAAAAACAGTTTGAATTATATATCTATGGGATGTTTAATTTCAAGAAAAATAAACAGAAGGGAAAGAAAAAGGGGGGAAAAATGAAAAAGAAATATATGTGGCATTTTAGGCAATTCACTTTGTTGGATGCATGTTTGCATTTGCATCGCACATGCCTGTCTATAACGTAGGAAAAGGGAAGAAGTTTTTTTATTATTCCTGTTGGGATTATTGGAAATTCTGCTGTTCGGGCCATGGCCAAAACTCCGGGCTTTCTTCTATCGATCCAAACATGTTGAAGCACTCAGTGGAGCCCGTGAGATTGTGATCGGGCCTGTGGGCGAGATGTGTAAGAGTAGTAGCGGATGAAGGCCCGATTGGTGTCGGAAATATTGTGGCGTGTTTGTTGCGTTGGTGTGGGAATAATGAGCTTTCTGTTGATGATGTTTTGAGATTGATTTCGCAGCTGTTTTCGCTTACGTTGCTCCAAGAACCCTCGTTTTCTTTGTTCAGATTAATCGGGCCGGATCCCGTTGAATCTCTTGTTTTCAGAGACAGCAGCTGTATTAATCATGATACAATTAAGGTCACTATGATGGGGCCCGAAATTGATAAATATTCCTATGATGATGCGAATTTCGGGAGTTATATTTTTCATTTGTTTGTAAATGATGAGCAAGTATATTGTCAAGCTTGTTTACGGTAAAATTGATTTTTTAAATCGTATTACATGTTTCACTAAATCGTATTACTTATTTTACTAAATAATATCATATGTTCTACAGAACTGCATTAGCTGTTTTTATAGTATGAAACTAGTGTGGAAACAGATGATATTGTTCATTGAAAACCGCTAATACGGTTTAGTGAAAACAAGTATTATGATTTAGTGAAATAAGTGATACAGTTAAAAAATAAAATGAATTTCATCGTGAACTAGTTTCACGTGATATTGGTTACTGTCGCAATTAATTAACTTATTAGAAATGATTGGTTATAAATTTTAAAAATCGGAGATGATTAATTATAACGTAAAAACCGAATTTCTTGATAATATAAAGAGTAGTACTTCTATAAGAATTGGAACTAACACAATTATTTTTTAAAACAATTATGTAGTTAATTACCTGAGTGTGAAGCTTCTTATTCTGGGACTTAAGGCCTTCGTTATCAGCTTTAAGGGCTTCAAACTGTCTCTTTAAAACGTCGTAATCCTTTTCCAATTGCTTGGTCTTCCATCGGGCCCGCCTGTTCTGAAACCATATAGCAATTTGGCGTGGCTGCAGGCCCAAAGCCCGAGCGAGTTCCATTTTTCTCTGGGGCTCCAATTTGTTGCCCAATTCAAAGCTCTTTTCCAAGGCCTTAACTTGCTCCAAATTCAATCTCCGTTTCTTTTCACCCAGCATTTGCGACCCGTCGTCCGAATTGTCGTCTTCCGCCTGAAATTCTTCGGCCCGATCCATACCCGAAAACGACATGGATCTCCTCGTCAAGAAATCAGAAACACCTGCACCGTAATTAATTAGTACAAAAATGAAATTGATCATAAATTGAAAAATTAAATTTATTTGATTTTTTTTGTTTTTTTGTGACAATATTAGATTACCGTGGAAATCTTGAGGTGCACCAGAAGGTGATGATGTGGGATAATGAGAAGAATCTTCATAGTTTCGGAACATAGATTCTGGGACATAGGACATAGTGATTCGTAAATTGTTTAAATTAATTTGTGACACAGTGTGTGTGTGTGTTTTGAGTGTGAAATTTGATGGTGAATTAAGGAGAGGGAAGATGGGTGGCAAGACTGGAAGCCAGCGATACTCTCTGTTGAGACAGAAAGGGAGAGAGAAATATCAACTCTTATTTATTGCTCACATTCTACCTTAATCTGTTACCCATTTTTTTAAATTTTTTATATTATGTATTTAATTATTTTTGTATTTTATCTAACTAATGTAAATTGTATGTGATGAACACAATCAAAATAGTGAAAACCAAAGCAGAGCAGAGAGTGAATCTCTTGGCACCAAATGCATTTAAACATTTGTTTTAACATAAACATGCAAATAGTGTTTACCGTAACACTTGCATATTTCAATAACAGAATTTGTATGTTCAGAAATAAACTTGAGTTGTATAGTGCATTTAATGTGTATAAAACTTTGTCATCATATAGTGTCATACAAGGTTCGATAATAATAAAATAAAATTATGGTCATCAATATAATTACTTAGTCGGATAATATGGTCAAGTAAAGAAAGTAAAAATTATCAAAACATGACAAAGTATTAGGGATTAAATTGGTCCCGATTGTTTTGACTTTTTTTATTTTGGTCCTGTAAGTTTCTTAAAATTTTGAAATTGATCATTTTCACCTGCTGCAACAGGTTACTAAGTAGATAAACACCACATATGTAATTATTTTATTTTTCTCTTTAATTTCGAAGCGTCACTTGAACTTTTTTAATCCTAATAATTTTGGACGGGTTTTAGGTCGAGTTTAAAACCATTTGTATATTAAAAGACAAAGCGAATCAGGTCGATTTACTGGGTTTAAACTGAACAAAATATAAAAAAACTAAATCAATAAACGCAGAAAACCACTATCTCTTCCTAAAAAAGTACGAAAAAAAATCCCGACACAAATTATTTGTATTAAAAAAAATTAGGTGGCATTTCGAAATTAACGGAAAAAACAAAATAATTACATAGGTGACGGTTACCTGTTTGGTAACCTGCTACAACATGTTAAATGACCAATTTCAAAATTTTTGATAACTTACAAGACCAAAATCAAAAAGTCAAAACAATCGAGACCAATTTCAAAACGAAACAAAGTTACAGGACTACAAAAAATTTAAACCCCAAAATATTATGTGAACCTTGTGTACCATATACTATTATTATTTTTTTATAGAAATTAATACTATATTATAAGTAAATATAAAACTTAAAAATAATAATAATAGTGGTGCATAGTGAACAATAATATCTTCTCAATAAACACGATATGCAGGTTTAAAAAAACATAATATGACCTGGCTTTTGTTTCGTAAAAACAAAAAAAACATAATATGGAGAATTTCTGAATGTGGTGAACTAATTTACAATGGTATGTACCAAAGTGGTTTTTTCTTTTCATTTCATTTTTCCTCTGAAAAATATTTTATGAATGACTGATCGATATCTTTAGTTTCCTAGTAGTGTTTTTTTTATCTTTTTCTCTAAACTCTTTTTAGTTTTATTCACGATTGATCCACTCTCCTTCAATGGAAACGGGAATAAAAACTCGTAAATTATTAATTAAATCATTAAAGAATGCACTTAAATCGATTTCAAGCACCTTTCAACATCATCGTCGACTATAGTTGTTTTTATTATTTTTATCAGTATTATTGACCTTTAAGTTATATTTTATTGTTATTCCTAAACTTTTTTTTTTAGCAAATTGTTATTCCTAAACCTCGAACGTCATATAATTAAGAAATACAAAGGAATGTCTAAAATTGACAACTCTGCCTCATTAATATTTTTTATTGGTTTTTTTTTTTTGGTATTGGGGTTTGTTTTTCTTTTGCAGTCGTAATCAACCGAATAAATATTTTTATGCATAACCCCGTATATTCAAATGTATTTTTAAATGATACTCCATTAATTAGTTAATTAATAATTTTATTAAATAATTAGTAATTATTTTTATAGACAATATCAGTTGTGCATTAATTACATCGTACAGTTGATGCATTCGATATTACTCTTAAAAAAATAATTAATATTATTAAAAAATATATTATTTAATTATTTATACATTTTTAGATAAAATGAAATTCTTTGTGTCGGCGTGAGTTAATTAATTTAATACCATAAAAGAATGTCATCTCATCAAAAAATTCAAACTTATACAAAGATATCTAATCAAGTCCTTTATATAGTTTCCTAATATTCAACAAAAATTCCAATATTTTTATCCTTAATTGCATATATCTAGTCCGTGATAAATAAAATTTGCGAATTTTAACAAATTGACATTTACATTTTTTTTTTTGAAACAATTGACATTTACATTTAGGAATATCTATAATTGTCGATAAACTAATGTAATTTAAACCTAAAGTATCATCATTGACAAGAATTTAAAAAACCTCAATCTTATCTACATGGACAAGGCCTTATTAAATATACCGTTTAATCACAAAAATAGTGTGAATTATACAGCAAAATGTAGCAATCAATGCAAGTGAATTTACTTCTAGAATAGAATGTTATATCTCCTCTGTTTCCCCATATTGCTACCATTTAAATTTCATTAATTTATGACAAGACGTTAAATAAAGAAATATTGTTAGGCAAAGATAGTGAAGTCGAAAATAATAAAGAATTTCAATGGTAACAAAACAAAGCATTCCATATGGATACGAACCTATAAAAGTTGGGTGACAACCTCAAGCACCCAAAATTAGAATTGAAATTGCACTAAATGAATAGTGACCACAAATGTCCCTCTCCTGCGTTAATTCTTTTGTTTATATACTGAAATTTATGGTTTTGCAGATAAATTTAATGAGCGGAAAAATGGTCCGTTATATTGATTCAATGAATCTCTTTTGTTCTGTACTTTTCGTTAAGAGGCATTAAATAATAAAGATACTGTGTTTACTCCCTACTACCTCCTATTCAAAATAGGCAAAATATATGTTATTTTAAATGAATCACATGTACAAAGAAAATAATTGATTTTATTTTTATATTCTTAATAAATATTTATCTTTTTCAGTAAAAGACATTTATCTAAATATTGAAATGATTTTAGGGATATATTTGGAAAAAGTACAATAAAATTACACTAAAAAAAAATACAAAACACCATCTAATTTACAAAAAAAAAAAAAGATTAAAACCTATCACTTATTTTGAAAGGGAGGGAGTAGAATTAGTAGACCTTTCTATTAAAAGATTTACTAAATGAAAAGGCGACTAGAAAAAAAAAATTACGATTACCTTGAATATTTTGATTCTACACGACACCCACTATTTTGTTAATTTTAATTGACAGCGAAAAATAATATATACATTGTCAATGTAAATTCAATAGTTATTTCAATAATTTATTTAGTAGGAAATGCATCTAATCGTAGCATCCTATTTCCAATTCGTTAATTAGAGCTCTAACATAGTGCAAGATCATCTTAATCAATGATTTCGATCATCGATTAATATACAAATATTTAATATATAAAATATATTTTAACTCTCCGAGCATATTTTTTGTGGACAGGGAGTACTTATTTTTTTAAACAATACATAAGCACATACATATGTAGTATAATTGTGTAATGTTTTTGAATTGTATTGTGTGAAATTAAGCAACAGTTACACCTGTTTATAGCCTAAAAATAAGCAAAAATCACATGGGATCCTTAGTTGGAATGTCTTGTGCTCACCTTGGGATCCCTATTTTCTCTCACATGCTTCTCTCTTCCCATGTGCTCCTTCCCAATTTATTATTTTCTTTTCTTATTTTTCTTCTTCTTCTTACCTTTCAACCAATGATATGTGTATGTTTCTCTCCATTAATGGGAAACGTCAAAATAATATAAAAATATATAATGATTGGATTATTTAATTATAATTTGAAGTTCTTAAAAAGGGGCAAGAAAAAAAGTAGAGCTTGTAATAATCATCTTCATGTTTCATTTTAAAGATCGATTTATGTAAAATTAAAGATTTTATGCGATTATGAAGGACGGAGTTTAACAGGTCAACGTATTGCAAGTCTCCTCCTTCATTCAATTTTAAATTTTGACTTAGAATTCGAGTTTAGAATTGAAAGTAGATTGTAAATAGGTGGACATGCATGAAAAAAAAAATATCTAAAAAGTTGAGAATCCTCAATTTTGTTCTAAATTATCGTCATTTTCGTTATTTTCACTATTTTCTTTCCAATTTTCACTTATCCAAAAATCGATAACTTTTTTTTAATTAGAGAAATATTTTATTAATTATTCATCTCTAATATCATTTTTGCTATGACCTATTTTATTCTTACCTAATTCTTCAATTGAAAAGATAAAAAATGATTAATTGTAAAATTATCTAAATTTTAAAAAGGCACAGTTACGTGAGACGGCACATAATGTGGACATCGACGCTTTAACACTTTGGAAGGGATGAATGTTAGTTTGTGTTAGGTTGTACTTTATATCATGCATGAGATCGTCTCATGTCAATTTTAAATTTTTTAACTTTCTTTCGTATATGTATAAAGACAAATTCTCATGTGCACCATTTGCACCAATTTTGATTTGGTGTAATTGAATTTCAACACATCCGACCCGAACTCGACCCAAGTGGTTCATGGTTCACTCGGCCCGAGTGGTTCATGGTTCACCCGGCCCGAATAGTTCATGATTTAGTGTTTAGGGTGCAGATTGTTCATCCAAATTAAAATTGAATCCAATTGCATCAATTGCATCTTGGTGCACACAAATGTTACTCATAACTAAAAGAATATTTATTGTGGTGCAGTGGAGTATATTCTTTTATTTCCCACAATTTTTTTATGTGGTGAAGTGATATATTTATGCCCGTTATTGTTTGGGCCTAAATAAAGTGCAATTATACACCTTAGCATTAAGAAATCTAACCATCGTATTTTGATGATATAGATCCAGCTTCCTCAGTCGGCCGAGCCACGATATATGAAAGCCCAACTTAACTCAACTTCCTAAGTGGCCTTCCTAAATGGTCATGATATCAGCCCAACTTCCTTAATGAGCCGAGACATGATATTAGGCCCGATAATTCATAGCCCCTGGGTAAATAGCAAGTTTGATTAACTCGAAATTAAACATTCAAAGCCCATTAAATAGCAAGTTTGATTACTATCTACATTTTTTAAGAGGTAATGAATACTAATAAACTAAGCTCGATCCGATTAGTAAAAAAATTGAGGCTAAAATTTTGGCTGTTTTTAGTTATTTTGATAAGGGATAGGCACATAGCCATTATCTAAGAATGCATAGATAAATACAAACCTTACGAAGTAGTTTTCAAATTATACAAGAAAAATAAACTAGACTAGAGAAGCTCTATATAAATGGTTCGACCAAGAAAGTAGTTACATTTGGTTTATATTTATAGCAGGCTCACCAACTCACTAAATCATTCGTGGATACATATTTTTATTTGAAGTAAAAAAATTCAAGAACCATAAATGGATTGGGTTGGACAGCCATTTATACGTGTTTGCCTCTTCTGTTTGTTTTTGCTGTTAATGCATAGTAATTAATTTTCAAATAACTCATTTAATACTTATCCATAATCATTACCTTTGTTGGATTTGGATCTTATATTGTACAGAATCGTGTTCTGCAGTAAATTCATATAGATTAATAGTGAATTTGAAACTAATGCAGCACAATACTATGCTATACAATTTAAAAATACACTATAAATTCATATGAATTTAATGCACAGAACGTCGAAATCCAAATCCGTTTAAATGTTCTTTCAAAATTTAAAAAATAAAAGAACGTTCCATCATTCTTTCTCACTTCTTTCTTATTTTTTCCTCTCCCTCCTTTCCTTATAGATTAAATAATTTATAATATATTAAATACATATGGGATAATTATAGAATTAAAAGTACGAGATGAAGAATAAAAAAAATTCGTTAACTAATAAATACTAAAAGATCTTTGGGTGGGATGAACTATGAAGGGAAAAAAAAAATTACTAATAAAATTTAGAATCTAAACAACATTGATCTCAAATGTTGTCAAGAAAAGATAATTAATAGTAAACCTACATTTGATGGGCCATAACCAAATTTAACGGAGCCCACAGCATGTTAAGGCCGTTGGTTTAATCATAACTATAAAATTGTTCAAGAGGCCACATATTTACAAATTGTTAATAAGCATTTAATAATGTGGGCTATATCCACTTTAACACTCATACACCTTCTCCATCCTCATTTATAAGTGCACCACATATTTTATATGGAATATGTCTTTTTCAAATAAAAATATATACCAATAAATGTTATTTTAGATTTCGAAAAAAAATAATTATTTTCAGGTCAATAGCCGGAAAATCTAATGTTTTCTATTTTTCGTCATGTCCCTATATAATATGTATAAAACTTTCCTTTGTCAATAAGAACGTAATTTAAAAGTGTGAGTTTTTAAATAACATCATTGTAAAAGTCAATGTGAAGTAAATTATATATAATTAAAAAAAAAATCTAAATACAATCAATTTAATGAGACGTTCAAAAGGGATACTCGGAGTATGGTCACATTTGATTCCCATTTGTATTTCAAGAAGATATCTTTTGGGTGTCACAAAATGGATACTCGAGTATGGTCTACATTTTATTTGCATTTTGTATTTGTAGCAAGTTGCAAATATTTATCGACGTGGCTATATAACAAGCCACGTGACATCACGTGAATGGTGATAAATTTGTTGGGCAAAAAGGATAAGCTGCAGAAAAGAATAGCGTGCACCAATCGCGATGGTCCACGTGTGGTCCTTGCTGTGATAAACTGATCACACTTCTTCTCTCCGTACCATCCCTATGATTGCTTCCATATGTCAGAGCCACAATTTTGGAAATTTAATGTATTTTGGCATTTTGTTTTATTTTTACATTTGATTTAATTGGTATTTAAATTGGTTCTGCAGTTCAAAAAATGTTTTAACCATGCTTGAAGCAAGGATGCAATTATGCACGACAAATTATTTATCTGTTGAGTGCTTATAAAGACTAATTAATGTAATTAATTGAGTCATTCTTCAAAGTAAATCTATTGATGAAATTATTTAATATGAATTATAATGCAAAAAAATTGTCATTAATTATATTTGTTTATTTAAAATAATTACTCCCTCCTATCATAAATAACTACTCCCTAACCATGCGTCTTGCTGCTTAATTTGGACTCTCCGACTTTTTGAAACCCTCGATTCCATTTGAGAAAGATAGAGTTATAAAGGTTATATTCCATCTGAGAACAAATTTGGAGTTATGGAAGTTATAAGGTGGATTGACGATATTTTGTGGAGTATTTGAGTGTTTGATGTACTAACTACTAACATCTAACTTTGCAAGATCAAAAAAAAAAAAAAACTACTCCCTTCATCCCAATTATATAGACTTGTTTTTCTTTTATAAATATCCCAAATATATAGGTTTGTTTCTAAATAAAGTAACTTTTTCTGATTAATTTACTAATTTAACCTTATGCATTAATTATTTTGGAAATAATAACAATCATTAAATATGGATATAATATAAATTTTACTTGTTTAATTTACTTTTCCAATACAATTTCTTAATTTGTGTAAAAATTCAAACAAACTTATATATTTGGGAAGGATGGAGTATAATTTTTGGAGAAAAAACTAATTAATTGTTGTTTTAGTCATTTTCACCCGTTCTTCCTCTTTTGCCCTTACCTAAATCCCATAATCTTTCACTAAAATTAAGGAATATGAATTTGATGAATAATTACTCCATCAAAATTATATTTATCAATCTAATTTGACCTCTAATCCTATCGGATGGAGTATAATTATTTATTTTGTCACGTAAAGCTAAAGCTAGCATAACCAAAAATGCTACCCCGGCCCCTATAAATTATGACAAAACTAAAAGCCTTTTGTAAGGTTGTATTTTATGTATTCCATATGTTTTAATCTTAACTGTATTCTTTTCATTTAAGCTGTCCCAATTTTAACTGCGTATTTTTTTAAGTGAAATTACTCACTTTATCACTTTATTAATTTATCACATAGAATACTAATAAATAATTCTTTTTACCTCAACTACCCATCACTTTATCATATAAAATATTAATAAATATCTATTTCTACCCCAATACTTTATTACTTTATCATTTTTTTCTTAAAAATCAAGTACACAGTAACCCACTGGTTAAGATTGAGACTGAGGGAGTAATAAATTTATATTAAAGAACTGTTTGTAGTCCACATTTGATCATATCGATTCATATTTATATTTCTATATACTCCATGTCAATCATCAACGCGCTGAGATGTCGCTATTTTGAAACCTTCTATTTTAATTTTAATATTTTCCAGTATCACGCGTCTTCGCATCATAATATTAGGAAAACAAAAAAATCAACAGCACATATTCAACAATCAACGTCAACAATTATTTTAGAAGACCTAGTTTTAGGGTGTGTTTTGAAACACTTAAAACAGCTTTAAGAAGCACTTATTTTTAAAAGATGTGAGAGAAAGCTTTGAAAATAAATGCTTCTGGAAGCTGTTTTAAATGGTTCAAAACCACCCCTTAATGTGTGCGAATAAATTAAAAAACAAATAATGTTTTCATCCACTTACTCTTTGTCTCAAAGTGGCGAACAATGATACTTCGAAATTTAATTAACTTTTAATGTGAACTTATTATTTTTGTTTCTTCTATTTGACGCTTTCATATATTTATGTTCTTATATGGACTTTATTATTGTTTCCATTATTTCCACGTAGGACGGACGCTTGACTTTTGATAAGATTTCGAAAAATTTATTACCACATAATTTCAAAGGTAAATTTTGCAAAAGTAATCATGTGTTTGATTGAATAATTTGAATTATTCAAGTATGTTTCTAGAAAGACAGATTATTATTGTTAGGGAAATTAAATAAACAAATTAATTACATACTTAACTATAAATTCAGATTTTTAAATGAGACAAAATTATTTTATTGTATCAGAGTCTTCAGCCTTACACCAACGTTTTGGACCTCTCGACAAGTTCAGACCTTTAGATGAAACATAATTATTTCAAATACCAATTAATAAGGCGATCATCTCGGGACGATCAGCCAATGTCCGACCAAACCTAAGTCGCCGACAAGACAAGTTGAAAGAAAGAAGATGTGAAGTGCGAAAGACTCCGTAAATTTAGAAAGAGCCTTAAACATGTCGTCTAAGCAGAGACAAGCGTCAAATCAGGAAGCGGGGGATCAAGGAGTGATGGTAGCGGCGGCTAAGCAAGGGCGCAACGACCTGCACACTCAATGCAGACTAATTTCAAGGGCTTATTAAACGCCTCATTAATAATTGTAATTAATATCTTGTAAGCTTATAAATATAGGTTTAATCCACAATAAAATAGTAACTTTTAACACAGAACGGACTTAAGTACAAATCAATCCTTATGTTATTGAGCATTCCTTTCTATCGTATCTTTAATTATTACTTGTTGCCCTAGACATAATTTCTAAGTACCAGCAATAATATACAATATTTTTTGGGATATAGTATTGGTGTGATCTTACCCCAAACGAAACAAGGTTCACTATAAACAAGTTGTATGGTTCTAAAATACATCATGAAATGCACGATGCATTTAGTGCATACAAGACTTAGTCTAATGAGTGGGTCTCATGTGCATTCAGGTGTATCATGCACTCATAGTGCAATTTATTATACTGAAATATGTAATTATTTTCTCATATTAATAGTTGCACAATTCAATAACAAATTGAATTATTTTAAAATATAATATAAATGCACCTGAATGTATATAAAATTTATGCTCCTCAGTATACCTAGATTGACATGTACGTACAAAATCCGAACACAACCAAATAAGTAAATAAAATTTGCATTTTATACGTTCTACTCTTAAATTCCAACACTAATCTATTTTCAGTTGATTGCGTCACCTAGATTTCAGTTAATAAAAAATATCTAATAAAATTAACACTAGTGTGATAACAAATTAAAATAAAGTAATCAAGGGCAATGCAATAATAATATAATGAATCTAGTACATACATGTCACGGAGTTTGAGCCATTCAAGCCATAACCCCCGCGTATTCCGTCTCCTTCCAACCACTCTCCTTCTTCCACATTCTTTAATCATCACAATATTAAAAAATAATAACACCGCAATACAAAATATTATTACAGACCTATATAAAAAGCGAACATTCCATATTCTATTAATTTTTTTTTTCTCATTTGTTGTACACCACTCACCGTTCACCTTGCTGTGGGGTATTTTCGATTTTTTCTCCACTCTCCCGTTTATCTTCGTTATTCGAGAGAGAGAAGCAAGTTTACGGGGTCTTCTCTTTTCATTCATCTTTTTCATAAAAGTAGAGCCATCTTATTTATATCGATTGTCGTCTTTTCGAGAATTCTTGTCGGTTTGTTAATCAAACCGTTCTTCTTTTATCTAAAATTTCAAAGGAGCGTTATCTATCATCTCCCCCTGAATGCATCATTCCGTGCCATGTTTTTTTGAGAAATTTGGTTCAATTTTTCTCTCTCTGCCTAAGCTCATTCTTTATTCGTTTTTTTTTCTTCTTAATCTCTCAATTGGAGGCACAAAAATCCCAGTTTCCTAGTGTTTTCCGATGAATTTAAGCCTAGAATGTTGGAATCCAGCTTATTCAAATGAGAATGTTCCTTGACTCGATCCCCAATCCATTCACATGAACAACTCTGCATAAAGCAGAGATTTTTTTTAATTCTTTAATTGATTGTTTCCATTAATGGGTTGCGCAACGTCGAAAGAGAAGATATGCCGGAACTGCCAGACGCCTTATTCTCCGGTGCGGCGGAGCCACTCAATTCACCACCACCCACCTAAAAAAACAGGGGATATCCATCATTCGGTATCACTCACTTCATCCACATTGGGTTCTTTAAAGCTCGATCCATCAATTCAAAATCACGCAGAAAACAAAGAGAGCAGCGATCCCCCATTGAATCAAAATCAAAGCCCTGAAGAAAAAATTAGGGCTCCGACCGAAATTGGGGAAAAAATCGAGCGGAAAAAATCGTCGGCCAAAGAGGAATTCGAATTGGGCATGATTGAAGCCAAAACATGGTCCACAATGATCAACGACAAAATCCCCAAACCTTGCCCTAAAACTCCGATCAGAACGCCGCCGGGCGAGCCGGAGACGATCGACGTCTCCGAGATGATGGAAGGCCTTGAAGACATAAGCCCTATCAGGCCCAACCGTTTTCGCAGCTTTTCGTTTCACATGAGCAGCCACAACAGTTTTTCCCATCTTGACGATCAAGATCACCTTACACCAAGAGTTAAGGAAAGCAGAAACGCATCGCCTAAGCCAATGTGGTTGGATTTAGCCGATAGCGATTCGAATTCCAATTCAAACGACACGTCCATAGTGTCCGAATTCGACCCTGAGGTTATAGCCACGTTTCGTCGAGCTCTTGAGGAGCTCCCGTCCGCTAATCCATTCCACCTCAAGGGCGAAAAACAGGCCGATGAGAATGACATTGTGGCAAAGATTGGGACGGAAAAGTTGGTTGTGTATTTTACTAGTCTTAGAGGGGTTAGAAAGACTTACGAGGATTGTTGCCATGTTCGGGTTATATTAAAAGGGCTCGGAGTTAGGGTTGACGAGCGGGATGTGTCGATGCATTCGGGGTTTAAGGAGGAATTGAAGGGGCTATTGGGGGAGGGGTTCGTCGGCCTTGGTTTGCCGCGTGTTTTTTTGGGGAACAAGTGTATCGGTGGAGCTGATGAGATACGGAGATTGAACGAGGAGGGGAAGCTCGAGAAGCTCGTGGAAAATTGCGAATTCGTTGATGATGGTGGGGAAGGAGGGTGTGGGAATGGGAATGTGTGTGAAGCGTGCGGCGATCTTAGGTTCGTCCCGTGTGACACGTGCTCGGGGAGCTGTAAGATATACTATGAAGACGAGGAAGACGAGTGTGATGAGAGTGATCATGAGTATGGGTTCCATAGATGCCCTGATTGCAATGAAAACGGGCTTATAAGATGCCCCATTTGTTGTGATTAAATTTTTTGGGATTTGTTTTTTTGTGAGTTGTTTGTTGTACAGTGATCAGCAGTTTTGATAGTTTGGATATGAGATTGTGGTGGATGGTTCCTGCTGTATATCTCTTGTTGTTTTGAGCACACCTGTAATATTATCATACCATGTTTTCCAGGTAATATGAGAAGCATGTATACTTGTTTTTCTACTGGAGAAACATTTTTTTCTGTTCAACTGTTTGATTGATGTATAATGTTCTTTAATTCTACTAATTCTTTAGATACAATTCTCCTTAAAAATCTACTGTTTTACCTTTCGGTAATGCTTATTGGACTCTTTCTTTACTTGCAAAGTATGTTCTTTAGTCTCATTTTATTTCACCACCATAACATGTAAAGCTTTTATCAACATGAGGTGTATTTGATAATCAGGAATCCTGCAAAGCTGTAAGGCTGAGCTAATGGTTGGTCCGATTATCGAACTGAACTATAAAAACCGAACAAATTGAACTATAACCCAACCAAAATTTCAACTTTTTTTAAATCAATAACCCTCTCAATGCAAGATAAAAATAACCGAACCAAATTAATAAACTCGATTCAATTTGATCGGATTAATAGATTTTATCCGAATTGTGCACATCCTTGACGCTATTGAGGCAAACATAAATTTAAATAATTTAGTCTATTCATCTTAATACTACTATCATGTTGTATGAAAAGGTGGAACATACTAGAAAGAAAAGGTTGTATGAAAAGGTGTGAGCAGCATGTCAAAGTGGAAGAAAGGCCTAAGTGGGAAAGCATGAAATTCTGGTTGTTTAAAACAAGAATCTTTTAAGTGAGACTCTTTCAATTATTTATACACCATTTTCCAGTTTAGGACGGCGGATTCATTCTTGTAATGGTGTTTGTCGAATTTGGTGGCCGACCCCTTTTATTATTATTATTATTATTATTGTTTCCAAATTCATTATCAAATTAATGATATATAATATCTGCTGAATTTTCAAAGAAAATAGTAGGGCTTCCAGATTAGGTGGAATTTTCGGGTCAGGGTCACCGAAGATTGTGAGACTAATAAAATATGATTTTTGCAGATTGCAGTCAATCCGGTTTTTTTGGCATGGAAATAAAGATTTTCCCCTTTTTTCTCTTTTTTTTAGAAGTTCAAACCCTTTCATCTTTAGGCCATTTACATTCTTAAATTTTTAAAAATCATCTGCAAAAGTATTCTCTATTTTCAGAATTAGAAGATTTTAATGAGACTTACCTGTCGAATTAAATTGAAAACCACAGCATTGAAAAAGTGAAATTTGATATCTATTGGTACGCCGGAGGGGTGCATTGAAGCTGGATGTTACAGCAAACGGTTCTTCAAAAATTATTGAATATTAGTACAAGTATAATGTTAGTTATCTGAATAGATTGATCGTCTATATGATGCATATATTACACCTAACAAAATATATAAACGCATTCCAATAATACTAAAAATTATGTGTGACAAATTTGTGGGATCTACATGATCATCAGATAATCTATTTTCCGTATGAGTTCTTTAAATATATTTTTTTTTGACAGGCATGAGTTCTTTAATTCTAAAAATCACTATTAAACTCATAAAACCCTTCCACAAAAAATTACCCGGAGTATATTTTGCAAATATCAATTATATGAATATCATTGGTAATAAATGAACCTACCAAGCCGAACTAATCTACTTCAATTCGTATTATATGGAGTAATAAATTGAAGAACATGAGTCTTTTTATTTACTCCATCCGTCCCAATTACATAGGTTTGTTTTCCTTTTATGGATGTTTCAAATATATAGGCTTGTTTCTATATAAAGTAACTTTTTTTAATTAATTTACTAATATAATTTTATGCATTAATTATATTGGAAACTATAACAATCATTAAATAGGGATATAATATAAATTTGACTTGTTTAATTTACTCTTTCAATACAATTTCTTAATCTGTGTGAAAAGTCAAACAAGACTATATATTTGGGACGGATGTAGTATTTATTTCAGTATGATTTTAATTGAATGCTCCCCTTAGAGGTGTCTCTATTTCATAAATTTTTTTGACGGGTATTTCACAAATAGCCCTCACAATAGAATTTAGAAGCAAATTTGCGTGAGACGGTCTCACGGTGGGACGGTACATATATTGGACATTAGTGTTTTAACATTTTGAAATGAGTGTATGTGATTTGCGCAATTGTGCTAAGTTGTACATCGTCTCATATAATTTTTTGTCTAGAATTTATTCAATAAAATAAAAGGATAAATATCAAAAGATTGAGACTAGAATTATTTTGGGTCCCCATTATTTTATATCCTCATTCTACATCCCTTCACTAAAAAAAGAAAGAAAAAGAGATCTCTAACATCATTAATCCCCTATTTTGACAAAAAAAAAAAGTGCTAAATTGTTCAAAGATCAAGACCATGTGGAGATTCTTGAATCTGAGAAAAAGCACGAGAATATATTTACAAGGGGGGTTGACTTCATCAACTTCTTATCAAATTTATGTGGCCTTTATTTTTCAACAAAGATGCCCCATTGAAGCTTCTGATAATGCAATTTTTCCTATACAGTTTTAAATATTTGCAACACCTATTATTAGATCAATAACATTACTACTATCCAATGACAGTATTTAAAAGAATAGAACATATAATAAAAAATAAAAAAAAAAACTCAACAAAGCTACCAACCTTCTTGATATTAATTTATTCAGTATTATTATACATTCATCCATAGCAAAGGCACTATGGAACTGAGAGTTATTACTTGCAACAGCTGTACACCAATAATGATAGATAACGCGCGTTGAAAAATCAGACAACAGTCGTCATTTTTGAATGTTTCTGTTACCTAAGTCGGCAGCAGCCTTAGAAGCGCGATCTAAAACATCAGAAACCCAAAGCGCCCCTTTGGCGAAATAACTGCTGTTAACCACAGCAGTTGCAGCAGCCACGGCTGTTTTGCCCGTGTACGTGGCTGCTGTCTTTGTCATATCATAAACGTGGAACCTTTCGTCGAAAGCTTTGGCTTTCGACACTGCATCTTTGCTCAACACGTAGCCCTTCGAGATCATGGTCTGCACGACTTGTTGCACCACTGTCACAGCTTCTACCGGATTAGAAACAAAAGCGTCGGAGCGTGTAGCCTGTAAGGAAGCACCAATTCTTACATGTATCATATATGACAAAAATTAAATTGTATAAACATGGATCACAAATTTGAGATCTATGAACTCCACAAACCCTGCCATACAAATTCTAAATGGATCCTATTTAACCCGTTTTCGTAAATGAATCAAGAACGGGATGGAGTTCGCGTGAACCAAGGTCACAGAAGTATTGCTCAATGTATTATGTATATACTATTTGAGTGAGTAATAACGCGTACCACTGAGTAAGTTGCAGTACTATATGGTTCCGAAATTTCAAAGAGATATGGAGACGGATCAACATTGTACGTTCCACAACTGTATATTGATACTGGCTGATCAGCAATCTCAGATCCCTGAAATCACAAGAACCAAAGGAAAACTAATTTAGCAACAAAAGAGGCTAAGGGAGCTCTTGGTTCTAAATTCTTCAATGGGAGAACGAGTATAAGGTAATTGTGGTAATAATTGAGAATGAAAGATGATCAATTTACCTTCATCATACTTTGCACGTGGTGTGAAACTCAAAATAAGTTAATCATTACCCTATTTTGATTAACTATCTCCCCTCCTATAATCATTCTCCTCAATCAAATCACTATTCCTCAACCAACAATCATTTTTTATCCCCACTTATTCCAAGATTAGAGCAAAAAACCTAATAATGCAACCATCATACTCATTGTAAATTTGTAATTCACTATCCAATGATTCACATTGGAAAATTTGATTCAAGCGCCCCTTAAGTTTTGCAATACTCTATAATATGTCGAGCAGGCGTCTACAGCCTTGAGATTTATCACGCAAAGACGATTGACATTCAATTCTTATATGCTGAGCAGGTGATTTTGATTTTTGAGAAGTGATTTAAATTGATTTCTCTAGTAAAAATCAATTGTATGTGGTGTTTGCAAATAAGGTGTTTTTATCTTTTTATGGAAACTGGTTAGTGAATGCAAAAGAATCACTTTTATCTAACAAAATATATTAAGAATCAAAAGCTGGACTATGGTTGCTTCTCAGAATCAGCTTAAAAGTGATTAGTTATATATGTGGTGATGTTGGATCCCCGATAGTCTCATAACCAATAAATGCAGAACAAAGAAAGAATCATATATAATTGAGAGGGCATAAAAGAGACTTACGGTGAGAAAGAGAGCGATTTTGACAGAATAAGCATCCGCAAATTCAACATGTGCAATAGACATATCAGCACTCATTCTGCCATCAAAATTACCATCTTTTAGTACCAAAGTTAGTTCATTATCTTACTTGTTATCATTGAAGCAATTGTAATGTATTTAAACATATAAATTTCCAAGTGAAATTAAGTAGCTCCAACCTGGTGATATCTAAGTTCATAATAGTGCCACAGTTGAGGAAGAAGTGGTAAACGTCGTCCCATCGCGCACTTGGTGAAAGGCCAAGGACTTCTACCATATATCGACCCTTCCCGTCCTCCATTTAAACTACACGGATGCTTTTTTCTTCAGAAACTCAATATAGCTATTACAATATTAATGCATCATAATTGTACAAGCACATATTTAATTAGTTTTTCATTATTTGCCGTATTTCTCTTATAGAGAATGGCTCCAATCAAACAACTTTCAATTCGAAGACAGAAAGATAAATTCATTCATCTATTTACACTCAATCTTAATCTTATGTCGGTGCCATTCTGTATCCGAAATTGACATAGTGTCACAACAACCCAGATGAAATAATCGTGTGAGCTGGAGTTAGGTCTTTATGTGATTTGATACAAGCAATTAAATCCACATAAACATAAAAAGGCAAGCACTTCATTCAAACAGGGCTATGACTTATACAAAACACCCAATAATAAGTAATTAAATTTCCTCTGAAATTCTAGTTAAAGATTAAAACAAGTTGAGGAATTTGAAATTGGAGAAATTATCAAGAACCTGGTACCTAGGAAGAACTGAATTGGCTACGAATTGCAGATTACAGTTGCAACGACGGAAGGAAACGATCACTCAATCAGCAGTTACTGTTGATTCTTGATATCATTCGGACCTTATATGCACAAAGATCACGGACGCCGCACGTGACGCTTCTCGTTTATCGACCAATCAGATTGGTTCGCATATCAATGTTACCAAAGCGGGTCGGGTCTTGTGGTGTGAGATAATCAAATAATTAGTGGTGTGTGGTGTATTGAATAGATTGTTATGTTAGAAGCTTTTTAATAATTTCATTTAATTTTGATTCAAAAAAAAAAATATATATATATATTCTTCAATGTTATTTCATATAATAAAAATCATAATTGTATTTGATTAATGGAAAAAATAAATTTAAAATTTTAAATATTTAAAATAAATTAATAATTTAATTTTTTAAAAAAATAAAATTTCTAGTAACACCTGTTCAACCCCGCCTCAACCTCAAAATCCGTTAATTTAATATTAATTCCGTCCATCAAAAGTGTGTTTGTTTGGGTAACAATTATGTAATTAAAAGCTTTTTAATAATTTCATTTAATTTTGAAAAAATATATATATAAAGTAAAGAATAAAATTATAATTGTATTTGATTAATGGAAAAAAAAGGAATTTACACACTTTTTTTAAAGATAGAATTTAATATTAGAATAAAACCCGTTTGGGTATTATGTAAAAAAAAAAAACCTAAAATGCCCATAAAATTTTTTTTCAAAAAGTCTTCCACTTTTAAAAGATAGGCCCAAAAAAAACATGCCCATATTTTTTTCAAGTCTTCCACTAAAAGGGCCCAACATATTGACGCAGCACGGAAGACGTGATACAATAGTGCAAGGATTAAATCTTACGTGAGAATAATCTCATTTTTTCATATATCATCAAAACTACTTTACAATGATCTTGAGACAACTATTTATAATCGATATACTAAAACCACCCACTAACTTAATTAAAACATAAATAAAATTCTAAACTATAAAATATAAATATAAATAAATAATTATAATGCAATATTATCTCCATCATTCTCTCCCTCTTCGAAAAGATTCGCCCCGAATCGCCAGAAGAATATTATCTCCAAAGAAGATAATAAATTAAATTTACATGTTTATCTCCAGGAAAAACCAGATTAATTAATGTCTCATAAAACTTGACTCCAAATACATCTGCAGAGCCCAAAGTCTTGAGACGATAAGCATGTGGAGTTTTCAGAGCAGTGACAAAATAACTATCATGTTTTATAAAAAAAAATAATAGTTATTAATTTCACTAAAAATAGGAGGCCCAATTGGCTCATCACCAGCAAAATAAATCTGAGTCCCGCTAGGAAAAACTCCATCATGAGAATTAAGCCCATGTAAACACCCAAATTGCTTGATTCCTCTGTGTCCCAATTCTTCATCAAAATAACAAGGCTCATTTGTGTTGGAAATTAAGCTCAGTCCAACAACATCAGTAAGTTTGTCAGGCCCAATACTATTAAATGCGAAGGTTTGTGGTCCAATGTCATTTACCAAAGTAACCAAGGGCCCAATACAATTATAAGGAGTAATACTATGCCCAGTTGGATGCACGCTGCATCGTGGAGTTAGTGGGGTTGGATGGACGCTGCATCGTGGAGTTAGTGGGGTTAGGGCACGAGCGTGAAAACTTCCGCAGTCATCTTCCTCAACAGCGCGGTGTGGCGGCGTCTCGGCAACGGCGGTGTTCTAGGGAGTGAGGGTATCGGTGAAGGCGGTGGAGTATGACGAACTCCGGTGGAAGGTGTTAGCGACGTGGGCGTGCGGCACGACGGTGTCTGTGCAACTGTGGCGAAATTGAAGTCGTCGCGGCTGGGGTAATAGGTGACGGCGTGTGGCTGGGGAAGAAAACGGAATTGTGCCTGGCGGTGTGGGTTTTTTGTCGCGATCTGGGCGGTGGTAAAGGTTTGTGAAATTTGACGTCCTTCACTTGGCGAGGCGGTAGGACGTAGATGGTGGTGTGAATCCAGATCTGGTGGTGGGATGGTGGCGTACACAGGCGGTGCTGTTGCGGCGGCAACCAGGACTGCCAAAACTGGAGATGGTGGCGGCAATGGCGCCAACAAAACCGGTGTGTGCTCGTCACATTGGCGGTAGCAATCGAATATTTTGTCGATTGTAACAGTCAATTGAGACCAGAGAAAATCAAATTCCTCTCGTAGTCTAGTGTCATCATTGATACATGACTCTGAATCTTCTCTATGAGATTGACCGCGGGTCCCTTTCCCTTGGCAACTGTCGGTGTCATCGTAACAGTCGGTGTCATCGTAACATCGTAACAGGAGCCTAGTCAGACTCTGAATACCAACTGACGCAGCACGAAAAACGTGATACAATAGTGCAAGGATTAAACCTTACGTGAGAATAATCTCATTTTTTCATAGATCATTAAAACTCCTTTATAATGATCTTGAGACAACTCTTTATAATCGATAAACTAAAACCACCCACTAACTTAATTAAAACATAAATAAAATTCTAAACTATAAAATATAAATATAAATAAGTAATTATAATGCTATATTATCTCTATCACATATTCATTTTTTAATGAGTTCCACTTATCAGGCCCAAATACTTCATTTTTTTAGCCTTTCAGATAAGAGGCTTATTGAGATGAAGGAAGTATTTCTATTGAGTCTACCAATAAAGTCACATTTTGGCCCAAAAGTTGATGAACATAACGTAACTGTATCTGTATTCGGACATTAAATGAATATGAAGCCATATTCTAATTTGTAATTGTGTTGGGCCCATAAAGAGTTCACACACAAGCTCAATCCTTGATTGAATAGGTTAACCATTAACTCTCATGTTTTTTCTTTCATCACTTATATTGTGAGTATATCCTTGGTTGAATAGCTTAATAATATCACATTGTACTTTGTAATAAATAACATATAAATTAAATTGGTGTATAAAAGTTTTAGAGTGATCAAAATACCACCTTGATTTTTTTTGTTGCAAGCAGTGATGCAAAAGTCGGTTTAGGCGGTTGTCGGCCGATTCGATTTTTTTTAGGCTCCGCCTAGGCGGCCGCATTGGGGCTAAGGCAGTCAAGTCGGGAGCTAGATGGGCTGCTTATTTTTTTTTTCCAAGAGAAGACGTCATTTTAATTATTAATTAAAAAAATAAAATACGACTAATATAAACAAAATTCCCGGTCAGGTGCCCAACACAAAGATATTATTTGATAATAAGAGGCTTTGTTCTTAGAATAAATTGATGAAAAAACAAAGATTGATAATTTTCACTACACTAAAATCCAAAGTACAAATTTGTTTAGTTTTTTTATGTTAAATTATTTTTCTTGTACTTTATAATGGGTAATGTATATAAAAAAAAGTGTTTGAATGGTTATCTTGATTTAGACGGTTGTATAATGAATTTGTTAATTATTTTTTAAGTGTATTTTTGTTATAAGATACTGATAAGTAGTAAATAAAACTCATTTTGATGGAAATTTTTTTTTTTTTGAACCGACTAGTCTCTCCTAGCTAAATGCCCTAGACGCTTAAGCGGTCCAAAATCGTCCAGAATCTGGATTTTTAGAAACACTTTGCACTTTTGGTTTGGTTGTAAGTTGTATTTCGTTTAAATGCACACGTCATTTTCATATTAATAACATTTTTTTATACGTGTGTGTATGTATTGAAATAAAATACAAGAGAAACCTAGAAATTAGAAAACCCAGAATGATCAACAAAATAAAAACATTAATAATTAAATTAGGATAGGAAGAAACGAAAAGGAAATTAACTAAATAATTGACCTAACTTTATTGCTAATTAAAAGCCCAGATCCAAATAATAAATGGCTGCAGACATGATTGATTGTCACGTTGAGAAATTGAATAATTTGGAGAAACTAAATTGAAAGATTATAGGGTTTGGTGTTGGTGTTATATATAAAGGCAAGCAACACAATATATCGTACAGGGAAATGTTGAGTGGTCTTAATCAGAGGTTTAGTAGGTGAGTTATTGACCGCCTAATATCTTAATCATTAATTAAGGCAATTATAGTTGCCTTTTTTGATTAAGACATGCGTTTAATTTAGAAAGCCAATGTCCCTATCTATCCCCTGTTAGGGTGCCATTTTGTCTCTGCGATTATGCACTAATCTTTATCAAATCCCAACAACTTAGTTCCTAATTCGTTTAATCACTTCATAATTGCACGACAACGTACGTACGTTTTATCGTCTTCATGTCACGTTTTGTTTATAATCCCGTTTTCTAGTTATTGGGAGAAATAAGTGATTGCAGATGGAAAGAAAGTAACTGATATTAATTGGTTGAAAAAATTAAATATTCTTTCGTAGCTAGTAGCTACCATCGTCTTCATGTCACGTTTTGTTTTAATCCCGTTTTTCTATTTTCCTGGGGGAAATAAACGATCGAATAATTGTGACCAACTGATTTGGTATATATGTGCGGATGGTGTTGGTAGAAAATTTTAATATTCTTTTTTTCTAAAAGGGATAAAGAACCATATATATGAAAGAAATTACTGAAATTAAATTGTCTACATATTTGGGGTAGGACAAAAATTTGTATAAATCTTGGTTCATGTTATGAACCTTGTTTTTAATTCATGTATATTTGAACATATTCAGCGTATGATACGAGTCAAGTTTAGTGAGTTAGAAAAATGTGTTGAATGAACTCTAATTGTGGATGGTACATACAATTAGGTTATTTCACGCTGCATGATTTAAGGTGTAAGGAGGATACAACTTACAAGCTATATTGTTGTATAATAAGAAATTCCAACGGTGTTATTTGTAGAATAGTTCAAGCGATTAGAACACCACTACCTATGACATGAGGTTATGAGTTCGAGTCATTATTTACCCGATAAAAAATAAAAATAAAATACTAATAGAAGGTGCATTATATTGTGAAAATTGACATGCTACTCTATGTCTTATCATAATTAAATAGATTAGTGTAACCTAGTTCAATTCCTTAAACTCTTGTCCCGTCGAATGACTCAAATTCACAACCACTCTTACAATTTACAAGTCCATTCCATTTTGCCGACCAAATTACGACATTTTTTTTAATATTTTTAGCGACATAAATTCATGGACGACGAGTATGCCATGATATTTTTAAGTTTTTTTTATTTTATTTGTGACGGAAATTCATCTATGGAATTTACATGGACATGTAAACTCTTCCCTCTCTGATCATATTTATGGCCTCATTCACAACTTGGAGAAATTCCAATTTTGCAAAATTTTGGAAATACTAAAGAATCATGTGTCGAGGGAAATTAAGTAAGTAGATTATTGCCGATCCTCTCTACAAGCTTGAACTTTTAGATGAGATGAAATTCTCTCATGGTATCAGAGCCCAAGTTGTGGGTTCGATTCCCGTGGAATCACTCCACTCATTTAAATTGTCCACTCTGTTGGGCCTCATCTCCAGAGAGCAGAGACAATGATTCGGCCCACAAGTGAGGGGAAGTGTTGAGGGAAATTAAGTAAATAGATTATTTCAGACCCTCCCTACAAGCTTGAGCTTTTAGATGAGACGAAATTCTCTCATCGTGTCTTTCTCTCAAAAGTAAGTAAATGTTGGAGAAATGAGATATTGACGATGTTTGCAAACTCTACAGTAATCTAGAAAGTAAACACAAAAATATGTGGAAAGTAAACATGGAATTAGTCTATCGAGGATGAAGTGGCGTTCCCATGGGAGAAAATATGGTGGAGAGCTATTCCAACTAAGGCATTCGTGTGGAAAGTCATTCGTGGGAGGATTCCAACTAAAGATAATCTTGTGAAGCGGGATGTGGCTCTTGAGAGTGGGTTGATCTTGTGCCCATTGTGTTCGAGTGCGACGGAAACAGTGAATCACCTTCTTGTTACGTGTCCTATGGCGTTGTTAGTTTGGGAGAATATTTCGGTATGGTTGGGCAAATCAGCCGGCTACTCATCTTCGGTTGCCTCTCATTTTGTGGCTTTTACTTCTGGAAACTACATTGGTTCTAGGAAAAAAGTCATGGCCTTAATTTGGCAATGCACCATTTGGAAGCTATGGAAATTCAGAAACGAGCTAATATTCAAAGAGAGCAACTACACTTTGGAGAAACTCATTGACGGAATCAAGTTTAGTGCATAGAAATGGATTCGGTCTCACTGTCCGCTTACCTTTTCCACCCCTTTTGTAAGTTGGGAAGATCAATCTTTAATCTGTTTACCGGTTTTATAATGGTTTTGTTATGATACATTGTTTGCTTTTTTACAGCTATTTGTAATCATGTGGGAGTTGATTACCCCTTGTACTCAGTTAATGAAATTCATATTTACCTTTAAAAAAAACATGGAATTAATGAAACTGAAATACATATAGGAGTATAATTCTAATGGCAACGTACTACGACCCCATTTAATTATTTAACACATTATAAGTAATTACAACATTGCTTCCATTAATATATATGGACACACTTAACAATATCTCCAAATACTAATGCATTAAACCCCCGAAAGCCACATCCTATATAGAAGAAGATAATAATAATTAATTAATCTAGCTGATTATACAGCTCAATTAACGAACATTTAATACTTAATTTAATCATTACATAATTAGATTAAACTCCTAATAATTGCAGCCTCAGGACTATCTGCATCTATGGAAGATAGTAGCTGCGCTAGCCTCTCACTCAGATCATCCACCTCTTTGTGTAAGTTTCTAATGTAGTTGCAAGTCTCTTGAAGCACCTTATTTGCCGAAGCCTGTTAAGTAAATTCATCAAAATTGTTAATTAATTATATATAAAAACATGCATGCAATTTTTTTTAATGAACATGGTGACAAAAAAAATTCATGAATTATTAATAGAGACATCGGTGCAACTGTGCAACGACATGTCCATTAATTATTAGACGACTCGTGTTACGGATAGAATTACGAGCGAAATCGAAATCGAAAATCGAAATCGGAAGCATCCTAGCTAGGCACAATTTTTGTACTAGGATAGGCTCCACAAGATATTATACATCACTCTCACTTCTCTCTCTTATTTTTCCCTCTATGAGAGAGATGTAACAGTGACTTTGAAGCAAGAGACTTTAATGTGTTCTTGACTTCCAACCCCCAATCTTAACTTAGGTAAAATATCTTACACAAAAGAGGCACGTCGTTAAGGTATATATTACAACTCAACTTGCACTACATTGGTGAATAATGTAACAAAATTTGTACATCTTACACTTGCTTTATTTTCATCATGTAATTAATTAACTTGGTGCAGACCAGAAGTTGCCTAAAATAATATGGTGTGGAAAAATGTAGGTACCTTGGAGGAGCGTCGGCTGCCGCGAATTTCGGGGAGGAGTTGATGGAGTTTGGAGACAAGTTCAATGATTTGATCATCTGTGATTCTTGAAGTGGTGGATGGTTGCCTTGGTCTTCTTCCTGACATTATTGGAAATGTGTTGTGAGATTTGAAGATTTAGGAGATGATGAAGAAGTTATGTTATAGTGTGGGAGTATAATATTTAGGGAGATATATAGAGTAGCTAGTAGCTAGGGAGGATAAGAAAATGAAATGTAATGTAATGAATGATGGTTATAAATTTAGTGGGGATGGACCACGAGAAAGAAAATAACCAAGGATAGTGATGTCGGATTGAGTGGGAGACCCAGATTCGATTCCCTTTGGGAACGAATTGGAGTATGGGAGTTATAAGGTGGCTTGGTGAATTTGTGGAGTGTTTGGGTGCTTGGTGTACTAACTACTAACAACTAACGTTGTCCGATCAAAAAAAAAAAAAAGTGATGTCGGATTGGATGAAGACAACTGCATTCGCGAAAAGCAGTGGTGTAGGGCTTTTTTTGTTTTCGGATTAATTCAACCTACATTTTATATGGATTAATTCCCAATTCTAACTTTTGTAGCATTTTATTTCGCATTTCATTTCATTATCATCATATATATCTATGCAACTTTATTCATTCATATAGGTGATCATTTTAGTATGAAATATTCAAGAAAGATGTGGGGGGGAAAATGTGTTATTTATGCACTTTTGTGTCTTTTTTTTTTTTTTGGGCATGTCATTATATTGTTCTGCTTATTATTTTATTGCAAAGTAATTTTAGTTTATGATTTTATTACTTATATAGGTAATTTCAGTTTTTTCAAAGTATTCTTGTGACGTACGAGAGAATGATCATATATAAATGGTGCAAACGAAATTGAGTTGGGCTTTAGAAATCGAAGCAGAACAATGACAGTTACTTGAAATCAAACTTTAACCCCGTAAAAAAAAATCAAACTTTAACGACTTTTGGCCCAAGATTTCGGCCTTCGCTTATTTCTTCCTCCTATTTAAGGGTATTTAATTTTAAAAAATATATAATGTGGGAAAAAAACACTCAGGTAAAATTGTAAATTTGAACAAAATATTTAGGAAAAAGATATATTGTCCATGAATTAAAAATAGACACCAATTTTCATCGTACTGAATTGAAATTTTCAATTATTGAACTTGTCGATTATAAATTATATTCAGTGTTTGACACGATTAGAATTAAATTGTCGGATAAGGTAAATATGTATGACAATTCAATCGAACTGAAAGCTCCATTAAAAACTATTAATTAATTTTCAAATTAAAATTAAAAGGCTTTCAATAAGTTGATGGTGAAAGGTTATAGTAGTATATGTGGTACATAAATGGCCTTTTTAATTAAAATAATTATGTGTGGGACTGTGATATATCTCAACTAGGCTTTAAAAAGTTAATGTAGTGTGTTAGTTATTGTACTAACAAAGTGGGCCTTCATGTGCATGTCTCAATATACATGACCATGTGATCATTGGACACTTATCGCCTCTTATTAGCTATCTATCTATGCAATCTCGTGACATATATATTTTACATTATTATTCATTTAATTTCACCGGTCTTTATCATCCGTCAAATAATATTTTTTTACATCGTATTTTATACCATGCACAACATATCAATATTACAATGTATATTTACAAGCATTCATGTAATAAAATAAAATTTATATATCAATCAGGAGCGTGAAAGACCCAAAAATTTAGAGTTGATATCTTTGTGAAAACTTGTTTCACCGTAAACCTGCTTTTTTTTTTTTTTACAAAGATCTTTTTTAATAATATAAATCACACCCTTCATTATCATTTCTGACACCCTCTCGCTATAATATAAATCACACCCTTCACTTTTATAAAAGAATATCTAAATTATAGTAAAAAAGTCACACCCTTTATAATAAAAAAAAATCACACTCTTTAAGTAATATAAATCACACTTCGTTAACTAGTTTAAATACATTGAAACTTTTTTCACCCTATATCTTTCTTAAAAATTTAAGACTAATTTGTTTAAAAGCTCAGTTCTTAATTATTTAAAAATATTTTTCAAAATCACAATAAACAATATGACAGATGAACTTATGTCTACGAAAGGAAAGAATACAAGATTAATTTGATTAATATGATTTGAAATTAAATATCTAGGGCTTTAATATTTTAAGAAATTAAATACCTTCACCTTGTGGGACTTTTGGAGTTGAGAGTCCAAATTTGGATGCAGTTTAATGTACATATATGACTATGTACAATGACCTCTTTATATAGATGTTTAAGCAAGTGATCACAAATTCTTTGAATTAGTTATATGTGAATTATTTTAAAGAGATACATTATAAGGTTGAGTTTTAATTGTTTGACTTTTCATTCCCTATTCTTTCTTTCTATTTGTATTCTGATTTTTAATTACATAATATATTAAAAAAAAAAAAATTAACACTGCATACATTAATTTAAAAAAAATAAAAATTCAATGAGAACAAGATTGTGCAACATACAGAGAGTATAACTACTTGTACAAATTCTTAAAAAAAAAAAAAACTACAACAATGTCCAAGTACATAAAATTTAGAATTTAGTTGTGAGTTGTGACAATATTGTCAATAGATCACATGATAAGCACATGAGGGTAGTCATGTCTATGTTGGGGTGGTGGGTGGGTTGGGGGGGGTTAGTGATAGGGAGAGCAGGGTGGGGTTACTGTATAATCTCCCCCATTTCATATTATTTCTTGCTTTTCGACTTAAATTTTATTTCAAAATGATTGTATTTTTGTCATTTTTTCACAATTCTCTTTAATACACTCTTAGAAAATCATTTTTTTTTATAGAAAATATATCTTCACTTACACACCCTTCTCTCTTTTCATTTATTAGAGGGTAGATCTATCAAAATTTTATGTTCCTTAATTTAGTACAAAATTTTAAAAATGACGAGTGAGTCTCATGTGCATCCAGATGCACATTTTAAAAAATATGTAATTTGTTATGTTGAAATATGTAACTTTTTTACATTGAACGGTGCAACTATTTTTCCATATTAATAGTTAGACTTGCTCAACGTAAAAGCAAATCAGCGTTTTTAAGATAATAAATTGATATTTCTAAATCAGACTATAAATACTGGCGGTCTGCAATGATGACGATATAAAATTGAGCCAAAAATGACAAATAATATGAAATGGAGGGAGTACGTTTATCCAAAATTTTAAAATTAAAATTGAGAAACAAATATAGATGAAGTTTCTACCAAAAGTCTAGTCTCTCAATTAATTGTTTTCCTCCTTGTTAGAGACATAACCACGAGAGAGTGGCTAATTTCTTTGTCAAAAATCATGTCACATGCATTTCCAACCCAGTCGTAGTACGACACGTGGCATTGAACATATATTATTAAGGAAATTGATTTTCTAAAACAGGCAAGAAATTTTAATAACCGTGCTTTTGTCGACCCTTACGCACATGTCTGATTCAAAAATTTGGGGCCCCCATCAGCCACGTGGCCTCCCATCCCTCACTTGCCCCAGTCGCACTTTTTTTTTTCCAATTTATTGTATGGATGGAGTTTTTTATTTTCTATTTATATACTATATTAGTATTTCATTTAATAGAATAGCCATGGCATTTATGTTTTCATTATTGTTCATCATAAATACGAAAGTTTATATTATACTGTGCGAATTTCATTGATTTTGCCTAAGACACTATAAATAAGCATACAAAATTTTGTTAAATTCGTTTTGTAAATGAGTGCATGTAATTTAAATGAACCAAGTTCATATAAATATTATTTCAGATGAAAAACAATATAATAATATATTAATTTCTGTTTTTCTCATTCCATAAAGGTAAACATATAATATAATGGCCAGGATGGGCCGGATTCCAACTATGCTATAATTTTAAGGGAAAATGATCAAATATGCCCTTCAACTTATCCCCTAAGATCAAGTAAACCCTTAAATTATTTTTTTGTTCATTTAAACTCTTTTTCTTTGATAAAATGGTCAAATAAGCCCATCTACTTATCCATCAGGATCAAATAAGCCCTTGAACTATTTTTTGTTCATCTAAACTCTTGTTCTCTTTAACTTGGATGAAATAAATTCTTATTTTTCTAAAAATTAAACATATAGGCCATTTTTTTAATTCTTTATTATAAATTAATTTTTATTTGTGAGTAAATGATATTTTAAATATCTTATTCATACAATATAATTTTGAAAATATTTTTTTGGTTGTTTCATGAACAGAGAATAAAAATAATTAAAACAATATTTTTCTCTAAATAAAAAATTCAAATCAACGCTAAAATTTTAGGCCTTACGTATATACATATTAGAGTGATTAACTTTTAAAACATCATTATTTTTGTTTAAAATCATGAAGAAATTAAAATGTACAATGTATAATAGATTGATTAAATTCAATTAAATTTTTTTACAAAAAATTAAACCAGTTATAGATATTCATCACGCTTGAGCTTAATTGATCAGCTAAATGTATTTTAATAACGAAACTTAAATCACAAAAAATACTTATATATTTTAAAAATATTTTATTTAAAAAACAAACCTTTTTAATTTTATTATTTTCTACATGCGTACAACATCCAAATATATAATATACAAGTATTTTTTTAAATAATATTATATGCATGAGATATTTAAATTATCATTTACTCAAAATTTAATATTGATATATAATAAGAAATTGAGAAAAGTGGTCTACCTGTTTGATTTTCAGAAGAAAAAATGATTTATTTGATCCAAGTTAAAGAGATAAAGGTTTAGATGAATAAAATAATAGATCAAGGGCTTATTCAATCCTTGTGGATAAAGTTTAGGGGCTTATTTGACCCTTTTATCATAGAAAAATGGTTTAGATGAATAAAAATAATGTTCTACTTGATACTGTGAGATAAGTTTAAGGGATTATTTGACCATTTTCCCTAATTTTAAAGTTAGTTCATGCACTTTATCGTTTACTCCTATAATTTAAGCTAACTATCATCACATGTCATCTTAGATTACATAAAGATTAAATGGAAAAACATATTAATATACATTAAGAAGGAAATTGTAACACTACTAGATTCGCATCATCACGAATAAATTTCAATTATTTAACTTGTTAATTTTAAAAAAATTAGTGAGAAAATTTAAAGGATTCAAAATGTATTCTGACATCAAATCAACGATATAATCCTTTTGGGGGCAAGATGTCCATAGCTTCATTAGAAGTGATAGATTTGCTCTAATAATATCAATAAAAATAAGAAATTTGGGGACATAATAATTAATACACAGATACTATTTTGTCTTTCTTATATCACATGATTTACTATATATATTTTTCATATGTACCTAATTGACTACCCAATTTTGTCTCATGTGGGTCCATCCCCTATTTTTTCTGAATTAGAAACATATAGTTCATTCCATTTATGAAAACCCTAGAAACTTTTCATGGTCATAACCCAAAAATAATAAAAGAAGCCTCAAACGAAATATTAAAATATAATTTTATCATCTCAATTCAACTCACGTTCTACGAGCAAAGAGTAAAATGAAGCAGAAAAAAATGAGATGTACACAGACAATACAATTTTTTATGGTAAAAACAATGTGTATATGAAAAGAATTTCACTAAGATCGATATTGCAAAGAACTACCAAAAAGATAAATGACCAAAATTCCGTAATGAAAAATGTACCAAATCGAATTAAAACTAGGTCAGCTGTTCGACGTTCGACCTCCACTACCACTATTATCTCAAATATATCTCCAAAAATATACAACATTGGCGTCGCAAATTCCAGAATAATTTTTTTTAAAAAAAGATACAATTATGTTTTGTAGAAAATGTGGGGAGAAAATTTACTGAATAAAAAATTATCATATTTCATTTATTTATTTTCGTGTATAATCCATATATGATACGAACATGATGATCACTGTTATCATCTTGGTTCGTTAGTTAATTCCAAATTAGGCTCAGATATGAATAGAAGTACAGAACTATTCATCAAATCATTGAAGAACTCACGTGATTGATTCAGAAACATTTCTTCCTGAAAGTATTAATTAATTATAATTAATTAATTAATATAAAATATATTTTACACATATGTAATTTGGGATTTCAGTTATCCCAAGATTTGAATTTTTGATTTTTGAAATGAGAATAACCGTTTTCACGCTTACGGTAAAAGGGAGTTTTCTTCTCATTTTCAATCACGGGCTTTGACGCCTTATTAGACTCACAGAGAAATTCTGATCACTATCTCAAATACATCAAAGGCACTTAAATTGTGGAAATTGAAAGCAGTTTGTGTGATTGCTATTCGGACTAGGAGAATCCAGTGCAACGTGGAATTCAACAGGCTTGTTAATCCTTCCGCTGATATTATTCCAGAAGAAAGGCATGTTCTCTTTTCTTGTAGGAATAATCCAACATTGGTATCAGAGCCAATGTGTTGGATTCTCGTTGTGCTTGTTTTGGTTCTCATTCGTACATATATTGCCTGAAATAAATGTGTTTTCTCTGTTCTCATGTTTTAAGTGCGTTCGTATTTTTCCCATTTACCTTTGCATAATTTGGATTTTTTTGAAATGGACGAATTAGAGGCCAAATTTTTTTACTGTACATGCGTTGTATAGTGTTGAAATAAACTGTAAAGTTTCATAATTTTTGGCCTTACCGATTTCAAGATAAAAATTATTTTTTGGGAAAATTTACGAGACTTTGACTGAAAATTCGAACAAATACAGTATGAATCGTGGAAAATTATTAGTGTAGAAAGACTCTACGTTCCGAGATGATTCTTTTGGTATATTATTTGTTAATTTTTGTCTTGTATTGAGTGACTTATGGGTTTTGAAAATTCTGTAAACTTTTGGGACCAGATCGAAAATTTTCAGAAACTTGAGGGGTTGCCTTTCGAGAATTAGATATTTTCTAGGGAACTTGTTGCAATTTAAAAAATTTAAATATTCAAACCGGTCAAAGTCGACAGCGGTTGACGGCGTGAGCCCACACGCTGCGATCGGCGGCGACGACAGCGCGTGAAACCCACACACGGGCCGTCGGTGTCGGTAGCGTGGGCATGCTACGTGCCCGTCGGTGTCGGCGCGTGCATGGCGCTTGGTGCGGCGTGTGTCGGTCTGTTGTCCAGGGGGACTTCGCGTCTTACATGAGATATTCGAACTGTTTTTTGAGCCAATTCCGGTTATTCTTGGCTTTTCTTTTCATTTTCATTTGACTCGTTTGAGGTCATTTTAACTCCGTTTTTATCACCAAAAAATCCGGTGAGCTTGGTTTCTGTGTAGATTCATAATGAGCATTGTTATTTGACATTTAAGCTATTTATTACAAATATTTATTTATCTATGAAATTGAGGACCAAAGTTGAACTTTATTCACTTGTGAATTAACTTACTACACTTGGAAATGTGTTTTCCTTTTGCGTGTGAGTAGGTTTTGTATTCATGTGTTGTAAGTTTGACTAATTTGTTATTGGTTGGTTGCTCATTTTCTAGGTATGCGTCTCAGAAGAACTGTCTCTACGCGAGACATTCGTCAAAGGGAAACATTGCTTGAAAGTTTTTTGAATTGCAAAATGATAGAAAATCAAACTCTAGAAGAACACTTTATATGCATGTTTGACATGTACATATATTTGGAGTTTTTGGTTCAGAGAAAGATTCTTCCATCGACCGTAGGCACTGATATTGACACTCCTCTTGTGTGGGCGAATTCACTTTCACGTGAACTTCAAACTTGTTTTTGGCATAAATTATCAACATTAGATAATGAGCCTAGTGGTCGAGACATCGTAATAAAAATGATTGTTGATGAAAAGTGTAAACTGTTGGAATTTAGAGGCACGTAAAACACGTAATCACATGCGCAACGGAATTAACAGTTCACCAACAACGAACATATAATTGCATAATTAAATATGTGTAAACATAAAGAGAAATCTTACAGTAAACCGTATGCATATTTCTCTACTATGGTATCCACGTAATCCCCGTTCACGGACTTTCACAGATTTGCCAGCGTTGAATCTGAGACGGAATTTGCTAGGAAAATTCCTATTCTAAATTTTATGGAGAAATATGAATTAACGTCATTTGTGAATTCCCAAGAGTTTGTATATATATGAAAGGCCTAGCTTAAATCTTAAGCTAACCTGATTGGGAAATAAAATCCCTAATCTTTATTTAAATAAATCTCTAAGATTTATTTCCCACATATAAAATCTCTACGGATTTAATTCCCTTATATGAAAATCTCTACGATTTATTTCCATATACATTAAATCCTACAATTATATTTCAAATATAATTATTGGGAATTTCTATTTAATTAAATCCAATTTAATTAAATATTAATAATAATTAATTCTAAATTAATCTATTATTAATTAATTCTCCATAAATAAAATATTAAATCCAATTTAATATTTAATCAACCAACTATAATCCGTAAAAGGGAATTACTTGTTGTGTGACCCATAGGCCCTCATATATCGAGCGATTAGTCAAACTAACGGTCTTAATTGAACCCTAGACAAGAAATCAGACATTCTTAATATATGAGGTACGTTGCGAGAAACGTGCAACTACTTGTAACTGAAACATGGGCTATTACGATTTCCTCCTTTCATTCGCGAATACTCGATTAAGTCTTGAACATGATGAAATGTCTATTCAAATAACTTAATCATGTTATCTCCAATCACTAATTGATCATGTATGTCACACTTAGCCACAGAGTCTAAGTTGACGTGCATCGGCCGATGACTTTGATCCAATTATGATGAGAAGATGAGTATTCTCTCTAAATCCACTTTGAGGAATGAATCCTATTCTTGGCTCAACTACCACGCACATGCACTTTGTGATGAACCCAATCCAAGCCGTATCTACTCATGGTTAGGGTGCAAGCATTGGTCATGGTCAAAGTTCATCATCCCACACATGTCGTGCGTATTGACCTCAAGTCAAAGGAGTATCGAATCGCTCCCACTAACCGAGACACCCGTAGACACATATAGTGGAAATACATCAAACGGTTTCTCGAATGGGTATGCCAATACCCTCTAAGGCATTTGTGCATCCATCATGAGATACCTAGTATCTCGTAGTAAGTGAGACCTTACTACACTATCTAAGAGTATGATGCAGATCGCACACCAATCTCCATTGTATTATCAATATCCCATTCTTGATGATCCTTGATCGGGGCTATTTGAGAATCATGCTTAAGTCATCTGAGTTCTCACATCCTCAATGACAGCAATGACTCATGGGAACACTTGCATGAATAAATGCAAACAATCAAACATAATATTCAAGCAAGCGTATTGCCATACATTAATATTAAGTGAACTATAATATTAAATCAAACTGAATATCATCGAGTATTATGTCCTTACAATAGATTGTCTCTAGGACACTAACACTAACAATCTCCCACTTGGACTAGATTCAATCACCTACATGTCTAACCCTAGACCATCAAATGTCTAGTGTGTACATGAACACTCAGTGTTATGGTGAAATGATCTGCCAAATTAAATATGTGGGAATACATTTTAATTCTATTTCTCCTATCGTTATGATCTATCGGATCAAATGATAAGCCTGGTACTGCTTGTCGATCTCGGTTCCTTTGCTTGCGCAATCGCACCAACGTTGTCTCAATACAAGTTTGTTAGACAACTGGCACTCGGAACTACCCCTAGTTCACTTAAGAACTATAAAATCCAGACCACCTCTTTGAGGCTTCTGATACAACAATGTACTCAGCTTTGATTGTTGAATTTGCGGTCCTTTTGCTTGGAACTATTCCAAGTGACCGCCTCATTATTGAGAGTGAAACACAATCTGACTGTGATTTGTAATCATCACAGTCGGATTGAAACTTTAGGTCGACTTAACGGTCATTACTAGTTACGATTTGTCCACCATGTACAAAGAAGACATTCTTTAGTTTGTCTAAGATACTTCAGAATGATCTTAACAGCAACCCAATGACACTAACCCGGATTTTGTTGATATCTACCAGTGATGTTGATAGTGTAGGCCACGTTTGGCCCAGTGCAAGTCATGACGTACATGATTGACCCAATTGCATATGCATACGGGACATCTTTCATGTGTTTGATATCAGCTTCAACATAAGGACAATCCTTCTTTGACAACTTTATCCCATGATTTGCTAGTAGAGACCCTCTCTTAGAGTTCTCTATCGTAAAACACTTCAACACCTTGTCTACATAGGTGGACTGTGACAACCTCAACATCCTCTTGGATCTATCCCTGTGGATCATGATCACTAGGATGTACCAGACTTCACCAAGACCCTTCATCATGAAGGTCTTTAACAACAAATCTTTAATGGACTGCATTAACGGGATATTGTTTCCCAAAATCAATATGTCATCGATATACACGATCATGAAAATAATATTCTTCCCGTTGCGTTTACGATAAACGCAAGGATCTTCCGAATTTCTGATGAAGTCAAAAGAATTTGATAGCTTCATCAAATCGGATATTCCAACTCCTAGAAGCTTGCTTCAATCCATGAATGGATATCTTTAGTTTGTATACTAGATTAGATTTGACTTAGATTTAAAACCTTCCGGTTGAGTCATAAACACTTCCTTATCAATGTCTCCATGGAGGAAAGCTATTTTGATGTCCATCTATCAAATCTCATAATCATAGTGTGCTGCTATCGCAAGTAAAATTCGAATGGACTTGATCTTTGCAACTGGTGAGAAGGTCTTGTCATAGTCAATGCCTTCGCATTGACTATAACCCTTCACTACCAACCTAGCTTTGTAGGTTTGTACTTTGCCATTTGTATTGGTCTTGCTCTTGAAGACCCAATCACAACATACGGGTCTAACCCCTATAGGCAACTCAACCAAGTCCCAGACTTGATTGGTGTACATCGAGTCCATCTCGGATTTCATGGCTTCATGCCACTTCCCTGAATCAATATCTGATATTGCTTCAGAATAAGTATTAGGATCGTCCTTTTCCAGTATGTCCACATTATCGAGTTCCTCCAAGAGGTAATCGTATCTCATGGGCGGATTAAAATTCCTAGTTGACTTACGGAGCTGTGGTTGTGCAGGTTGTACATTCTGATCGTGAAAATTTTGTGGTGCATCGATTTCATCAATGTCCGAAGAGTCCTCAAGAGCTACACTTTCAGATGCCTCTTGGGCGGGAGTTTGAACTATCTTGTTCTCATTCAGCCCACTTGGAGGTTCTTGCATTGGCAAGCATACTCCAATTACGCTCCCACTGGCTGAAAGACGATCACCTAGTGAAAGACTCCCACCGTGAAAGTTGTTGAATGCTCCCACTGATTCCTTGTCATGTTGCTTTGACAAGATATCAGTCTCATTGTTAATTTGTGGTTCTTGAATTTCTTCAAGTTCTATCAGCTTACGACCTTGTTCCTTAAAGACATAGTCTTTTTCGAGGAACTTGTTCTGCCTAGAAACAATCACTAACTGTTTCTCAGGTAGATAGAAGTAATATCCTTTAGTTTCCTTAGGATATCCCACAAAGTAACCCTTTTCACCTTTGGATTTCAACTTGTCGGTAAGCATCCTTTTCACAATCACGGGGCAACCCCATGTTTGATATGTGTAAAAGTTAGCTTCTTGCCACACCATGGTTCATATGGTGTATGCTCAACCGATTTAGATGGAATCCTATTCAGAATGTAAATTGAGGTTTGTAACGCGTATCCCATAAGAATGTTGGAAGACAGAAAAAGCTCATCATGGATCTCACCATGTCTAACAGGGTTCGATTTCTCCTCTTGGACACACCGTCCATTTGAGGTGTTCCGGGAGGAGTCCATTGTGACTGGATTCCATGTAACTTCAAGTAATCAGTGAATTCATGGCTAAGGTATTCACCTCCTCGATCTGATCGAAGAGTCTTGATACTCTTACCAAGTTACTTCTCTACTTCAACCTTAAACTTTTTGAATTTCTCAAAAGATTCGAATTTGTGTTTCATAAGATACACGTATCCGTATCTTGAGAAATCATCAGTAAAAGCGATGAAGTACCCGAAGTGACCCCTAGCTAGAGTGGGCAATGGTCCACAAACATCATTGTAGATCAACTCTAGAACTTCTTTGGCATGCACCCCTTTCCCAGAAAAGGGTCTGTTGATCATCTTGCCCATGAGATAAGGTTCACAATTTCCATAAGACTCAGAGCCTTATGGGGTTAAGTAGTCTAACTTTCTTAACCTTGCATTTCCTTTCTCGTTTACATGATCAAGTCTACAATGACACAAGTAAGTTGGGTTTTCCTGATTACTAAGCTGGAGTCTTTTATTTTGTATATTAAGAACATTATATCCACAATGCAACAAGTATAAACCATTTACCATAGGGTCATTCCCATGAACCATTCGAGGTGAAATAACAATTATTATCACTAAAATGGAAGGAATAACCCTCAATGTCTAACGTAGGAATGAAAATAATGTTGCGAGTAATAGGAAGAACGAAATGACAATCATTAAGTTCTAATCTAAAACCAAAGGGTAAGTCTAACACATAAGTCCCCACACGTTCAGTTAGCAACTCTTGCTTTATTTTCACGTGTAAGACGACTTTACCCAGCCTAACTGCCCTTAGACATATGAGACTCTTCACATTCATACAAATGTGTGAGCCATGTCCGGTATCTAATACCCAACAGTTAGCACTATTTGTGAATATGTCTATCTTAATAACAAACATATATATTCTAGTGCCAGAAGCACCCAGTGCCTTCCTTTTAGCAACCAGAACCTTATAGTCCTTCTTCCAGTGTCCTCTTCTACTTATAGTAGAGGCACACATCTTTGTCTACCCGCTCCTTCTTTTGAACACCATCTTAGTGACAGTGAACTCAAAAGTCTTGAGCACGTTGTGAATTTCAAGCATGATCGCATCCGTCTTATTCATATTGTAGTTCACAATGAAGCTAAAATATGAATCCGGGAGCGACTGGAGGATAGCATAAATGAAAACGTTGGTCTTTTAGCTCAAAGTCTAAATTACCAAGTTTATCAATTATGCCTATCATCTTAAGCACATGAGGTGAAATCTTCTCTTCTTCAGTTAACCAGCATTTGAACAGATCTCTCATCACTTCATAAATCTCAGAACGAGATTCAGAATCAAAGAGATCATTCAGATGATTGAACATTTAGAAGAGACCCATTTTCTCATGTTGCCTTAAGCGATTCGGGAGTCATGCCGAGCAACATCACACACTGAGCCTGGGAAGCATCCTTTTGATGCTTCTTCTAAGCTGCTACGTCAAACGTAGCTGTCTCACGAAATCAGCTTCAGGGGTAATAGGGATTGGCGTGTCCAACACGTACTCAATCTTTTCTTGCCTTAACACCAAACACATATTTCGGTGTCAGTCCAGAAAATTTGGCCTAGCCAATTTGTTTGTTTCCAAAACACATCTCAATAACAGTTATACATTTCAACTAACCAAGAGAAATAAAATAAAACGGGAATTAAAAGCACATAATTCCTATGATCAATATTCAGCAATCAAAATAAACATGACCTTTCTTTAGTGTTTATTTTGTCTCCATTATTTTCACATACTCAACGACCTCATCGGAAGAGTACGAATTTATATCAAATATAAATTGTAATGGACTAGGATCCACATTCCTACCATCATAATCCCAGCGAGGACTGATCATTACAATAGCATAACTGGTAGGTCTCCAAACCAATTGCAAAACTGCAATTCCTAGTTTGTCGAACCTAGTTCGACTGATGCCCCTTACCCTCTGTTCCCCGCGAGGGCTAGCGAAACAAAGTTAAGTTGGTTTACAACCATCAAGCGGCGACATTACATGTCCCTATAAAAGTCACGTTAAATGTAGATCCGAGCAAAAGACGAGGGTCTTTAAGTACTCATTGGAACGAAATCTCCGGTTTACTTTTAATTTTGATGGAAGACATCTTATCAAATTAATGAGAAAACCATATTTTAGTGAGGATCATTTTAAAGGCGGGGTATTAATTGCTTAAACGAGATCCAACATGTTAATCTACATCACATTTGAGCAATTATTGGGCGCCGCCTACCCAAACATGATTTTATACGGACTAACATTTATATGGGCGCCGTCTACCCAAACAATTAACACGGTCCGACATTTATTGGGTGCCGCCTACCCAAACAATTATAATGCGGACTATAAAGGCGTTAACGAATTTATTAAAATAAGATAAACAGGTTAACAAGTGGGAATTTAATAATCCGTCTTAAAACCAAATTTAAAATCCAATTTTAAATTTAATTTATGATTATTAAAATAATAATTAATCCAATTAATTATAAAATAAAATCTAATTTTATTTCAAGACTTAAAATTAATCTTATCAATTTTAAATCAAATTTTAATGCTTTTATTTGTCAAGGGCTCATGTGCAAGTTTCAAAATCGCACGAAAGTATCCCCAAATCCAATTTAAAGACAGTCATTCCCTCATCATCGCCTTTTTTTCCAAAAACCGTTATCCGATCGGGTCATCCAAATCAAACAACCAACAATTCATCGATTCATCGAAATTACACCAAAATTCCGAACTGTTCCAATTATTAGGGTTCAATCGATTTCAATCTCATCCGTCCCAAAACCAATCGAAATACCCAACCAACAATTAAGCGAAGATTCAACAAGGAATTGAAACAACCCCAAAATCGAAAGACATATGCAAGCATTCAACAAGGAATCGAAATAACCCTAAAATGAAAAAGACATAAAAGCGTAAAAACTAGGTTATTGAAATTTGCGATAAAATTAGTTCGACGATGGACATGGTGTCTTGCGCGAAGTCGCTCACCATTCTTGGAAGCGTCTTGATTTCCTTGTATGTCTGAAAAGAATCGGAGAGGAATTGCATGAGGCGTGGCTTCCATTCCGAAACAGGAGGGGGAAGCGGCAGATCGACAAGTTGAACCGGCTTACGTGTGTGCGCTCATAGCATTCCTTCCAAATTCAAGAAAAGCAGGGGAATTGCACCCCACCCAGAAATCCAAGCCAAACAGCTGGCATGGGACACTTCTCCTCCCATCGCTCAAGCCGATATGTAGCCACGGTCCCTGTCAATCGAGATAAAACAAAATGATGGTGGTCAACAAATCCAAATACCAGAACTGGTGAGAAAGCTGCAGGAATCAGTCAATGGCCTTGGGCGAATCCGATTCCTGTCCCATGGCTGGTCCTGGCCCCAACCAGCAGCCTTGTGGAGTCGCTGTGAGTATATACCTGGGGAAGCTCGGCGGCATCGCGAATTGCCCGCACCGACACCGGGAGAGGGATAGAGGATGATAAGCGAGAATCAAATTCCGAAAACCCTAGGTTTTGTGGAAAGACGAATAAACAAGACCAAATAAAAGCGAAGTGCGGTTTTATCAAATAAACCGGCCCGCTGGGTTTAAAATAAAAATTTCAATTTTAATTTCAAAACCAATTTTGATGCAATTAAAACAAGAGCCTGAAGCTCTGATACAACTGTTGAAATTTAGAGGCACATAAAACACGTAATCACATGCACAGAAAATTAACAGTTCACCAACAACGAGCATATAATTGCATAATTAAATATGTGTAAACATAAAGAGAAATCTTACAGTAAACCGTATGCATATTTCTCTACTATGGTATCCACGTAATCCCCGTTCACGGACTTTCACAGATTTGCCAGCGTTGAATCTGAGACGAAATTTGCTAGAAAAATTCCTATTCTAAATTTTATGGAGAAATATGAATTAACATCATTTGTGAATTCCCAAGAGCTTGTATATATATGAAAGACCTAGCTTAAATCTTAAGCTAACCTGATTGGGAAATAAAATCCCTAATCTTTATTTAAATAAATCTCTAAGATTTATTTCCCACATATAAAATCTCTACAGATTTAATTCCCTTATATGAAAATCTCTACGATTTATTTCCATATACATTAAATACTACAATTATATTCCAAATATAATTATTGGGAATTCTTATTTAATTAAATCCAATTTAATTAAATATTAATAATAATTAATTCTAAATTAATATATTATTAATTAATTCTAAATTAATATATTATTAATTAATTCTCCATAAATTAAATATTAAATCCAATTTAATATTTAATCAATCAACTATAATCCATAAAAGGGAATTACTTGTTGTGTGACCCATAGGCCCTCATATATCGAGCGATTAGTCAAACTAATGGTCTAAATGGAACCCTAGACAATAAATCAGACATTCTCAATATATGAGGTACGTTGCGAGAAACGTGCAACTACCTGTAACTGAAACATGGGCTATTACGATTTCCTCATTTCATTCGCGAATACTCGATTAAGTCTTGAACATGATGAAGTGTCCATTCAAATAACGTAATCATGTTATCTCCAGTCACTAATTGATCATGTATGTCACACTTAGCCACCAAGTCTAAGTTGACGTGCATCAGCCGATGACTTTGATCCAATTATGATGAGAAGATGAGTATTCTCTCTAAATCCACTTTGAGGAATGAATCCTATTCTTGGCTCAACTACCACGCACATGCACTTCGTGATGAACCCAATCCAAGCCGTATCTACTCATGGTTAGGGTGCAAGCATTGGTCATGGTCAAAGTTCATCATCCCACACATGTCGTGCATATTGACCTCAAGTCAAAGGAGTATCGCATCGCTCCCACTAAACGAGACACCCGTAGACACATATAGTGGAAATACATCAAACGGTTTCTCGGATGGGTATACCAATACCCTCTAAGGTATTTGTGCATCCATCATGAGATACCTAGTATCTTGTAGTAAGTGAGATCTTACTACACTCTCTAAGAGTATGATGCAGATCGCACACCAGTCTTCATTGTATCATCAATATCCCATTCTTGATGATCCTTGATCGGGGCTATTTGAGAATCATGCTTAAGTCATCTAAGTTCTCACATCCTCAATGACAACAATGACTCATGGGAACACTTGCATGAATAAATGCAAACAATCAAACATAATATTCAAGCAAGTGTATTGCCATACATTAATATTATGTGAACTATAATATTAAATCAAACTGAATATCATCGAGTATTATGTCCTTACAATAGATTGTCTCTAGGACACTAACACTCACAATTAATAACCTGTTTAATCAATTAAACTATAATTTTAAAATCCAATTTTAAAATCAAGTTTTAATAAAATGAATTAGTTGGACTAATGACAGACTTAATTAATTGGATTAATTGTTGATGAAAAGTGTAAACAAGTTGCACGGTCTGCAGGTTTATGAAATGGGGGACTTCGTCAATCCGGTGTTCTTAATATGAGGAATAGAAGAAACAGTGGAATTAGAAATTCCCTATTAGACCCTTTTGCAAATGTTTTTCATAATGCTGCTGCAAAAACTTTTGAAAAGGAATTTAAGTCCCTTATGAAGAGTAAACGTGACTTGTTTACTTATGAGGACGTCGTTACTTGTTTTACTCAAGAGGACGTCATTAGTTGTATTTGTATATGACTATTTGTTTTTATAGTTTATTTTATTATACTTGTGTTAGTCTGTTTAGAAAAACTACTGTTGTATGAAATGATAGTTGCTTTATTGCATATATGTTAGATGTATGTTTTAATATAAGCTTGTTATTTCATATTGTGGGATGTTTTAGCTTTGGGTGATTGATTATTGCTAAAAATTATGCAATTTTATGTTTTGAAGATTGAATCCAATTTTGAGGTGCATGATATGGTTGATGATTAATGACTTTAAGTTATTTTTCGAAATCATATTTTGTACTTGCAATTTTGGATGTCAAACTTGCTTTCCGTAAAATTTTATAATACATGTGGACTTACATTTATTTTTGAATCACTTCTTGCAAATTCTAGATAAATGACATCAAAAACTATTGTCGCTGAGTTGAGCAAGGGCGAGAAACTAAATGGTGATAACTATGACACCTGGCGTCATAAGATCTGGTACGTCCTTGACGAACAAGATGCTTTAGACGCTATCAATCATGTGATGGAGGATCCTGGAGTTGGAACTTGGACTCAAGGGAGAAGAGACCAAGATGTATACCTTGTGTGGAAAAAGAAAAATTCTACAGCTCGAGGTATACTTGTCAGTTCGGTAATTGATGACATGATTCACGAGTGTGAACAACATCCAACTGCTCATGATATCTGGGTATATCTGTTGGTCCCGGTGCAAACGAGTCTTACACGTGTATGGGGGGGAATACACGTGTTCAGTGATTTTAAAACTTTTTCTTTTACTGAGGTCAGCTTGGGTCAGGTTGTCCTGATGATGTGGTCCTGAGAAGCACAAATCTCTCTGAGTCAAAGTCTACCTGAGACAGTGATCCTGAGCTGCTTTCAGATACCTCAGATAATCCCAACTGAGTCCTGAGTTTTCAGAGATCCCGAGTTGCTTGGATCAGATAACTAAATTACTGAACCCTCAGAAGAGTGAGTTCAGTTTGGTAACTATCTGTTCTAGCTACTCAGATGTGCGGAGTGGTTGGCCCTTAGTTTATACTCGTTTTAAGCTTTTGCTTAAAACATTCCTTTAATGGAATAGTGATTAGGCTGTGATTCAATTCAGATGCAACTTTAGTGGATTGATTCCAACTGAATATCAGTGAAAATATGCTTTCAAAACAAAGTAATGCAACAGATAAATCAAGCAAAACAGAAAGCAAAGAACACAGCAAATTATAGTGGTTCAGAGACTCAAGCTCCTACGTCCACTCTCCCTGATATCTTCAGAGAAATTCACTAATCACTTCCTAAGGCTTTCTGACTACCTCTGTAGTTTACTAACCTTTCTAATTTTGAGCTTTCTGACTACCTCTGTAGTTTACTAACTCAAAACTCACACAAGCTTTCTGTCTATCCAAGATAGATTACTCACTTCTTCTCTTAGAGCTTTCTGACTACCTCAATGTAGTTTACTAACTCTTTACAACTCCAATCTCACCAACAATCACACTCAAACTACCTTACAAAGGGTTTGGGGGTTTCTTGGTTGGTTTCCAACTAGGATGAGATATCCTTTACAATAAAGAACAATGCAAAGGCTAGGATATCTCGACTAAGCTTTTGATATATATTATCAAGCTAGGCTTAGTGGAATGAGCTCTCTTCGATTTAAAGCACTTGGGAAATTCTTGGTTTTTCGAGTGCTTCAACTTGCAATAATAAGTTTGAGCTCTTGAGTTACTTACAAATTTCTCGTAACCTTACAATGTAGAGGGTCACAAGTATTTATAGGCATACACCAATGTCACTCTTGAAAAACTATCCGTTGGAGAGATAACTTCGTGAGTTTCCTCTTATGGTGTGTGAGAAACGACTATATTTAGGGTTTGACACTCCCTAACACGTTTTAGGCAATATCCTTTCATGTAGCCGGTCTTCACTTTTTGTAGTCTGGAACTTAGTACTTCTGACATCTTTTTCGGTGACTGTCATTTGTCGATGTCGATATGGTGCGATGATGTCTTCCTCTTTTTTTTTTGTCTCCGGTTAAAAAAAGGTAACAACTCAACGACTCTTTTGGTTACAATCTCTGAGTGATATAACCTTAACAACACTCTGTCTTAGTTCCTTTTGTCTGCATTTGAATGTCTTGGTAAATATCTATTTTTTTAAGGAATCGCGATCTTCTCGATGTGCATCCTTCGATAGATATTTTCGATGCCTCGAAACATTCGAGTTTATCTTTGAGCATTGATGACATTCTTGAGTCTTGATAATTCTTGTGCCTTGATATTCTTGATCTTGATCTTACATCTTACGTGTCTTGAGTCTTACGAGTCTTGAGGTCTTCGAGTCTTGGCGTCTTACGAGTCTTCCACGGATATCTTGGTGATATCTTTGAGTCTTCATTCTCCTCGTTTCATCTTGAGTCTTGATATCTCGATTTCACCCTTGAGTCTTGATATCTCGGTTTCTCGAGACTTGATTTCTCGATTTCATCTTTGAAACTTGAAACTTGATTTCATCTTTGAAACTTGAAACTTGATTTCATCTTTGAAACCGGTTTCTTGAAAACTTCTTGAGTTCTTGAGAATCTTCAGATCCTAACCTGATCTATATCTGCTGACTATACATTTTGCAGATAACATCCTGAATACTCTAAAACTGAATCCTGACTCAACTATCAAGATTATCCTGAACATGTCATACTAAGGGGTTTTGGGATCTAATCAAAATCATATCTTTATTAAATTCATCTCCCAACAATTTCCCCCCTTTTTGATGATGCCAAAAACCTATCTTGTTACAAAAATACTTAACCTATACTCAGGTTTCAGTTTATCCTATTACAAGATTGGTTTTATTTCCCAACAATTTCCATACATACTGAGTCTCTCAACAATTAATCTCCCAACAATTTCTTCAGTAATGAATCTCTCAAAGGATTCATCACCAAATACTTAATTTCCCAACAATTAATTCAGAGACATCATTCAGGCATATCAAAAGTAAAAACATGTAAATAAGATAATGAGATATTATCTTTTGAGCATAAATGATAAGTTTTCATTGATGATTGGTAGACAGTTACAAGTTTACAATGAATCTTATCTAACAAAATCAAAAAGACAAAAAGGATAAAGGATTACATGAATCTTCTGAGTCTTCATTCTTGATCTTTTTTTTTCTTGACTTTCGGCTCTTGATTCGATCTTCTTCCACCTCATCGGCAGGGGACTTCAAGGTTGAACATTCCGTAATATCTTCTTTTTCAAATAAGATCTCTCTTTTTAATGATATCGATTGTTCCTGTCGGAACTAACCGAATGGCGTCTTGAGAGATATTTCTTGAGCAATGGCTTTCTCATTTACACAGCCATTCTCTAGCCTGGAAGGAGGGTACACGTATGGACCAGGGGCGATTATCTGCACCTTTCCTTCATCCGCAAGGTTTATCCAGCTTTGAAGATACTTCGGATAAAAGGTCAGGAGATAGTCGATGAAAGCCTCATTAGGATCTGAGCTCTCCCCTCTCCATTCTCTGAGCACATCATAATAGAACCAAAAAGTTCTCTTAATTTCTTCCCATGCATCGTTGAATTGGACTGACATCCATTTATCAACATGCGGCCATTTTTGTGCTTTTGTGTTCCCTCTCCTCTTGCTTGCGAACTTTTTGAACCCACTCCTTCTTTTCTGCTCTTCTTCTACCTTCTTTCTGATCACTGGTACACCAAAAACAGAAGCAGCAGTTTCTTTGTTTGTTCAATTTGGAGTGTTTTCAGAGCGCTTCTGGTATTGAAGACCTTCTTCTTTGGCTCAACCTCAGATTCTTCAACATCCAGCAACAATTTTCTCTGAATTGGCTTAGAAGCCTTTGCTCTTTTGCCCACAGGCTCTTCCATCGCCATAGCCTTTCTCTTAATGGGCATTTCAGCACCAGCTAGGCTTGTACCAATCCTTCCTCTACCACTCAGTTTCTCTATAGCAACTTCTTGCATTGTTTCCTCTGAAACCTGAGTGTAGACTGGCTTCTCCACCTTCTTGAACTTTAGCTTCTCAGTGGCCTCGATCTCCTTCATGGCTTCGGCAATGATCTTCTTTTCAGCATCCTTGACAACTTTGCCTTTCAAAGTATGTTCCAATAAATCCCTGAGATCAGCTCCAGGTCTTTCCCCCTTCTTGGAACCATACTTTGGTAGAAGCCTGGGGAGTGCTGTGTCCATATGGTATTGTTCTTTACTGACACTCCGCACCTCCCCTGCCATCTGATCTTGCTCCTCCTCGAGCCTCCTAAGGTGGTTCTTCGCCACTCCTGAACCCTGAGAATTCAGTGAGAAAAGTTGTCTTCTCATTCCACCAGTCTTCGCCTCTGAATGAAGCAATGTTGAGCATCTCCGGAAGAGTCTGGTTGAGGATGTAAACCATTGACCTCAATCTGAAGAAGATGTCTTGGAGGTCAGGGAATGAGCTAAGCTCAGGGTAGCGGTCAAGGATGAACCGTTCCCCCTTGCTTCGCCATTCGGTCTCTTCAGCTTCACCCTTCTTGAGCATCGGCCTCTCAGGTTCAGTGGGAAACTCTGCTGAAAGATCAAATATCAGATCACTCAGGAGCTCATCAACATTCATTGGCTCCTGAGGCTCAGCAAATTCTGAGGTTTGGGCAGGCAGCTCCTCAGTTTGAATCTGACTTGGTTCTGAGGTCTGAGCTGGCGCCTCCTCAGTGGGAATTGCATTTTGCTATGAGAACTGAGTGGGCACTTCCTCAGAGGGAATCTGAACATTCTATGAGGTCTGAGGTCCTTGGAATATTTCTTGAGAGAACTTGTCTGAACTTAATGACGTCTCAAGAACCTCAGAGAAGACATGCTCCTCAGTTTGTTCCTGTGCCTTTGAGATAACCTGAGCCAGCACTTGCAAAGGCGATTTCTGAGCTTCTTGGCTCTCAGGTTGAATCTCCTCAGTTTCACTCTCCTCCTCATCATCATCATCGGTGAGAACCACCATTCTTTTGTGCTTTGGAGCCAGGGGTTTGCTTCTTCAATTTCTCACCCTGCTCCTTCTTGGCTTCCAACAGAACCTTCCCCCTGGTTTGTTGGCTCTCTTCAGCAGCAGCCGCAACTGGTGATTCCACCTTTTTCTCTTTCTTCCCTTTGATAGTCCTCCTTGCAGCAATGGGCTTGAACATTACTTTGGACTTAGGGAATGGAGTAGAGTTGGCAAAGATATCCTCCTCCTCTCGGCACATTTCTAAAATAAATGCTATTTTGGTGGCATGGAGGATCCTGCTTTTGATCGATATTACCCCATCCTCCCTTTTTATGACCTTGGCTTGCTCACTCACCACCTTGATCAAATATTTCAGCCAGTTGAACTCCTCAGAGTTTGGGAGTGCTGATCTGCTCAAAGCTTCCAGATCGACTCATGATGCACTTACCAACAATATCCATCAACACTCTGTACTTCGGCTTTAAATGCCGCTTATGCAGAGTTGCCTCAAACTTAACAGGATTCTCAGTAATCCCATCAAGATACTCTTTCTCCCATCCCAATATATATAATGAGGGGTCATCTCCCCTATCGCACAACTCAAAAATGTCGTTTAAATTCTTAGGGACAATATAAAGCTCTCGAACAAAATCCACATACTTCATTGATTGTTCAAGATGCGAAACAGAAATCTTGGACTCTATACAATCATCCTCATCTATTTCCATATTTGATACAAACTCTATTACCTCGCAAGTATACTCCGCCTCAGGTCGGTTCACGACAAGATTCGTCAGTTTTGCCAATCGAATCAAGTTGAGCGCCTCTTCTTCGTGCTTGGCATTGGAAGTACTCTCTAGAGAAACCACATATTCGTACCATGGCTTATTTGTTTCGGCCAATCTTTCGAATATGGTAGGAGCCATTTGAGATTTGAAGATTTAGGGTTTTGAGCGATGAAGCTTTTCTGGGTAAAGGGGATTTATTTGCAGAGGTTTTTGGGAACGAAGGGTTTTATAAAATTTGGCTTGAAAGGCTTTCTCAAAGAATATATAGTTCGAGATCGTGGGAATTCGTACCGGTTTGGTGAAAAACAACGGTTAAGATTAATCCACGATTAATCGGGTATGCGAAAGGTCTATCTCCGAAAAGTAAGCCGCCATTTTAACCTCATTGGTGGATAAATGTAACAGAGCATTTAATGACTGTTGACCTTCCTTAGGATTTTCAAAGATCCCGCCCAAAAACATGCTTCAGGTGTTTTGTATTTATTGCAAATGATTACTGAGTTTCACTTAAGCAATAAATGAGTCGCATGAGTCATTACTTCTTCAGACTAATTTCCCTCTATCAGTCTTACTGAGTATTGACCTTGATAAAATGTCGTTATGATCTTGAAAGTCTTGAATGGGTTCATATAATCTTGAAATCTTGACCTTCAATAAATATGAGTTTCACGAGACTCGATTCGAAGATTTCGATTTTATCCTCGAGTTTCTCGATAGAATCCTCGAAAAAACTTTCATGCATCCAAAACCTTCAATTTTTTCGATTTACTCTATACACCGGATCCAACATCCCTAATTCAACCGATAGTTCACGAAATCTTGATTGACCAAAAGGTTTAGTCAAGATATCGACTCTCTCCGCTTATCGGTATGAATTTTCTCCATCCCGATGTCCTTTTTCTCGACATGATCTCTCGGCGAAGTGATGTCGATATCCACATGCTTGCATCTGGTGTGCAATACCGGATTTTATGAAATAGCAATGGCACTATTATTGTCACAAAATATTGGTACTTCATTGGCTACAACTTTATAATCCCTTAATTGTTGTCTGAGCCAAAGAATCTGAGCACAGCAGCTTCCTGCAGCCATGTATTCAGCTTCAGTAGTACTGGTTACTACTGAGGTTTGTTTCTTCGAAAACCAAGATATCATCTTACTTCCAAGAAATTGACAAGTTCCTGTAGTGGACTTCCTGTCAATCCTACAACCTCCATAATCAGCATCTGAGTAACCAGTTAATTCAAGGTTATCATCAGCTGGATACCATAATCCTCTATTCACTGTGCCCTTAAGATACTTCAGTATCTTTTTGGCAGCCTCCATGTGATTAGCCTTAGGATTAGCTTGGTATCTTGCACATATCCCAACAAAGAAATGGTATATCCTACCTACTTTCGCGTGAGATAGAGCAATGATCCAATGATTCCTCTATAATCAGTATGACTTACTGATTTGCCTTCAGAATCAGGATCCATCTTGTAGTTAGTATTCATAGGAATTCTAACTGCATTGCAATTATGTTCACCATACTTGGCAATCAGATCCCTGGTGTACTTTGCCTGGTTGATGAAGATTCCTTCCTTTGATTGTTTCACTTGAAGACCTAGGAAGAAATTCATCTCTCCCATCATTGATATCTCAAATTTGCCTTTCATCAGTGTTGAGAACTTTTCACACAACTGATGGTTTGGAGATCCAAAAATGATGTCATCAATATATATCTGAACCAGTAAGATATCTTCCCCATCTTCTATCCTGAACAGAGTTCTATCAACAGTTCCTTTTACAAAACCATGGTCAGTAAGAAACTGAGAAAGAGTATCATACCATGCTCTGGGTGCTTGCTTAAGACCATACAAGGCTTTTCTGAGCTTGTAAACTTGGTCATTCTGTCTGAAACCAGGAGGTTGTTCCACATAAACCTCTTCTTTAAGCACACCGTTCAGAAATGCACTTTTCACATCCATTTGATAGATCATGAACTTCATGTGGGCGGCATATGCAAGAAACAATCTGATGGCTTCTAGTCTTGCAACAGGTGCAAAGGTTTCATCATAATCCAAGCCTTCTTCTTGGGAATAACCTTGTGCAACTAGCCTTGCCTTTTTTCTTACAATGTTGTTGTTTTCATCTATTTTATTCTTGAATACCCACTTGGTTCCAATGACATTGTGCCTTTTCGTGTCTATCCACTAGCTCCCATACTTCATTCCTTGAGAATTGATTCAAATTTCATCTTGCATAGCAAAGAATCCAATGAGAATCTTGTAGAGAGAGCTTCACCAATCTCGATGAGGCTCTTTCTCCTCGATAGGAAAGCGGCAGAATAGTGCACTTTCACCATGGAACCTTCTTGTTTTGACACCTTCAGTTAGATCACCCACAATCGACTTGTAGGATGACTATCTAACCATTTCCTTCTAGATGTTCCCCTTCAACAAAGATCCTCAACATTTGAAATGTTAGGTTCGATTAATTCAATAAACTCGAGGAACAAATGAAAAAGGAGAAAGAGAATCATCTTCCTCGTGGAAATTCTATTCGAAACATTGTCGAGACATTTGTTCCCATTTGGTTGATAGATTCGAAATTTTTCTTAGTTGTGACCACATCTTCATTGGCATCACATACCGAAGTCCGAATCGGTGTCTGTTGATTAATTGGTCACTTTCAAATGTGTTGGTTTTCCTTCTTCGATGAAGACTTTCCATTCTCGAGTCTCACCATCCTGAGTTCCATCCTGAACTTCTTTCTCTGAGTCTGAGTCACTCCATTCATAGGAAGTGGCTGACTTCTTCTTTTCAGGTTTAGTGGATGTTTTGTCATTTCTTTTCAGGCTTAATCTGGTGATTCTCTTGGTCGATTCTTACAATCATGTTCCTCGCTTTCTTCCGAACACAAGTAGATTCATCAAAAAACAACATGAGGGTGTTTCCTCCACAATAAGAGTCCTCTGGGTTGTAAACTCGAAAGCTTTTATGACTTGAATATCCTAAGAATATTCCTTCATCGACTTTGCTATCAAATGTCTTCAACCCATCTTTACCATTATTGTGCATGAAACACTTGCAACCAAACACACGAAAGAAAGAAACAAGAGGCTTCCTTTCATTCCAAAGCTCATAGGGTGTTTTGCCTTGACTCTTGGTTAGCATGGATCTGTTTTGTGAATAGCATGCAAAGTGTTGATGACTTATTTTTCAAATCTTTTAGGAATATCGACTTTCACGGTATCATTGTTCTTCGAACTTCTTTTCGAGTCCTGTTTTCTTCTTTCAAAGAACACCATTTTGTTGAGGGGTCCTTGCGGTGATGTTTCATGAGTAATTCCATTTCTTTGCACAATAATCGATATAATATGGTTTATAAATTCAGTTCCTTTGTCAGATCTGATTTTGACCACACTCAGATTTTTCTCAATACTGAGCCTTTTCAGTAATTTAGGCAGCTTTATCTGAGTCTCTTTCTTACTGGGTAAGAATACGACCCAAGTATATCTTGAGTAGTCATCAACTACTACTAGTGTGTATTTCCTGCCATTAGTGCTCACTGGTGTTATTGGACCAAAAAGATCCATATGCAACAACTGAAGTATTGTTTCAGTAGAAACATCTACTTTGCTTTTAAATGATGCTCTAATTTATTTTCCTTTTTGGCACGCATCACAAACATGTTCCTTACTGAACACTTCATTAGACAACCCTCTCACAAGAGCTAATCTTGCAAGTTTATTCAGGGTTTTGAAATTCAGGTGATTCATTCTTTTATGCCATAACCAACTGGTATCTGTGGAACTTTTTGCAACCAAACATGTGTCTTTAGGAGTTGAACTCCAATCAGCAAGATACACATTTCATTTTCTAGTACCAGTCAGTAATACTTTCTGTGAGATATCATCTTTCACATAACATAAGTTCTTAGAGAACTCAACGTTAAAACCCTTATCACAGAATTGGCTTATTGAAAGCAAGTTATGCTTCAATCCAGATACATATGAAACACCATGAATATGAACTGAGTCGATTTCCAAAGTTCCATATCCTTCAGTCTGTCCCTTGGAGTTATCTCCAAAAGTGATCTGAGGACCTCTTTGTTCAACATAGTCACTGAGTATCTTCTTGAATCCTGTCATATGTCTTGAGCATCCACTGTCAAGATACCATACAACAGGGGCTTTTTCATCTCTACTCATTAATGCTATGTGATCTTCAATCAGCTCAGTGCCCTTATTTTCCTCCTCCTCAATAGCCATTAGACAGAGATCATTACTTTCACTGTCTGAGAAGATTTCATCTGAAGAGCTAGATCCTTCCTCAGAATGTTCTTCTTCTGCAACCATGGCCTTTTTGCTAGAGAACTTCTTGTCTCTTTTAGCCTGTCTTTCTCTTCTCTCCTTAGCACTCAGGTCAGGACAATCATACTGGAAGTGACATTTCTTTTGGCAATTGTAGCATCTGTTGGCATCATCATCCTGATCACTTTCTTCTTTGGACTTAGAGTCCTTCCTTTTGGATGAAGATCCCTCAGCTTTCAGGTCCTTCTTCTTCTCAGTTGATTTGTCCTCAGGTTTCTTCTGGTACCTGTGATTCCTGTAATAGTTTTTGTATTTTCCATATCGACTATTAAGTCTTTCAAACCTCCTTGCCATCAGTGCTAGCTTATCCTCAAGCTCATCCTGATTCTTAGCAAGGGAGTTCTCAGACTCTCTAGTTTTACAGGTTTTATCTTTGGCTTTGAAAACCACATTTTTACTAGATGATGAATCATCTTTGCTGTCAGCCTTTTTAGATTTCTTATCAATTATGAACTCATAGGCCTTCAGCTCAGAGAAGACTTGTTGATATGGCATTGAATTAATGTTTTTGGTGTTTTCAATCACCACTGCATGTATATCCCATTTCTTAGAAAGACCTCTAAGAATTTTCAATGCAACTTCTCTCTGTGGATATTTCTTTCCAAGTGCATTTAGATCATTCATAATGCTAGTGAATCTGACTTCCAATTTGTCTATAGATTCACCTTCATCCATCTCAAAACTATCAAACTTTCCAATTGCAACTGAAAGTTTGTTTTCCTTGATATGATCTGTGCCTTGGCACATTACAACTAGTGTATCCCAAATTTCTTTTGCAGTATTACAGTGAGAGATCATTCCCATCACACCATCATCAATTGTACTGTATAGTGTGTATTTAGCAATATAACCTAGATTGACTAACTTTCTCTCCTCAGGAGTTAGTTGGTCATCAGACTTAGGAAATTCTGTTCTGGGATCATTTCTTTCATTTTCTGTTCCTCTGGGATTCACCACAATAAATTGGAATGACCCTTCAGAGACCACTCTCCACATACGTTCATGTTTAGAATACAGGTGAGCCTGCGTTCTCAGTCTCCATAAATCATAGTTCTCTACTGAGAACATGGGAAGTTTCTTAGAAGACATTTTATCTGAGTCTTTTAAGAGTTCAGCAAATAAGATCAGTTCAGATAGACCACAAGTATTTTAGCAAATAAAACTTAGGTCAACAAAGCAGGTGGTCAAGTTGAACCACTGCTCTGATACCACTTGTTGGTATCAGATCAGAGACGGGTTTAAAAAAATGGATCAGTCCAGGTGAACACTTCTGAAATAAGTGATCTTTTGAACTCCCGCTCTGATACCACTTGTTGGTCCCTGTGCAAATGAGTCTTACACGTGTATGGGGGGGGAATACACGTGTTCAGTGATTTTAAAACTTTTTCTTTTACTGAGGTCAGCTTGGGTCAGGTTGTCTTGATGATGTGGTCCTGAGAAGCACAAATCGCTCTGAGTCAAAGTCTACCTGAGACAGTGATCCTGAGCTGCTTTCAGATACCTCAGATAATCCCAACTGAGTCCTGAGTTTTCAGAGATCCCGAGTTGCTTGGATCAGATAACTAAATTCTTGAACCCTCGTAAGAGTGAGTTCGGTTTGGTAACTATCTCATCTAGCTACTCGGATGTCTTGAAATGGTTGGCCCTTAGTTTATACTCGTTTTAAGCTTTTGCTGAAAACATTCCTTTAATGGAATAGTAATTAGGTTGTGATTCAATTCAGATGCAACTTTAGTGGATTGATTCCAACTGAATATCAGTGAAAATATGCTTTCAAAACAAAGTAATGCAACAGATAAATCAAGCAAAAAGAAAAAAGCAAAGAACACAAAGAAATTATAGTGGTTCGGAGACTCAAGCTCCTACGTCCACTCTCCCCGATATCTTCGGAGAAAATTCACTAATCACTTCCTAAGGCTTTACGACTACCTCATGGTTTACTAACCTTTCTAATTTTGAGCTTTACGACTACCTCAGTAGTTTACTAACTCAAAAACTCACACAAAAACTACTGTCTATCCAAGATAGATTACTCACTTCTTCTCTTAGAGCTTTCTGACTACCTCAATGTAGTTTACTAACTCTTTACAACTCCAATCTCACCAACAATCACACTCAAACTACCTTACAAAGGGTTTGGGGGTTTCTTGGTTGGTTTCCAACTAGGATGAGATATCCTTTACAATAAAGAACAATGCAAAGGCTAGGATATCTCGACTAAGCTTTTGATATATCTTATCAAGCTAGGCTTAGTGGAATGAGCTCTCTTCGATTTAAAGCACTTGGGAAATTCTTAGTTTTTGAGTGCTTCAACTTCTAATAATAAGTTTGAGCTCTTGAGTTGCTTTACAAATTTCCCCGTAACCTTCTGATGTAGAGGGTCACAAGTATTTATAGGCATACACCAATGTCACTCTTGAAAAACTATCCGTTGGAGAGATAGCTTCGTGAGTTTCCTCTTATGGTGTGTGAGAAACGACTATATTTAGGGTTTGACACTCCCTAACACGTTTTAGGCAATATCCTTTCATGTAGCCGGTCTTCACTTTTTGCAGTCTGGAACTTAGTACTTCTGACATCTTTTTTCGGTGACTGTCCATTTGTCGATTGTCGATATGGTACAATGTTGTCTTCCTCTTTTTGACTTTTGTCTCCGGTTAAAGGTAACCAACTTCAGCGGCTCTTTTTGGTTACAATCTCTGGTGATATAACCTTAACAACACTTTGTCTTAGTTCGCTTTTATGCGCATTTGAATGTCTTGGCAAATATCTATTTTTTTTTTAAGGAATCGCGATCTTCTCGATGTTGCATCCTTGGATAGATATTTTGATTGCCTCGGAACATTCGAGGTTTATCTTTGAGCATTGATGCATTCTTTTGAGTCTTGATAATTCTTGTGCCTTCGATATTCTTGATCTTGATCTTACATGTACGTGTCTTGAGTCTTACGAGTCTTGAGGTCTTCTGAGTCTTGACGTCTTGAGTCTTCCCGCGGATATCTTGGTGATATCTTGAGTCTTCATCTTTGAGTCTTGATTTCCTCGATTTCATCTTGAGTCTTGATATCTCGATTTCTGCTTGAGTCTTGATATCTCGATTTCTCCGAGACTTGATTTCTCGGTTTCATCTTTGAAACTTGAAACTTCGATTTCATACTTAAACTTCTTTCTTCTTGAAACTTCTTCGAGTTCTCGAAATCTTCAGATCCTAACCTTATCTATATCTGCTGACTATACATTTTGCAGATAACATCCTGAATACTCTAAAACTGAATCCTGACTCAACTATCAAGATTATCCTGAACATGTCATACTAAGGGGTTTTGGGATCTAATCAAAATCATATCTTTATTAAATTCATCTCCCAACAATTTCCCCCCTTTTTGATGATGCCAAAAACCTATCTTGTTACAAAAATACTTAACCTATACTCAGGTTTCAGTTTATCATATTACAAGATTGGTTTTATTTCCCAACAATTTCCATACATACCGAGTCTCTCAACAATTAATCTCCCAACAATTTCTTCAGTAATGAATCTCTCAAAGGATTCATCACCAAATACTTAATTTCCCAACAATTAATTCAGAGACATCATTCAGGCATATCAAAAGTAAAAACATGTAAATAAGATAATGAGATATTATCTTTTGAGCATAAATGATAAGTTTTCATTGATGATTGGTAGACAGTTACAAGTTTACAATGAATCTTATCTAACAAAATCAAAAAGACAAAAAGGATAAAGGATTACATGAATCTTCTGAGTCTTCATTATTCAGTCTTCTTCTGCTCTTCAGCTCGGCTCTTCAGTTCTGATCTTCTTCCACCTCATCAGCAGGGACTTCAAGGTTGAACATTCCGTAATATCTTCTTTTCAGCGCATCTCTCTCTTTAATGATATCAGGATTGTTCCCTGTTAGACCCAACTGAATGGCGTACTGAGATATTTCTTGAGCAATGGCTTTCTCATTTACACAGCCATTCTCTAGCCTGGGAGGAGGGTACACGTATGGACCAGGGGCGGTTATCTGCACCTTTTCTTCATCCGCAAGGTTTATCCAGCTTTGAAGATACTTCGGATAAAAGGTCAGGAGATAGTCGATGAAAGCCTCATTAGGATCTGAGCTCTCCCCTCTCCATTCTCTGAGCACATCATAATAGAACCAAAAAGTTCTCTTAATTTCTTCTCATGCATCGTTGAATTGGACTGACATCCATTTATCAACATGCGGCCATTTTTGTGCTTTTGTGTTCACCTCACTGAATCCAATTCAAAACAAGCTTCGGGCTGTAAACGAAAGAAAAACTGGAAGAAAGGTAGAATCCTCCCAACAATCCTACTAACAATCCTGGTGGAAAGATGAAAAAGAAAAGGTTTAAGAAGAAGAAAGATAAGAGCAAGATGACTTGTTATAATTGTCATAAGCTTGGTCACTTTGCTCGAGAATGCCCTGAGCCCAAGAGGGACAAGGTAATTCTTTCTGATTCTAATCTGAGTATGGTAAATGTCTCAAGTGCTGTTTTACTAATTGAATTTTATCCTTTGTGGATTATAGACCCAGGGGCAACAGACCACGTAACTCGAGACAGAGGAGCATATGTAGATTTCTGTCGTGTTTCGAAAGGGACGAGATGGATCTATGTAGGAAATAATGCTCGAGTTGAAGTCAAAGATGTTGGGACTTGTAAACTTGAGCTGGACAATGGACATGCTTTCATCCTGCATGATGTCTTATATGCTCTGGATATCACAAGAAATCTTATTTTTGTTTCTGTTCTACTATGTTTAGGATATAACATGTTGTTTACTAAAGACATGGTTGTTATTAGTTTGAATGATGTTTGCTATGATACTGGATATCTTTATGTGGTTTTATTGTATTGGATTGTAATAGAACTACGTTTAGTTATTATGAAGATCGTTCGTGTTTTCTAAATGTTTGTTCATCTGGTGATGCTAATGTAGATGATAATATATGACATGCTAGATTAGGTCATATTGGGCAAGATCGGATGAATCGACTTATAAAAAAGGGACTTTTAAGTTCATCTTCAAAGGTTGAGTTATCCAAATGTGAACATTGTCTTGCTGGTAAAATGACTAGAAAACCATTTGGAAAATCTATTAGAGCTGAATTTCCATTGCAATTAATTCATTCTGATATATGTGGTCCTGTTAATGTGAGGGCACGTCATGGAGCTTCCTATTTCATTACTTTTATTGACGATTCTTCACGTTTTTGTTATGTCTATTTGATTTCTCCCAAGTCTGAAGCATTAGATTGCTTTAGACGATACCTAAATGAGGTTGAGAATTAATAGGACAGAACTATAAAAATTTTAAGAACCGATAGAGGATGTGAATATCTGTCTGACCAGTTCAAGAAACTGTGTAATGAAAAAGGAATAATTCGGCAATTGAAGACTCCTTATACGCCACAACAAAATGGTATGGCTGAAATAAGGAATCAAACATTGTTGGAAATGACAAGGTCCATGATGGCACAAGCCAATTTACCTATCTCCTTTTGGGGTGATTGTTGGGATTATACTGAAAAGTATGCTTTTACTTTGTATAATCAAAACTGAATTTCGGACTTATTTACTGAAATAAATTATTTATCACTGATGCTTTAAATATCATCGAATGTTACATATATTTACTTCATAACTGTTCAATAAATAGTACGTGTTACATTGTAGTTAATTTAGTGATACCAGATCACAGAAGATTAAATTAACAGTCCCTTGTAACTAAAAGTACACCATTCACGACCTAGATGGAAATGAACAATCCATCGTGAAAGATTGAAGTGTAAGGCTCAGATTGGCTTGTCTTGACCAAGAGATTACACTAGTGCATGACTGATGCACTGAATAGGACCTACAGGAGGACAAATTCTTCAGAACTGAACAAAGAAGAATTAGACCTCAGTGGTTCGTTATTTCTTAATCTCCGTCCCTTAAATAGGATCACGTGTGGTTGGTAACTATTGCTTTGACTTATCATGGGTAGAGAATCAACGAGATTCAATACTTTTTATCTTGGGCAATATTATTGGTCACATGTGATTGCTAAGATTTAATACGGAGAATCGTGTGCAAGTACGCTTGTTTGATTTGCCCCCTTGGGATGTTCATAAGCTTTATCATACCAAATCATGCAAGTGGAACTAGTTTCCGGTAGGGATAATAATGTTGAACCGTTCCTTAACCAAGGACAAAAGATATTAATTAATGGAAAACTATTTCAGTGGCTTGAATTAATTAATGGGCTAGATAATCTTAAACACGGGAAATAATAACCGGGAGCCATATTGACTGTAATATTGGTTAAGATGGATAGTGCAATATTAATTATGTAGTGGGATTAATTAATATTTATGGGCTTGAATAATATTGTGGCTCAATATTGATAATTCAAGATCCATTGGAAGGTCCAATCTTAATTCTCCTAAAGGCCCCCTAAGTAGCCCAACATAAAGTCCAATAACTGAAAAAGGTGTTTAAAATAAAATAAATATTGTTGCCTTATTTTTCCTCATAATTTCGAAAATTATGGATTAAAAGGGGAGAAAGATTTTCTTTGAATTTTGTTATGGAATGAAGATATGTATTCTTGGAATATAAGATTATCTCATTAAATTCAAGAAATCTCCCACTTGGTTATCCATATAGTATATTTCGAAAAACTTGAAATATAAAGGGCAAGAAAGATTTTCTTGATTTTCTTGAAAAGATATTATGAAAGATATGTATTTCTTGAAATACAAGAATATCTCATAAATTCAAGAAGATCCAAATCTTGGATTCTTGTTCCCTATTATTTCGAAAATTCCATAACAAAGAGGAGTTGAGATTTTTGTGGAATATTTTAATTATGGAGAAAAGAATATATGAGATATATTCAAGATTTCTTGGAGATCAAGAAAAAGATTTTCTCATATTATTTTATCCCAAATTTTCGACCACCACACCTCTATAAATAGGGGATGAGTGTTTCATTCCCAAGTACAATTCCATGTGCTGGAAAAATTAGTAAATCCACAAAGGTGGTGCAACAAAGTTTATTTTCCTTTTGTTAATTGTTCGCGAGCATCCTACCACCGGATTGTCGAGCAAGGATTAATGGAATACTTGGGAAGACTTCTTTGGTGTGTCTAATCAACGAGGCCATTGCCATTCCAAGAGGTACGTTCACGTTAACTCGTAGTAATTCCGCATGTGTAGGATTTACGTGAACTGTTTATATGCATGATTTGTTGTTAAATTATTATTTGAATTAATATAGGATTAATTCATGCTAGTAATACTTATCAGAATTAAATTTTTATTTAAATATTCATCCCGAATAGATCCGTGCAACTTATTCCCCAACAGTGATGAGTTGTTAACTGCTGCTTATGTGTTGAACTGAGTGCCTTCGAAGTCAATCACTTCAACTCCATATGAACTTTGGAATGGTAGAAAACCTGACCTAAGTAACCTTAGAACCTGGGGATCTGCAACTTTCGTACTTGATTCTTCGAAAGTCAGTATGGAAAGTTAGGTCCAAGAGGGAAGAAATGTATCTTTATAAAATATTGTGATCATTCTAAGGGGTATGTATTAATTGGAGATCAAGGAGATGGAAGTGTGACTGAAATAGAATCACGTAATGTAACTTTTCTAGAGACTGAATTCCTAATAAGGGTGGCATTCGAAATGCTGAATCTATTTTTGAGATTGATGAAAATCACACTCCATCCGATCCAAGTGGGAGTGATTTGACTAATAATGTGGATCTTGATGAGTGTATTCCAGTTGAGGATCAAATGGATCTTGACAAGAATACTTTATCAAACGAAGATCTAACAACACACCAACCTCGAAAAAGTATTAGGAAACATATGTCTAAGAGACATTATGACATAGAAGGGCACGCCTTCTTTGTTTCTCTAGAAAATGGGGATGAATTTCCAATCGACGAGGATGAGCCTAAGAATGTGAAAGAGGTTTTGTTCTGTCCGGCAAAAGAAAAATCTAAGAAGAAATGGAATCTATGAGTTCTAATAAAGTTTGGGAACTTATAGATTTTCCTAAGGGACGAAAAGCAATTGGGAATAAATGGATTCTCAAAATCAAAAGAAATGCTGATGGGTTAATAGAGAGGTGTAAAGCTCGTTTGGTGGCAAAAGGTTTTACCCAACAAGAGTGTATTGATTATCAAGAAACCTTTTCACCTGTTGTGAGATTTGCCTCAATTCGCCTATTACTAGCTATGGTAGCCAGTATGGATTTAGAATTACATCAAATGGACGTTAAAACGACTTTTCTCAATGGAGAATTGGATGAAGAAATCTACATGCTTCAACCTGTAGGATTTATCCTTCAAGATCAAGAGGATAAAGTTTGTAAGTTGAAAAAGTCAATTTACGGACTTAAACAAGCCTCAAGACAGTGGTATTTGAGATTTCACACTACTCTGATCTCATACAATTTCGTTACTTTAAACGAAGACCACTGTGTCTACGTTAAACGATCAAATGATAGTTTTGTTTTTCTATCACTATACGTGGATGATATACTTTTAGCTGGAAATGACAAAGAGTATCTTAAGATCATTAAAAAATGGTTATCTTCAAACTTTGAAATGAAAGATATGGGTGAAGCAGAATACATACTTGGTGTAAAAATCCATAGAGATCGTTCAAAGAAGTTACTTGCACTGTCTCAAGAGACATACATAAAGAAACTTCTAGAACGTTTCAAAATGGATAACTGTAAGCATGTAGATACTCATATAGTAAAAGGTGAGACATTAAGTCGTGACATGTATCCCGAAATTCAAGTAGAAAAGAACGAAATGTCCAAAGTATCATATGCTAATGCGATTGGAAGTCTGATGTATGCAATGTTGTGCACACGTTCATATATTTGTTATGTTGTTGGTCTGGTTAGCAGGTATCAATCTAATCCAGGAAAAAAACACTGGATGACAGTTAAAAGGATTTTCAGATACCTTAAAGGAACTGCAGATTATTGTCTTTGTTATCAAGGAAATAATATGACACTGAGTGGATATACAGACTCGGACTGGAGTGGTGATTTAGATTAATGTAAATCGACTTCTGGTTATGTCTTCTTGCTTAATAATGGAGCAATCACATGGTGTAGTAAGAAACAAACTTGCATAACACTATCCACTATGGAAGCCGAATTTGTGGCATGTGCATCTGCGGTACAAGAAGCAATATGGTTAAGGAGATTCCAGAAATATTTGGGAATTGCAAACGCTCAAGTGGGAGCTATAACAATTCATTGTGATAATCAAGCTGCAATTGCTTACACAAAGGATCCCAAATATCATGGAAAAACCAAACATATTGGCTTGAAGTACAACTTTGTTAGAGATATTATAGAAAAGAAGAAAGTGATGCTTAAATACATTTCGACTCGATTGATGTTAGCAGATCCTTTCACTAAACCTATTACCAGAGATGCTTTTCTGGGACATGTTAAAGGTTTAGGTTTGCATAGGATATAACTTAATGTGAAGTGAATGTTGTATATTGTAAATGTAAATATTGTTATAACTTGTTATAACTATGTATACATGTATTGTGAATTATATGAAGTTTCATATAATAGTATGTCTACAAGTAAGATTGACTCTCTCATACGAGTAATCGCCTTTGATTTTTTGATATGTGCAAAGATGAGATTATATCATTTAAAATTATGATAATTGTAATAGATTTTACCACAAATTTATTTTACTTGTTATAAAGCTAAATCAAAGGATTATCTAAACGTCAGTGGGAGGATATCGAAGTTAAGTGTCGGAGATACACTTGAACTATGATTTACACGATGGTAAATATAATGATGACATATGCTTCCATCCTGAGAAGTTTAAACATCGTGACATGTGTTTTCATACCACATGTGCTAAATTGACCATAAGAAAATGAGAAAATTGTTCATATATTCTCATTGTATGAGACCTTGAGGTTTTAATAAGCCTCTTAAAATGTACCCTTAAGACTTTCAACTGAATTTCCAAGTCTTCACTTTAGTGTTGCTACTTTAACATGTTACCAATAGCTATGATTAATATAACAATGCAGTACATGTCTAGGAAAGCAGCTATAGTGGGAGTTTTGTGGATATTCTGTGTGAAAGGAAGAATATCTTTATTAACATGTTCTATAGTATTCATTGACTAGTCAATTGAGTTGGGAACTCAATTATGGATACATAGATTTTATGAAAGATTGAGTATGCTCTGATTTTCAAAGGAATGATGAGATATGTCAATTGGTTTTAAAAATAAAAGAGTTCTGGGGTATAACGAGTTTTGAAATCTTCATATAAAACTGGTTGAGTTGCTATATGTCCTTAACAAGTATATAGCGAGAAAAATTCATATTCTCAAAGGTCACACGATTTATTTGCCTGTATGAAAAGGTGATATGTGATGAAATATAAAGTGAAGAGAATGAGTGTAAAATTCAAAATTACATGTGTGAGTGGGAGATGAAAGTATTAATTAATTATAATTAATTAATTAATATAAAATATATTTTACACACATGTATTTTGGGATTTCAGTTATCCCAAGATTTGAATTTTTTATTTTTGAAATGAGAAAAACCGTTTTCACGCTTACGGTAAAAGGGAGTTTTCTTCTCATTTTCAATCACTGGCTTTGACGCCTCATTAGACTCACAGAGAAATTCTGATCACTATCTCAAATACATCAAAGGCACTTAAATTGTGGAAATTGAAAGCAGTTCGTGTGATTGCTATTCGGACTAGGAGAATCCAGTGCAACGTGGAATTCAACCGGCTTGTTAATCCTTCCGCTGATATTATTCCAGAAGAAAGGCATTTACTTTTTTCTTGTAGGAATAATCCAACACTTCCAAACAACAAAAATAATACAAAAACTTTTGTGAACCTGACTTCACCGTGAAGTCGGTTTTTTCAGTATCACTGTTATGTATAAAAACTATCACTATTATGCAAAAAAACTATCATGGTTTAAAAAAATGTTTTATATTTTTAAACAATAAAAGTGTGCATAGCATTGATAGAGTTCATGCATAGATCTGATTAATAGGAGTGTTACTCCAAAAATAAATGTAAATATAAAACCGGATCCAATTACATTTTTCCAGCTCACCTCCATGAGAAATTGGATGGGGCTTCTTAACATAGGTCCATATCAGTAGCAACTACTTTAGTACGGCCTGGTGCATGGTGAGCCCAGGGGCCAGGGCCCAATTTATGTCAGTAGCAAGGATTCAAATTTATGGGCCAAGAGCCCAATTAGGTTGTGATATGGCAATAACACCAAAACTCGTGAGGTTTTAAACGAAATGGGCCTGGACGATGAACGTTATTTATGGAAGTTCATCAACAGCCCGTATGGTGTAGCGGACTTCCTTTTTTATGCGATATAAATTTAAAGGCGCAGGTTACTAGCACCCCCAATATTAGGAAATACACCACTCATTCATTTTTTTTTTAATTTTAATGCACAAATAAAATGTCAAAATTACCCTTGTCAGTGTCATTTGTAACTGCACACACCCCCTCAATAGAATTCGAAACACTGCACAATTTTTCACACTACAAGAAAAAACATCTAATACTACACTAATTTTAATACACAATTTTTGAAATGCCATTACAATACTCTATTGGTACATTAGTTTCTCACGCACTTATAACTACACTATTTTAATATCTATTGATACACTATCTTTAAATTGTCGTGATATAACCCTATCATGACAATATTACTAGTGCCTTATTAACTAATTTTTTTGTTTAAACATTACCACCTTTATATTAATTAAAATTACCATTTTTAAACAAATAGAAATAGCAGTTTCAATTTTATTTTATTTTTTGAAACAACCAATAACTACAATTTAGGGCACTTTGCTTCGTGCCTTTCTACTCTACCCTCTCTATCTCGAAGAAACTCTCATTCACGCAATCACGATCGCCTCCGTTCGCTCCGCCTTGCCTCGCCTACCAAGCTTCAATCTATGGTTCATAGTTTGTGTTGGGATTGTTGGAGCCTGAGTGAGACGGGATGCAGAGCACGGGAGGCGCTCGACCAAGCATTGTGGTCGAGCAGAGCTGCTCGATCGAGCAACCCCATATGCAGCGCAACATAGGCGCTCGAGCAAGCTTTTTGGTCGAGCAGAACCACTCGACCAAAGCCCGTGGTCGAGCGGGTTCTGAGGCCTGAACGTGGAATTAGGTTTTGGCCCAGTTTCTTGTTTAAATATTTTTGACTCATTGTATTTGCCTCTTGTACGAAAATAACACACGAAATAGTAAATCTCCTGGCTTGGTAGTGCCCCCAGATGTAGTCATTCCTGGCGAACTGGGTAACCAAATTGTTTGTTCCTTAATTCTTGGTTCCATCATTTTCTCCATAATTGTTGTTTAATTCCTAACAGCTGGTATCAAGAGCATCTGGTTCAAGGGATCTGGTGGGAGCAATTATGATGGCTGAAGGAAAATCGCCTGTTGAGAAGTTTGACGGAACGGATTTTGGATTCTGGAAATTGCAGATCGAGGATTACCTGTACGGTAAAGATCTGTATCAACCGTTGGGTTCACAGCCTAAAGATATGAAGAACGACGAGTGGAAGTTTCTGGATAGGAAGGCGATGAGTGTGGTTCGTCTGTTGCTATCCAGGAACGTCGCCCTACATACGGTGAAAGCAAAAACCACAAATGAGATGCTGGAGATTTTGACTGAGATGTATGAAAAACCGTCTGCAGCGAACAAGGTTCATCTGATGCGGATGTTATTCAACCTGAGGATGGCAGAGGATACTGTGGTAGCCAATCATCTAAACGAGTTCAATATGATCATAGCCCAATTGAGGTCGGTTGAGATTGATTTTGATGATGAGGCTCAAGCCCTAATTTTGTTGTCTTTTTTACCAGAAAGTTGGAGTGGGACGGTAATGGCTGTTAGTGCTTCAGCAGGTAAAGTGAAACTTAAATTTGATGAGGTTAGAGATCTGATCATGAGCGAAGAAATTCGCAGGAAAGAGTTGGGTGTGGCCACATGATCTGCTTTGAGTGCGGGAAACAGAGGCAGATCTGAATCTAAGGGGAAGCCAAATCGGGGTAGATCGAAGTCAAGGGGCAAAGATAAGCCCAAGAAGGATAAGAGTCAAGTTGAGTGTTACAATTGTCATGAACTTGGGCATTACAAGAGGGAGTGTAAGGCACAAGCTAAGGAACAAGGGAATGCACCAAAGAAGAATGACAACTCAGCCAATGTTTCCACTGATGAGGACTCAGATGCATTGATTCTGAGAGTAAGCAGTCCATTGGAGTCGTGGGTGTTAGATTCTGGAGCATCATTTCATTCGTGCAGCAGTGCTGACGTAATGGAGAAGTACACTTCCGGGAACTTTGGGAAAGTTTATCTAGCTGATGATGAGCCTCTGGAAATCAAAGGGAAGGGAAATGTTCGGATTAAGACACCAAATGGGACTGTGTTACAATTGAAAGATGTGAGACATATTCCTGGTTTGAAGAGGAATTTGATCTCAGTTGGGCAGCTTGATGATGAGGGCTACAAGGCTAATTTTGGGTGTAACATGTGGAAGATATCCAAAGGTGTCACGGTAGTGGCTCAAGGAAATAAAGAGGGAACGTTGTATATGACAGACAACACCCGGGATAGCATTGCTCTTGCAAGTGAAAAAAGGAATGCAGATTTGTGGCATTGTCGCCTTGGCCACATGAGTGAAAAGGGGATGAAAGTTATGTGCTCGAAGGGTAAACTGCCAGACCTTAAGACAGTTGACATCGGTTTGTGTGAGGACTGTGTATTCGAAAAACAGAAAAGGGTGAGTTTTTCGAAGGGAGGCAGAACTTTGAAGAAGCAGAAGCTGGAGTTAGTCCACATCGACTTGTGGGGTCCAGCACCAGTGACATCCATTGGTGGAGCATCATATTACAAGACTTTCATTGACGACTCTACGAGGAAGGTATGAATTTATTTCTTAAAAAATAAGTCTGGTGCCTTTAATGCTTTCAGGAAGTGGAAGACCCTTGTAGAAACTGAGACGGGTCTCAAGGTGAAGTGTTTGAGATCTGATAATGGTGGAGAGTACGAGCTCCAAGAGTTCAAAGGATTCTGTGAGGCGAATGAAATCCGAATGGAGAAAACCGTGAGAGGAACCCCCCAGCAGAATGGTGTGGCAGATGAACATGACCCTATGTGAACGTGCTAGAAGCATGAGATTGAAGTGTGGGCTGCCGAAGATGTTTTGGGCAGAGGCAGTTAACACAGCAGCTTACTTGATAAACAGAGGACCCTCAACTCCTTTGGAAAATGGCATACCAGAGGAGGCCTGGTCGGGAAAGAAGGTAAATCTGTCTTTTCTTCGAGTATTTGGGTGTGTTGCATATGTTCATGTTGATGCTATGAATAGAAGTAAATTAGATGCTAAATATGTTAAGTGTACGTTTGTTGGATATGTCGGTGATGAATTTGGCTATTGATTTTGGGATGAGGAAAACCGAAAGATAATTCGTAGTCGAGATGTCATATTTAATGAACAGGTGATGTACAAAGACAGGTTGGGGATATCCAAAGAAGGTGGTTCTGAGACTCAGGTTGTGGAGTTAGACATTTCGAACTCGGGTGGGAGCAAAGGGGTTCTAGATGATCAGGTGATTGTTGAGGAAGAACCAAGTACACCACCACCAACAATTCCGCTGCGGAGATCCACGAGAGATCGGAGATCTCCTGATAGGTATTCACCCTCCCTTCATTATTTATTGTTAACTGATGGTGGTGAACCTGAATGTTATGCAGAGGCCACACATAGTGAACAGGTGGACAAGTGAAAACTTGCAATGGATGATGAGATGAATTCATTGATGACCAACGGAACTTGGGAGCTAGTTGAGCTTCCTATGTTGGGGAATTAATTGCCCGGATCTGTTCGGGATGAATATTTAAATACAAATTTAATTCTAACAATTATTACTAGCATGAATTAATCCTATATTAGTTCAAATAATAATTCAACAACAAATCATGCATATAAACAGTTCACATAAATCCTACGCATGCGGAATTGCTACGGGTTAACGTAAACTAACCTCTTGGAGTGGCAATGATCTCGTAGATAAAAACACACCAAAGAGTCTTCCCAAGTATTCCCTAGTCCTTGCTCGTCAATCCGGTGGAAGGAAGCTCGCGAACAATTAACAAAAGGGAAAATAAAAATTTGTTGCACCACCTTTGTGGATTTACTAATTTTTCCAGCACATGGAATTGTACTTGGGGATGAAGAAATCATCCCCTATTTATAGATAGGTGGTGGCCGATTTTTGGTCATGGAATAGGGAGGAAAAAATCTTTTCTTGATCTCCAAGAAATCTTGAATATATCTCCTATATTCTTTTCTCCATAATTAAAATATTCCATAAAATCCCACCTTCTCTTGTTATGGTTATTTTCGAAAAAAATAAGGATAAAGATTCCAAGATTTGGATCTTCTTGAATTTATGAGATATACCTGTATTGCAAGAATACATATCTTCCATAATATCTTTTCAAGAAAATCAAGAAAATCTTTCTTTCCCTTGTTCTTTCAAAATTTTTGAAATTTACATATAAATAACCAAGTGGGAGATTTCTTGAGTTTAATAAGATAATCTTGTATTTCAAGAATACATATCTTCATTCCATAACAAAATTCAAAGAAAATCTTTCTCCCCTTTTATTTATATTTTTCGAAATTAATGAGGAAAAATAGCCACAAAATTTATTTTATTTTTAAACACCTTTTTCAGTTATTGGACTTTATGTTGGGCTACTTGAGGGGCCTTTAGGAGAACTAAGATTAGACCTTCCAATGGATCTTGAATTATCAATATTGAGCCACAATATTTTTCAAACCCATAAATATTAATTAATCCCACTACATAATTAATATTGCACTATCCATCTTAACCCATATTACAGTCAATATGGCTCTCGGTTATTATTTCCCGTGTTTAAGATTATCTAGCCCATTAATTAATTCAAGCCACCTGAAATAGCTTTCCATTAATTAATATCTTTTATCCTTGGTAAAGGAACGGTTCAACATTATTATCCATACCGGAAACTAGTTCCACTTGCAAGATTTGGTATGATAAAACTTATGAACCTCCCAAGGGGCAAATCGAACAAAGCGTGCTTAGACGATTCTCCGTATTAAATCTTAGCAATCGCATGTGACCAATAATATTGCCCAAGATATAAAGTATTGAATCTCGTTGATTCTCTACCCGTAATAAGTCAAAGCAATAATTACTAACCACACGCGATCCTATTTAAGGGACGAAGATTAAGAAATAACGAACCACTGAGGTCTAATTATTCCTAGTTCAGTTCTGAAGAATTTGTCCTCCTGTAGGTCCTCTTCAGTGCACTAAACATGCACTAGTGTAATCTCTTGGTCAAGACAAGCCAATCTGAGCCTTACACTTCAACCTTTCACGATGGATTGTTCATTTCCACTAGGTCGTGAATGGTGTACTTTTGGTTACAAGGGACTGTTAATTTAATCTTTTGTGATCTGGTATCACTAAATTAACTACAATGTAACACGTACTATTTATTGAACAATTATGCAGTAAATATATGTAACATTTGATGATATTTAAAGCATCAGTGATAAACAATTTATTTCAGTAAATAAGACCGAAATTCAGTTTGATTATACAAAGTAAAAGCATACTTTCCAGTATAATCCCAACAATCTCCCACTTATACTCAAAGTCTGCTTTAAAGTATACTACAACATGTCTCGTGTAGTTCTGTCGTGACATATAATGTCACCTACGAACCTAATAATGTCTCACACTTATACTCAAAGCAGTTAGCAACGGTCTTGACACCCATTCCTTCCACATGTCTCTCGAATGTATTCTAAAGCGCACCCTTTGTGAATGGATCGCTGGGTTGTCTTCGATCGATCTTTGCCACCTCTATATCTCCTCTCTTAACGATTTCTCGTATAAGATGGTATTTCCTTTCAATGTGTTTGCTGGCCTTGTGGGATCTTGATTTCCTTGAATTTGCAACTGCTCCAGCATTGTCACAATAAACAGTGATTGTGTTGGGCAAATTCGGAACTACATCCAAGTCCACTAGGAAGTTCTTGAGCCAAACCGCTCTCTTTTCACGCCTCATAAAAGCGACTACATATTCGGCTTCCATGGTAGAATATCGATGCATTCTCGCTTAACGCTTCTCCATGTCATGGCTCCTCCCCATGCAAAACACACTACCGAGTAGATTTTACGAATCTAAGTCCCGATTGGAAATCCAAGTCCGTGTAGCCGGATGGGGATTAGACTATCTGACTGATAAACCAACATTCTATCTCGAGTTCTTTTCAGATACTTCAGAATGTTTTTAACTGCCGTCCAATGTTCTTTCCCGGGTTACTTTGATATCTTGCCACCATGCCAACGGCAAAGCAGATATCCGGTCTCGTGCACAACATTGCATACATAAGGCTTCCGACAGCCGAAGCATAAGGAATGCCTTTCATATCATCTATCTCCTTTTGTGTCTTAGGGAACATTTCCTTGGATAGATGGATTCCATGCCTGAAAGGTACGAAACCTTTCTTGGAATCCTGCATGCTGAATCGTTTCAAGACAGTGTCTATGTATGAAGCTTGCGATAAGCCTATCATCCTTTTCTTGCGATCTCGAGTGATCTTGATCCCAAGGATGTGCCCGACTTCCCCTAAGTCCTTCATATCAAACTGTTTTGAAAGTCATGCCCTTACGTCTGATAACACCTTTACATCGTTCCCGATGAGCAGAATGTCATATACGTATAGTACTAAGAATACCAATGCAGTTCCGACACGCTTTTTGTACATACAACTTTCGAACTCGTTTTGATCAAACCATAAGACTTTATAACATGATCAAAACATTGGTTCCAAGCTCCGGATGCTTGTTTGAGTCCGTAAATGGACTTCATGAGCTTACAAACTAGGTGTTCTTGGCCCTTTTCAATGAAGCCTTGGGGTTGTTGCATATAGATTTCTTCATCAAGACTTCTGTTAAGGAAAGTTGTCTTGACATCCATTTGCCAGATTTCAAAATAGAGATGCACAGCAATCGACAAGAGAATTCAGATGGACTTGAGCATTGCTACAGGTGAAAAGGTTTCCTCATAGTCGATCCCTTCTTTCTGATTATAACCTTTCGCCACAAGCCTTGCCTTAAAGGATTCCACCTTCCCGTCCGGTCCTCTTTTTCTCTTGTATACCCACTTACAACCAATGGGTTTGACCCCATTAAGTGGTTCGACTAGCTCCCACACTCTGTTATGATCCATAGAACCCATTTCGGCTTTCATTGCTTTTTGCCAAGAAACTGCATCCTTGTCTTGGATTGCCTCATCATATGTCCATGGGTCTGATTCGTCTTGTCCGGGAATCAAGTCCGAGGACTCTCCTATCCCCATGAATCTCTCGGGCTGTCTCACAACCCTCCCACTACGACGAGGTTCCGGTTGTGAAAGTGTGTCGTTTGGTATGTCATCTTGTACAGTTGGCAATGAGGTTAGCCCCCTTAGCTCATTTAAGGTAATCTCACTTCTGGGTCTTCTTTCGTTCATATAGTCTTCTTCCAAAAATCTAAAGTGGGTGCTTATTACCACCTTTTGATCTTCTGGACCATAGAACATACACCCTTTTGTTCCCTCGGGGTATCCTACAAACAACCTTAATTCTGATCGAGGATCCAATTTTACGGCTTCCTTGTCCAACACGTAGGCCGGACACCCCCAAATTTTCATGTGTCTCAAACTGGGCTTGCGCCCGGTCCATAATTCTTTGGAAGTTTTGGGAACCGATTTGGATGGCACCAAGTTCAGAATGTAAGCTGTTGTTTCCAAGGCATGACCTCAGAACGACTTGGGAAGATCCGTATAACTCATCATTGATCTAACCATTTCCAAAAGAGTTATGTTTCTTCGCTCTACAACCCCGTTTTGTTGAGGGGTTCCGAGTGCAGTCAGCTGGGATACAATCCCTTCATCTGACAAGTAGTTTTAAAACTCATCGCTGAGGTACTCGCCTCCACGATCGGATCGTAGGGACTTGATATGTTTTTCCCTATGATTCTCTGCTTGAGCCTTAAATTCTTTGAATTTTTCAAAGGTCTCAGATTTATGTTTCATAAGGAAAATATAACTGTACCTTGAGTAGTCATCAATAAAAGTGATGAAATAGTCATAACCTTTTCTTGCTATGGTTGACATTGGACCACATATGTCTGTGTGAACGATTTCTAACACTTCTTTGGCTCTATTCCCCTTGGCTCCGAATGCCCTCTTGGTCATTTTACCCTCCAAACATGATTCACAGATTGGAATTGGTTCAACTTAGAGAGACTCCAGTGAACCGTCTTCTACCAACCTTTGGATCCTCTTTGGATTAATATGTCCCAATCTTAGATGCCATAGAAGTGTTTCGTTTACGTCTGATGAACGTTTTCTTTTATCAGAAACAATTGATGTGTTATAGGATGCATTTCGTGAGTGGTGTGCACAGTTAATTGTATAGAGATTATTCGACAACGTTCCATGACAGATAAATTTATCATAAAGAGAAATGGTAACAACTTTATCAAAAGTAAACGAATATCCATCAAGGTAAAGTTTAGAAACCGAAATTAAATTCTTTCTAAAATTTGGAACGTAAAGAACATCTCTTAAAATTAAAACTCTATCTTCAAAAGACAGGTGCACTTCTCCCACTACTTCAGCTGCCACACTCGTAGCATCGCCCAGTGTGATGAGGATCTCACTCCCACTAAGTTGTCGGGTCCGCTTGAACCCTGTAAAAGTGAAACAAACATGATCGGTGGATCCTCATCCACCACCCATAAATGGGAGGCATACGCCGCGCTAAGCAAGTTTCAACAACTAGTGCGTGAGAATTACCTTTCTTTCCATTCCTTTTGGGTTTGGAACAGGCTGACCTCCAATGTCCTTTTTCACCGCATTTGAAGCACCTCCCCTTAGCTGGCTTGCTCACTCCTCCACCTCCCTTCACCTTTTCTTTGCCTTTGGCAACACTTGAGTTCACTTGCTTGAGGCTTTTGTCATTTTTCTTGTTCTTACCACCCCTTGGCCTAGAAGAAGAAGAAGGTTCATTTGCCACCAAGGCTTGGCTCTTTTGCCCCAATATCGCCTCTGCCGAGACCAAAGCTTGCAATAGACCAGGCATCGAGAACTTCGATTGTTCATCCGGTAGTTCGGCTGAATCGCTCAAAACTTTTTCGGTGAGAGGGAGCACGAAAATCGATTTGGGTCTCGATATCGTATTCGGCCGCCAAGTACCTCAAGTTTGTTAAGGTGAGCCATCATCTGAGAACGTGCTCCTTCTGGGCGTTCCTCCACCATTTTCATAGAGAGCAAGTCCCTCATGGTGATCTGACGAGTCACACGGTTTTGATGTTGAAACATCGCTTTAAGACTAGTCATGATGTCTGCAGCGGTCTCAACGTTCTAGTGTTGGTGTTGCAACACATCTGACATTGAAGCCAAGATGGTACACTTTGCCATTTCGTTGGAACGCTCCCAGTCAGCATACTCTTTCTTAATCGATTTAATTGACTCATCATTTGGCTTTTCTGGTTTAGGTGTAGTGAGAACCCAGTTATGGCTTTGTGCAGTGAGGACAATAGTAAGTTTATGACTCCAATCAACGAAGTTTTCACCAGTAAGCAAATTGTCTTTAAGTATATTGAACAGTGGATTAAAAGGTTGCGACATGATGAACTGAAATAAATAATAATATCCATAAGCACAAATATATCACAAAATTTGATCACATGTTTCATATTAAAATCTCAAAAAAATATGAACATGCATCAGCCAACATCTCAAAACAGTTTAAATAAGCCACGTGGGGTGGGTAATTATTTAAACACATTCAAGCAGGTTACAAACAAGAACAATTACAAACCTTTAATAACTAGATTAATAGTTGGCTCCCACTTGACCAATATAAAATTGACAGGGACTTCGGGGAAGTATATGCATATCAATTTTATACCTAAGTAATAACCATGATTAAATCTGAAATTATTATTTAAGCTTTGAACGAGTCTCGTGGGGGGGGTCATAAATGCATGTAGTAATAATCCACAATCATCCATTTGGAATTTATTCATGTGAAAGCTATCTTTTGACCGTCCCCGTAGGGGAATTTTCTCCAAAAGAATCCACAAATAAATAAATCATGGAGGTCAAAATTAATTCAATTTTATTATCCATAAAATTGTCAATTAATTGTTTAAGCATACTTAGTAATTTTCGAAAGTGAAATTTTTCAAAACGTTTTCTCATGCATCGCAAATTTAAATACAATTTAAATAAGCATAAAATAATGCATAAACATCAAGACAAAAAATTAAACATATTGGGCACACATATCCAATTGTCACGGTTAATTTTTGTCATGTCTTGATCTCGAGAAATCGTCTTCTTTGCCTTCATCGTTCATCTCTAAAGGTTCGCCACGTCTAGTGATGCCATCGACCACCATGGCGGAGTGCATGCCTTGCACTCCTGTCAGGTCACGATTCACGCCTCGCCACAGACGCCTAAGCTCCCGCCAAGATCGCTGGGTTCAATGGCTCGGGAGGCCGCCAAGCAGGATTCCATAGTGGTCTACTTGGCCATGGGATTCACTACCAGACTCTCCTCACACACTGAGCGCTATATATTAATTAATATAAAAGTCCTGTCAAATACTTAATTAATTAACGATCAAGATAATCTTAAACGCAGAAATAATAACCTGGAGCTATTATTCTTCTCGTCGTAATTTTGTTAGATGGATATGTCTCAATATTAATTTTATACGAGTAAATTAATATTGGGTGGGTTTTAATATTTTACAAATATTAAAGTTTGATACCCCATTGAGTCCAATCTAATTCTCCTAAAGACCCCTCAAATAGCCCAAATAAAAGTCCAATTAATGAAAATAGAAGAAAATATTTTCTTATTTTTCCTAGATAAGCTAAAAAATTGTAGGAAAAGAGAAAATTTTCGACCGCCTTTTGGATCCCATCTTTTAATTATTCGTCTCGGCCCATTTTTCGATCCTAAGCACAATTTATTTACAAAAAATAAATAAACCTAGATCTAGACTAGTCTATTACATTGATCAAATCAAACAAATTCTAATCTACTCGTGGATTTTCTCACGAGGCAAAACGAATTCGAACGAATCGAATTAAAAAACCACAATTTATATGCATGCATAAATAAACACACTAAATTCCATGACAATGGGATACCTGCAAAAAAGATCTAGCAATTCTACTATCCAATTTCAAATTTAATGAAAATGAATTAAATTACAATTTAAAATTCAGAGCCCGAAACCGAGGCTCTGATACCAGTTGTTGGGGGATTAATTGCCCGGATCTATTCGGGATGAATATTTAAATACAAATTTAATTCTAATAATTATTACTAGCATGAATTAATCCTATATTAATTCAAATAATAATTCAACAACAAATCATGCATATAAACAGTTCACATAAATCCTACGCATGCGGAATTGCTACGGGTTAACGTGAACTAACCTCTTGGAGTGGTAATGGTCTCGTCGATAAAAACACACCAGAAAGCCTTCCCAAGTATTCTCTAGTCCTTGCTCGTCAATCCGGTGGTAGGAAGCTCGCGAACAATTAACAAAAGGGAAAATAAAAATTTGTTGCACCACCTTTGTGGATTTACTAATTTTTCCAGCACATGGTATTGTACTTGGGGATGAAGAAATCATCCCTTATTAATAGATAGGTGGTGGCCGATTTTTGGTCATGGAATAGGGAGGAAAAAATCTTTTCTTGATCTCCAAGAAATCTTGAATATATCTCCTATATTCTTTTCTCCATAATTAAAATATTCAATAAAATCCCACCTTCTCTTGTTATGGTTATTTTCGAAAAAAATAAGGATAAAGATTCCAAGATTTGGATCTTCTTGAATTTATGAGATATACCTGTATTGCAAGAATACATATCTTCCATAATATCTTTTCAAGAAAATCAAGAAAATCTTTCTTTCCCTTGTTCTTTCAAAATTTTCGAAATTTACATATAAATAACCAAGTGGAAGATTTCTTGAGTTTAATGAGATAATCTTGTATTTCAAGAATACATATCTTCATTCCATAACAAAATTCAAAGAAAATCTTTCTCCCCTTTTATTTATATTTTTCGAAATTAATGAGGAAAAATAGCAACAAAATTTATTTTATTTTTAAACACCTTTTTCAGTTATTGGACTTTATGTTGGGCTACTTGAGGGGCCTTTAGGAGAATTAAGATTGGACCTTCCAATGTATCTTGAATTATCAATATTGAGCCACAATATTATTCAAGGCCATAAATATTAATTAATCCCACTACATAATTAATATTGCACTATCCATCTTAACCCATATTACAGTCAATATGGCTCCCGGTTATTATTTCCCGTGTTTAAGATTATCTAGTCCATTAATTAATTCAAGCCACTGAAATAGCTTTCCATTAATTAATATATTTTATTCTTGGTAAAGGAACGGTTCAACATTATTATCCATACCGGAAACTAGTTCCACTTGCAAGATTTGGTATGATAAAACTTATGAACCTCCCAAGGGGGCAAATCGAACAAGCGTACTTGCACACGATTCTCCGTATTAAATCTTAGCAATCGCATGTGACCAATAATATTGCCCAAGATATAAAGTATTGAATCTCGTTGATTCTCTACCCGTAATAAGTCAAAGCAATAATTACTAACCACACGCGATCCTATTTAAGGAACTGTTGGGAAAATCTGTATTTTAGTTTTGATGGAAGTTCCAAAATAGGTTGTAATAGGACCAGTCAGACCTGTTAGCTGACTGATGACTTAAAATCAGATTAAGATGACCAGCTGAAATGTATAGATAGCTGATGTAAAAAATAGGTCACATATTGAGGGGGAACTCAATATGTATAGGTCAGGTCGAAGTATCAGATGACCCAGATAAGGTCAGATGATCAGAAGACAAGAAGTCAGAAGATCAGGTGAAGACAGAAGACCTGAAGACTCAGATGAACCTGAAGACTCAGATGAACCTGAAGACTCAGATAAACCTGAAGACTCAGATAAGCCTGAAGACTCAGTAACAAACCTGAAGACTCAGTATGACTGAAGACACTGAGGCTCAGAGTCACCTGAAGATCAGAAGACTACTAAAAGACCTGAAGACCTATATCAGCCGAGTCTGCATATTGAGCTAAGACAATCTGCATCAGAAGACTCAACAAGGTAGACTGCTCAATCACTTGATCAAGTCAGCTCACACCTGGTGTCAATCAAAAAGATACACCAGACAAGACGAATCTTCTACAAAAGGAATATCAATCGTCTAACGGACAAATTACTGAAGTGCCGCCTCGCGAAGCCAAGGAGAAAGCGACACGTGCACAAAAAGAGCTGACATTACGGGATTCGACGCTGCGGACATAAACAGCGCTAATCATGCCTACGGCCACGCTGATATTCAGAGCACGTTACAATCATATCCTACAACCTACCTAACATAGCCCGAAATTCAAATTGCTCTCCAACGGCTCTTTGATTTCGAGGTCTATATAATGAGATTGCTCGTCAAGTGAAAAGAAGAGAGGACAAGAGACCAACTATTCTCACATGAACAATTGAGCAAAGTGGAACCACAACATTAACGCAAATTCTCAAGAAGCAAAAAGCCTTCAGAATTTCCGCTGGAAGAACACCATATTCGAAGATTATTCTTAGAGTGTTCATCCCATTGGTCTTAGCAAGAAATCCTATCCACTAGAATTTGGCTACATAAATAACCAGGATAGATTTCCAGTTGGAACTCTCAAACATTCTTTACCCAAACCAAAGTTAGGTCAAGTTTGTTACCGCAAGATTTCAGACTAGGGATTCTAATTTTCTGATTTCTAGTTCGGTTGAGTGTGAACTCGATAAACATCTGTTTGAGTGTGAACTCGGTAAATATCTATCGGCCATCCCGTGAGGGAGATAAGTCCCGCAGGTTAAGTTCGGTTAAGTTCGGTTAAGGTTCCCCTGTGTTAAGGGAAGAGTGGACGTAAGACGGGTTTCGTCTGAACCACTATAAAAGTCTTGTGTGCATTTACTTGCTTTCTTAATTCTTTACACTATTCACACAACTGAGTTTAAAAGCGCATACATATTCTAAGTTAAGCTCAGTCTGCACCAAGCAACTGATCTGATAAGGTTGACACCTTAGTCAGCTGGTTGAAAACTGACTTAAGAATCTGAATTGATAAAACTGGTTTTTCACACGGGTAAAAATAAGCTTCCGCACTCTCAGTTAAACTGACAGATATCAAACTGATCTGCCCTCAGGCACTCAGTAAGATTGAACATCGGTCTAAACTGATACACTAGCACTCTGATCAGGAAATCTGCAAATCACACCTGATCCGCACGAAAAGTTTTAGAAGTCTATTCACCCCTTCCCTCTAGACTTCTACCCTCACAAAACCCATTCGGGACCTACAAGTGGTATCAGAGCAGTGGTTCTACAGACCACTGGCTTTGAGTATCATCGATTCTTGAGGAAGAATCTTTGTGGTCATTTGAACAGATCTTGAAAAACCATTTTCAAAACTCATTCGTTTTCAAAATCAGTCAGCATGGATAATACCTCTGTTATGTATCATGATCTGCCTAAGTTTTCAATTGATGAGTATGCAGATTGGACTATATACATGTGCAATCATCTGGGATAGATAAGCGGCAAAATGATGGAAGTCATTGAACGAGGACCCATCATCATATATCACGACAACCCAGCAGTTAGAGGAGATCCAGATCATGCACCAAGAAGTCTTGTACGAAAAAGCCCAGCCCTGATGAATGCAGAAGAAAGAAAGCTGTATACTCTAGATACAATCGCCAGACATATAATCATGAAGACGATGGATAAAGTCACCAAGGAGAAGATAAAGTATCTCAAAACTGCGAAACAAATGTGGGATACTCTTGCTGAGATGTGCGAAGAAAATGATCAGATCAAAGACAGCCGACTACAAGCTGAACTGGTGAAGTTTGAAAAGCTCAAAATGCTGCCCAACGAGACCATCAACGAGCTCGATGGGAGGATCACCATGTCAGTAAATAAGCTACGAGAACTTGGAAGAGAGATGTCAGACAAAGACATCAATTACAAGATACTGAGATCTCTCACCAAGAAATGGGACATGAAAGTCACGATAATCAAGGATTGCCAAGACATTTCCAAGATGAAGCCAAGTAGCTTGTTCCTAAGCCTTAAAGCCCATGAGTTCGATTTAATCGAAAGAGGGTAAGCAGATGAAGACGAGACGCCTGCTGAAGCCTCAACATCTAAATCAGTTGCATTCAAAGCAACCAGTAGCAGATCAAAGGCCACTGAACCTGTTGGAAACATAATGAGTCAAGCAGAACAGATTGCTCTGCTTACCAGGAAACTTGAAAGATCAAACACTCAACTTGGTAAGTATCGTAGATTCTACAGAGACTATCAAGACGACAGAAGAAACGGGAGGCCAACTGACAGATCACTAGAAAGAACCAGATCTGATGATCGAAGAGATCACATAGAAGAAAATAAAAGAGATGATATGTCAGATGAGAGAAGAGATAACAGATCTGACAGAAGGAGTTCAGATTACCATCAGAAAGGGAAGTCACCTAACAGATCCTACAGACGGAGTGACTCACCTGGCAGAGGAAGTTCCGTAGATCGAAGATCATGCTTCAACTGTGAGAAACCAGGTCACTACAACACCGACTGCCCTGACCTGACTCCCAGAGAAAGAGAAGAGAAACGGAACAGAAGAGAACAACGCCTCAGAGACAGAAAAGCCATGGTTGCTGACACATCTGGAATTGATGATTCCTATCTGCCTTCCGAGGATTCTGGCTACTCATCTGTAGAAGACTTATGTCTGATAAGCAGTGCTGTTGACTTCCACGAACATGAAGATCTGATATTCTCTTCAGATGACGATGAAATCTGCCTGATGGCCAAGGAGGATGACCAATCTGAGGTAACCTCCAAACCTTTTGCTTTTTCGATTTCCACACCTGCTATTATTAGCACACCTACTGGAGAGATTGACTTGCAGCTCTACTCTGAGCAATTGCTTGATGATCTCTCTAATGCAGTAGACACTTATACAATAGTGGAAGCTGAAAATGACAAGTTAAGGATCAGAAATAATCAGCTTGTTAAAGAAAACGTTGTCAGTAAAGCTACTGAACTTAAATCAGCTGAAACTGCTCAGAAGGTAACTGAGGAACTTAACGTTCTGAAAGTTAAATCCTCTGATCAGGAGAAACAGATCAAAGATCAGCTAGCAATCAACAAACAACAAGCTGATGATTTCAAAATCCTTCAAGCTAAATTTGATGAGCTATTCCGACTATATGAGAGTCTAAAATCTACTGAGGATAGTTTGCGCAAGAAAATAGAGGTTTTCACGAAGTCATCAAAAACCATTCAAGAAATGAACACATATTTTCAAACGCCGACTAACAAGAAGGGAATTGGGTATGAGAACCCTTCTACATCCTCAAAAGCCCCGTTTGATTCACTTCAGAAGGGTGTAATCAAACGAGTCTCTGACAAAGATACACAAAAAGCTAAACATGTATCTGATAAGGGAAAAAGACCTGCTGAGAAAGTAAGGCAAGTGCCTAATCAGAAAGGGAACATAAATGGACCCCAACTGATTAAGCATCAGCCGAGGAATCAACAGAAGAATCCAGTTCTTCTGAAGAAACCTCAACCTGATCAGCAGATTAGGTATCAGAAGAGACAACCTGTAAAAAGGAAATCTAATCTGAGACCCAATCAAGGTCAGCTGCCTAATAAGCAAGCTATAGGTAAACTGCAAAGACCATCTATGCCAAGAAGATATGAATCTTTCGATGGTAGCAGTCGTATCTACCCTTATAACCAGAGATCTAGGGCTACTGCACCTGAGCCACGCTGTATTAAAAGAAGACAGAATATAAAGAAAAATCCCAAGTCTTCTAATTCACCCAAGGCTCACACGAATAATCATACTAATCAGAAAGCATATAAAGAGACTTATGATTATGTTGATATGTATGGGAGACAAATCAGACCTTCTAATCTATCTGATTTTCATAGAAGTGCTCTGTTTGTGTGGATCCCTAAATCCACCACTAACCCCCCAGGACCCAATTCCAAAGGGGTACCTAAAGCCTGATTCGATTGCAGGTTCGCGTGGGACTGGCTAACAAAGGAGGTGCACAAGCAACTATCTGGTACATCGATAGTGGATGCTAAAGGCACATGACTGAAAGCAAACATCTCCTTAGCTCTTACAAAGAACAAGAAGGCCCACGTGTACTCTTCGGTGATGATAACTTTGGTTTTACCAAATGATTCAGAACCTTAGAAAATGATGATGTACAAGTAACTGGAGTCTCGTATGTCGAAGGATTAAAGCACAATCTTCTATCAGTATCACAATTCTACGAAAACGGATTCAGCGTTGAGTTCTCAAGTGACAAGTGTACGATAAGGAATCGAGCTACTCAACAAATCTTGTTAACTGGTTCAAGGAAAGGCACGATCTACACAGCAGATTGGAACAGTTGCCCAAGAAATGCATGCTTAATTGTTAAGAGTTCCAAAAGTAGCAGTTGGCTTTGGCACAAAAGAATGAGTCATCCGAACTTTAAGACTCTTAATAAGATAGCTAGGGTGCCTTTGGTTGAGGGACTTCCGAATGAGATATTCTCCAAAGATCAGACATGTGCCGCATGTCAGAAGGGAAACAAGTCAAAGCCTCATTCAAGGGAATACCTGGACCAGCATCCAGTAGAGTACTACAACTGCTCCATATGGATCTATTCGGACCAGTTACTCCAGTCAGTCTCAATGGACGCAAATATACTCTAGTAATCGTGGATGATTATTCCAAGTTTACTTGGGTTGTATTCTTATACAAGAAGAACGAGACAACGACAAAGATACCCGAAATTTCAAGAAGCTACAAAACGAAAAGGGTGTCGAAGATAGTAAAAATCGGATCGGATAAAGGTCAGAGTTCTGAATTCCTTTATTACCGATTTTTGCCTTTGAGTTTGGTATCTGACATGAAACGTCAGCTGCAAGAACGCCGCAACAAAATGGAGTAGCAGAACGGAGAAACAGAACTCTCAAGGAAGCTGCCCGCACTATGTTAGCTGAACATGCGACACCAAGCCGTTTCTGGGCAGAAGCAATCAATACTGCATACCATACTCAGAACAGATGTTCTCTGGCTAAGACTCACTTCAAAACACCTTATGAATTGTGGAAGGGCAGAAAACCTCGTGTTTCATACTTCCATGTCTTTGGGTGCAAGTGTTTTATTCACAACAATGGGAAAAGTCAGTTGAAGACTTTTGAGGCCAAGTCAGATGAGGGTATATTCTTAGGATATTCCTCATCCAGCAAGGCTTTCAGGGTTTACAACAAACGAATCCTAGTTGTGGAAGAAACACCCCATGTGGTCTTTGATGAGACATCTTCTGAACAAGAGAAAGCTGCCTCAGAACAAGCCGTACCAGATCAACCGCTACATGACACGCAAAAAATGGATCAGCTAAGCATCAAAGAGAAAGAAGCTGAACACGTAAAATTGTACATCCCAAAACTTGATCTTGCTGATTCAACAGGTTAATCAAACCCTAAGGTACGCATAACCGTCGATGAAGAAGTTCATTACCGAGATAAGATCAACCGAACCATCCGGGTTCGTGGGGAACTCTTGAAGTTCCTCTGAATGTACATCGACACATGATGAATCCAACATCAGCTGAGACATGTTCTTATCAAGTGGATCATAATTCCACACCACTCCCAATCACTAGTAATGAACTACTATCAGAAATGGATGATGTTCTCCAAACTGACGCACATCAGAAAAGAAGGACCTGGATTACCACCATCCAACAATGACCGATTATCGGAGACCCATCTGATAGAGTCAAAACTAGACATCAAATTGGTGAAAGTGCCATGTACTGTTGTTATCTGTCTTTGAAGGAACCAACTACAGTAGAAGAAGCTCTACAAGACGCAAGCTGGATTCTAGCCATGGAAGAGGAACTGGAACAGTTTGAGAGAAATCAAGTTTGGAAATTGGTGGACAGACCAACTCCTCAAGACGTGATTGGCACGAAGTGGGTATTCAAGAACAAGAGAGATGAGAATAATGTCATAACCAGGAATAAGTCAAGACTTGTTGCTAAGGGGTATTCACAATCAGAAGGAATTGATTATGATGAGACCTTTGCACCCGCCGCGCTCGCCTAAAAGCCATTCGGGTCAAGCTTTTAAGCATATCTTTTTGCCCACGAGAGGGTTCATTGTGTCGAGATGGATGTAAAGAGTGCATTCTTAAATGGGGTACTAGCAGAGGAAGTTTATGTCGAACAACCTCCAGGCTTTGAAAAAGGCAACCAAGTGTACCGTTTAAGGAAAGCTCTTTACGGCCTGAAACAAGCTCCTACACTCTCTCAGTTCTTGATAGACAGCGGGTTCACTAAAGGAATAGTGGACAGAACCTTATTCAGAATAGAAGATGGAGAAGATATTCGATGGTTCATTCGTGGGCGACATCATCTTCGGATCTCCCAACAAGAAGTTGTGTGAGAAGTTCAAAAAATTGATGCAAGGGAAGTTCGAGATGTCCATGATGGGTCGATGAATTACTTTTACGGGTTTACAAGTCAAGCAGAGTCTGAAGGATATTCATCTCGGTAAAGCGGCACACAGGAATCTCTTGGCAAATTTTGGAGTTCAACATTGCAAGGAAGCGAAATTCCCATGATGACCGGGTTCAAAATGGATCCGGATGAAGATGGTCGAAAAGTTAATCGAAAGAAAAGAATATAGGGCTCGATTGGATCACTACTATACCCGACCGCCAAACGGAGACCGGACATTACTTTTTGCGATGGGTGTATGTGCGATTTCAAGCAAATCCAATGCAAAAGCCACCTAGAAGCGGTAAGCGGATTCTCAAGTATCTGAAGGGATTTGAAAACCTTGGTTTATTTTACCCATCGGATGATAATCTCGAGCTTAGTGGGTATTCTCGATTCTGATTATGGAGGTTGCGTAAATCGACGAAAGTCAACCTCGGGTTCATGTCGATTTTTGGGAAATAAACCCGATCTCTTGGTTTTCGAAAAGCGGACATCGATTCACGACACATCTACTCTTGAAGCGAGAATATATGGGTCAGCGAGGAAGTTGTTGTTCCCAAACTGCTTCTGGCTAAGTCGTGACTAAGGGGATTACAAAATCGTAGCTAAGAACGTGCCTATATTCTCGTGATGATAATAGTCTTTATTGCAATCACTCGATCTCGTTCTCATACAAGATGCAAGCATGTGGATGTCGGACACCATTTTATCGGAGATCACGTTGAAAAGAAGAATATCGGGATGGAAAAAGATCCATCTTGACAAGCGTAAAAGTCGATATTTTAACTAAGCCGCGCTAAATTTGAGATCGATTCGAAGATTTATGCAACGAGCTAGGGCTTCGGATCTCGAGAAAGTGCACGAAATGATTGATGGTTTGATCTCCGAACCCGGTTGGTTAAAAGACTAACGAGGTTAAGAAATCATTGAGTTAGGAATCTCAACCGATCGACTTTCGACGATTTACGACGAGAGCCGATCCGAAGTTCGGATAAGGAGCGGTCGAAAAGTCGACAAGTAGCCGTCCGAAGTTCGGACAAAGCGATCGATTCAAGACATATCGACAAAGGAACCGACGATTGGAAGATTACTTTATAAGTCGATTAAAGGCTGCGATCCAACAAGCAAGTCAAGTAAAGCTACAGATCGCATAAGTCAAAAGAAGCAACACAGCAATGGAATAATAGAATTTTTCATTGATAAGGACCCGGAGGTTAGATTTACAAGTTACAAGTGATATCACAAGCTACCTACAAAGCTACCTTCAAGTGGTATTACAAGCTACAAGTACAAGAAGACCCGGAGGTCAATACATAAACCATAAGCCCTAAGCCAACCCTAAGCAGGGAAAGAGAGAGAGTTCAAGGTATGATGCTCTCATTTTCCCTCAATCCCAAAAGGGGCGTCGGAGAGGCTTCTAGAATCCTGAGCCAAATCTCAAAAGCTTGGAGGAGGAGCGAGAGAGGCTTTGAAGGATGTCAAGCCGGAGACCTCGGGCGTGAAATCAATGGGCTATCCGGTTGTTAAATGGGGCCTGATTACCCGTGTTTGGTCACAAGGATCAAACGGACACTAGTGTCGCGTCAAAATCGAAGCTTGATATCACGAAGATCGGTTGTTATCTGATCAAGATCGTATACCAAACTCATGTTTTGTTTCAGACTGAGTCTGTTGATGCTAATTCCGTCATCTCGATAGGCGCACAAGGTGCATACGGTTAGGAGAAGTGCATTCTCATTTGCCTTAGCAGATCCGCCTCCATGGTGGTAAAGAAGCTTAGCATTGATCGTATGTGAAATCTTAGATGATTTGATGAAAAGCGGTGTGAAGGAACACACAGGTTGATTTGAGAAGTTCAATTCATTGGAAAAGGGCTAAAGGTTCCCCCCGGAAGTTTCAATCGAAATAAGGAACTCATCGGAAAAAGCATGAAGTATATGCTAAAGAAGATGAATGGTTTATGTTGTGTTGTTTGCCTAATCACCCCAGGCTAATTTATAGAAGGAAATTAGGGGTATAAATGCAAATTTATTTTCTCGGAAGATCTTAAGAGAAATTTGCATCGACAACGCGTAAGGAACACGCGGCTAATGGTTGGATGAGTTGACGGTGTGAGTAATCACAGAGTATCTATGCCATTATTACGGAATGTCAAATCGCGCCGATTTGGGAATCGAGGTGACTTTTTAACTCCCCGAAGTAAATGTTTTGGTAGGAGTTGACTTCAGTAAATGCGGGCTGATTAAAAGAAAATTGAAGGATGAACGGTATCAGATAAGAGGATCAGATAAGTGACAAAGTGCTTCACACAAGAATCTGATCAGATGAGTGAGATATTGTTGGGAAATGTTTAAGGCTACCATCAGTAAGGTCAACAAGTACCAGATCAGATCAAGTGGTAACTGGTTGATTACAATATCAATCAGTCAGATACGTTCTCTTACTTATCCCTTTCTGAATACCTTATATGCATTTTTTTTATATAAACTGAATTTTATTCTGTTTTCACTTTATGATGCATGCTCTGCAAAACTTTTAATGCGGACTTGGGAATGTGTTTTTAATGCTCTTTATTGCGAATTTTTGAGTCCGAAATACGAGAAGACTTCTTTTCTCAACCGTGCGATCAAAATACTTTTTGGCCGACTAATCTCAGCCACTGATTTCAAAACACGGATACTTGAGTACTTTGGAAAGTTGTGCAAAAAAGGTTTTCCCTCGCATACTATAAAATCCAAATCTTTCTCAGAAAACTTCTTTCCACTACTTCGTCTTCTCAAAGTTCTTAAAAGATCAAAACTTTCAAAATCTTCAGAAAATTACTTTCGAAATCAATTGATTCTACTCTTTCGATTTCTAAATCATTCGAATCAATTTCTGGTAATTTCTTGTTTAAAAATTGCATGATTTCAATTTCTCTCTGGTACCTAGGTTTACAAGTTGTGATGCTATGTTTCTGTTTTTTATAGATCTAAACGCTTACTTGCTAAATTGATGCTAAGATTACTGGTTTGACTGAATTTATTGAAATATCTTACTCAAACTAAACATCAATTTGCATATCGTACAGAAATGGCATATCTAGTTCCACGACCGGACCAAGGGAAAAAGTTCTACAATTTTGCATCGATGAAGAAAGACATCATTGATGAAAAGTACGTAGTCTTCACCATCACCTCAGATCCTGAATCGCTGGAAATTCTAGAGTGCTTGCGAGCATGTGGGCTGGAACGATATTGCTCTACACATCAGAACATCGTCCACACTCATGAAGCCCTGGAGTTTCTATATAATCTACAAAGGGATGAAGACAATGATGCTGACCTGATTTCTTCCGTTGGCGGATTGGAAGTTCGAGTGTCGAATGACGATCTCCAGAGGATATTCGGTCTAAATCGAGGAAGCATCAATCCAGAGACCTACACGACTGATGTAGGAGAAAAGGAATTTCTTGAAGCCGAGCTGTTGAGACCTGCAAACAAGGAGAACACGACGAACGTCAAAGCCTCCTATTTGAAGAGAAAATATCGCCTTCTCCTTGAGATCATTCAGAAGGTGATCATGTGCTCAACCTCTGATCTTGATCGCGATCCTTCAGATAAGATCGATGTCATGGCTGCAATAATCAAGAAGGCTTCAGATATTGATTGGTTGGGTATGGTCAAAGCAAGACTGAGAAAAGACTCCGGGAAGTTCTAACTGACCCAAAGCAATGAAGTGTGTTTATCTTCCAAGTGCTCCTTCATACACAAAATCTCTATCATCTTGTCAGATAAACTGCCGCAGAATTATGAATGGAACGAAAATGGAGCGAAGATATACCAAGCAAAGCACAAGGCCATATTGGGCAAGGATGAGTCCCTACCTGGACAATCTGATGAAGATCCAACTCCTTATATGCCCAAACCCAAGGGAGAAAAGAAGGGAAAAGATAAGGCAACTGCATCGTCTGAAGTGCAGGAAAAGGCCATTCCAGAGAAGAGGATGAAGAGGAAGGATCTGGCCAAGAAACCAGATGCTCAATGAAAACGTCGAAGAGAGTCACATCTCCTCTCCGAAATCGCTCCAAGTTCTCGCCCAACAAGTCGTGAACGGATCTCTGATGCAAGTAGGATCGAAGAAGAGATAGCATCCGCCCGAGCCCACTATCGGAAGTAAGGAAAGAAACAGATGATCGCAGCAGAAGGAGAGAAAATCTGTCGAGGGACGTAAGTGGAGCAACCGAGGAAGAATCACCATCTGATTCTCTGTCTCTCACCAAGATCTTCCAGAGAGCAAGATCGCCAACGCCCACTTCCAAATCACCATCACCCTCTCCTCAAAAATCATCACCTCCACCCTCTCCCCACAAAACCTTCTCACCCTCACCCTCACCTATCAGAACAACATCTCCCACACCACCAATCAATGAACACGCTTAGAAAACCGAACACCCTCAACACGCCAAAACGAACTCAGAACCACAAACATCCCAATCCCCGATCAAGTCTCAAGAACCTAAGAGATCCGACAAGCGAGTGTCCATCTCTCATAATCCCTTCAACACCAGAACAGTACTTGCTTCACCTGCTCCAGAAAGCCCCATCATAAGGATAATGAAGCAACAGATCAAGGAGTATCTGCTGGATCTTTGCCCTGAATTAGATCAACATCCTGGCATCCAGCAACAAATAGAAGAGATTGTGTTCTGGAGAGATATCAGATCGAAAAGCATTGAAGAATTTCGATTCTCATGACAACTCGGGATCGATTTCTTTGTAGACTTGGAGTTGAAATGCTTAAACAATCTTTGGGATTGAAAGTCTTTGTTGAATTGGCATCCGATGATGATATCGGATGGTTGATTCACTAAAGGTTCTAATTCGACGATAAGAGGGAGAAAACCGTTTAACCTCCTACGATCATGAGGAAGGAATTCGCCGATGAACCAAGAATGGGTGCTGCAGATGAGACCCGACTTAGCAAGGCTTCAACATCGACCCGATCACTACGATGAGCTCGATACCTAGATCTTTATCTTTGGGAAGATTCGGGGATGGGATCAAGGCTGCTATTGAAGACAAATTCACAAAATATTATCAACAAATCCTGAAGCGATTTGAAGAAGAGCAAAGCAAAACTAGTTGACAGAAAAAGAAGTCACACACAATTTGGGATGCATAATGCCATCCTTTACGAAGTAATGTAACCATCGAATCCTCTTGCCGAAAGCTCAATCTCGGTCGACAAACTCAAAATTCGACGGATATGCTCAATCAAACACGTACTTTTGGAGAATGTCCGGGCATCTTTGAAGAAAACCGACAACCACATGGATATGGGTTGGAAACACTTTGTAGCCTTCAAGCAATCGAGCAAGACAGACATCGGGTTCGCTTCGAGACGCTTCTTGAAACTCTCGCACCTTTCATATATCGTTCGGATCACCCTCTTGTTGTCGAGGAACTCGTAGAGGAGATCACATTTGAATTCAATGCTCGAATCATAAGATGTCCAACCTCTTTGATGAAACCAAAAAGGGAAGGACATGAGAATAAAAGAAGAAAGAAAGAAATGCATACGCTTGGTAACAATTGCATCTCTACCAAAAACCATCAGATTTGACTTGCCAAAACTCCATCTACCGATCTCGTTCTTTGAAAGAAACCGCGTGAAGCAACATAGTAAAGAGATCGCCAAACAAAAAAACCGCCTTTTAAGAGGTCAACGCCAGGTCGACAAGATTGAAGACTTTTCTTCGCTTGTCTGTAAAAGAATGGAAATCGATGATCGGGCCAAAAAGCCTTGAACTCGCTAAGAAATTAGCCAAGAAGAAAGGCGAACAAGATGAACTCGAAAGCGGACTCGAGGAGAAAGAAAGGCAAAAGGCAAGATAATGAAAGAATCTACGGAAGATCGAGAGACAATGCCGACTATTCTCCACCAAAAGCCGGATGACTCTGAACAAATTCAAGAGCGCATAAAGACAGAGAATAAGAGAGGCGCCATCAAGCGAAGTTAGCAGAGGCTAAGGGAACAACATCGCATCCGAAGGAAGAGAAAAACGAAGGCTTGATGAGGAGATTGCTTGGGAGAAGAATGCCCTTCCGGCATCTGTTAAAGACATCCTCTGTGCACGGCTAGATTTGCATCCAGAATGGGATCAGATCAGGGGAGAATGGTTATGTGACTGATGGTCCCGGTGGGAAAACCCATTTTGCGCGTGCGGAAGCAAAACATTTTAAAAGCGATGCAAATAAAATAGGGGTGAGGGCAGAGCGTTTCCAATTTTTTTTGCTTTTAAGAACGATGTGTGTTTTGCTTATAATAAAATGCATATGACAATATAAGAACATAAAGCAGTAAACAACACAACAAAGTATAGTGGTTCGGAGGCTCAAGCTCCTACATCCACTCTCACTGTTCCTAGGGAAATTCCTTCCAACTGGACTTATCACCCTCTCGGGTTTGCCTCTAGATATTTAACGAGCTCTCACTCAAACAAGACTTATCACCCTCCACGGGATTGCCTACAGATGTTTACCGAGTTCACACTCCATTGGGACTTATCACCCTCACTCGGGATTGCCTACCCTCCCTTTCGGGATTGCTAGATGTTTACCGAGTTCACACTCACCTACAAACTTAACCGACTGATTTGGGTAAGGTTTGTTTGGTTTCCAACTATGGTGAGATTTTCCCTTACATTTGTTTAGCCTCAATGCTAAGGTTGGGAAAATCTCTCTAAGCTTAGGATATATCGTGGATTGCTTAGATTGGGTTCTAGAACACTCTTTGAATATATGCGTGTATTTCTTGCTCAGTGTTCTATGGTGGGAATGCTTGAATATAAGGCTCTTGGCTCTGTAGCATCTTTTGCATATTCTCCACACGAATAATGAAGGAAGAACTTGTATTTATAGTGTGGATTTGAATATTCTGGATTGGATGGAGTCTCATTCAAATCCATACTATTGCATAAACTTCTTTGCGGCTTTTCAGGTGGGTTGTCTTCCTCTCATTGGTCCAAGTCGGTGATTCTAATTTATATTCCTCAGTTCCTCACCTTGGAATCATTCGAGTTCTCTGAGTCTCGGTGTCTTGATCTATCATGCCTTGGTGACTTCTCTTTTGGACCTTATCGTCGAGGGCATCTTGACACTCGGGCTAAGCGAGTTCGGCTCTTACGTCTTCGCCATCATCGACCCTCGGTCACTAGCAACTTGAGCTAATGATCATCGGCGGCGTTCGATTCTCGGTGAATATGACTTCAATGACTTCTCTTTTGATGACTTTTTTCTGATCCGGTATCTGAGAAGACGGTTCTCGATATCGATTTCTTCTCGATCTCGTAAAAATCTGCTCCAGTCGGATCGGATCGTCTACCGATCATCGTTCCGGTCTATCAAAGAAACTAGTACAACGGGTTAAAATATTAGGTTAGCATAAACGGTTTACTTTAGGTTACTACCGCCGATCTCAATCAGATCGATCTTGATCATCTGCTCATCTTCAATGGAAATCGATGATCGATCAAGTCGATCTCGAAACTCGAAGTCTCATTTCTCCTCTTCGATGAACAAGATGAAATCTTAAGTCGGTTTCTTTGAGAAAGAAAGGCAAAGGCACGGATCTGATGAAAGAATCTTGATCATCGATGCGGGTCTGCCAACTATTCGATCCACCATCCAGTCATCGATCTTACGAAAAATTCAAGAGCAAACTTCTCTTCCGATTTTGCCGCTCATCAAGAAACTCAGAACTCATCTTACTCATCGATCTAAACATCGCTCTATCCGGCCGAAGAGGTCGAACGATCATCTCGTCGATTGTTGAGTTCCCCTCAATTTGCCTCTCGTTCCCCTCAACTTGTTATATCGTAGATCAGCTTCAAAAACACAAGTTTATAATGTTTTGGCATAATTCATCAAAACTAAAATATCCCAACAGTGACGTTTACATCCTGGAGAAGATTCCAATTCATCAAGATCAGACTGAAAATGATGATGAATTCCGGAACTGGTTAGAAACAAAGTATCCAGACTTCTACCAGACAGTGATGAAAGAAGGAAAGATCATGTCACTGATACCAGAAGCTCCACCCTTTGAACTACTCCTTCCACCTTTGCGTCCAGACAAAAAGCTAGACACTGTAAAGTTCAAGAATGCCTACTATGGATTTGCTGAAAAATGAGGGATCCATAGAAGAGAGGATCTGGACAAGCTGATGCAAAGGATGTACAAAATGTTTGGCATCCCCAAAGAGCTGCAAATGTTCAAGTACACCTGAAGAAGACTACTTGGAATCAAACGATAAGTACGCTTTTCATGTACTATATAATGCACACACCTATCTGAATGAAATATTCCATCTCTCTGATTCTAAGATAACATCTCATTGTCTTCTAAGGTATGTACTGATTTCATTATCTGCATTTCTATTCGTGGTATCTATTTTTCTGATTAAGTGTTTTGGTTCCATCAAAAAGGGGGAAATTGTTGGGAAATTCTGTATTTTAGTTTTGATGGAAGTTCCAAAACAGGTTGTAATAGGACCACAGAGACGTGTTAGGACTAATAACTTAGAATCGATTAAAGATGACCAGCTGAAATGTATAGATAGCTGATGTAAAAGATAGGTCACATATTGAGGGAACTCAATATGTATAGGTCGTCGAAGTATCGGATGACCCCGATAAGGTCGGATGATCGGAAGACTAAGAACAAATCGAAGACAAGAAGTCGGGAAGATCGGTGAAGAGACGAAGACCAAGACTCGGATAAACTCGGATGAACTCGAAGACTCGATAAACTCAAGACTCGGATAAACCTCAAGACTCAAGAATAAACTCAAGACTTCGGTATGACCAAGACACCGAGGCTCGAGTCACCAAAGATCGAAGACTACTAAAAGACCTGAAGACCTATATCAGCCGAGTCTGCATATTGAGCTAAGACAATCTGCATCAGAAGACTCAACAAGGTAGACTGATCAATCACTTGATCAAGTCAGCTCACACCTGGTGTCAATAAAAAAGATACACCAGACAAAACGAATCTTCTACAAAAGGAATATCAATCGTCTAACGGACAAATTATTTGAAGTCTTGCTCGCCTGCCAGGAGAAAGCGACACATGCACAAAAAGTGCTGACATTACGGGATTCGACGCTGCGGACATAAACGGTGCTAATCATGCCTACGGCCACGCCGATATTCGGAGCACGTCACAATTATATCCTACAACCTACCTAACATAGCCCGAAATTCAAATTGCTCTCCAACGGCTCTTTGATTTCGAGGTCTATATAATGGGATTGCTCGTCAAGTGAAAATAAGAGAGGACAAGAGACCAACCATTCTCACATGAACAATTGAGCAAAGCGGAACCACAACATTAATGCAAATTCTCAAGAAGCAAAAAGCCTTCAGAATTTCCGCTGGAAGAACACCATATTCGAAGATTATTCTTAGAGTGTTCATCCCATTGGTCTTAGCAAGAAATCCTATCCACTAGCATTTGGCTACCTAAATAACCAGGATAGACTCCCAGTTGGAACCCTCAAACATTCTTTACCCAAACCAAAGTTAGGTCAAGTTTGTTACCGCAAGATTTCAGACTAGGGATTCTAGTTTTCTGATTTCTAGTTCAGTTGAGTGTGAACTCGATAAACATCTGTTTGAGTGTGAACTCGGTAAATATCTATTGGCCATCCCGTGAGGGAGATAAGTCCCATAGGTTAAGTTCGGTTAAGTTCGGTTAAGGTTCCCCTGTGTTAAGGGAAGAGTGGACGTAAGACGGGTTTCGTCTGAACCACTATAAAAGTCTTGTGTGCATTTACTTGCTTTCTTATTGCTTTACACTATTCACACAACTGAGTTTAAAAGTGCATACATATTCTAAGTTAAGTTCAGTCTGCACCAAGCAACTGATCTGATCAGGTTGACACCTTAGTCAGCTGGTTGAAAACTGACTTAAGAATCTGAATTGATAAAACTGGTTTTTCACACGGGTAAAAACAAGCTTCCGCACTCTCAGTTAAACTGACAGATATCAAACTGATCTGCCCTCAGGCACTCAGTAAGATTGAACATCAGTCTAAACTGATACACTAGCACTCTGATCAGGAAATCTGCAAATCACACCTGATCCGCACGAAAAGTTTTAGAAGTCTATTCACCCCTCCCCTCTAGACTTCTACCCTCACAAAACCCGTTCGGGACCTACAGGGACGAAAATTAAGAAATAACGAACCACTGAGGTCTAATTCTTCCTAGTTCAGTTCTGAAGAATTTGTCCTCCTGTAGGTCCTCTTCAGTACACTAAACATGCACTAGTGTAATCTCTTGGTCAAGACAAGCCAATCTGAGCCTTACACTTCAACCTTTCACGATGGATTGTTCATTTCCATCTAGGTCGTGAATGGTGTACTTTTGGTTACAAGGGACTGTTAATTTAATCTTCTGTGATCTGGTATCACTAAATTAACTACAATGTAACACGTACTATTTATTGAATAGTTATGCAGTAAATATATGTAACATTCGAGGATATTTAAGGCATTAATGATAAACAATTTATTTCAGTAAATAAGACTGAAATTCAGTTTGATTATACAAATTAAAAGCATATTTTCCAGTATAATCCCAACATCCTAAGGGCAAGAAAGCACTGCATAACAAGTGGGTTTACAGAATAAAAGAGGAGAATAATGGAAGCAAATGCTACAAGGCAAGATTGGTTGTGAAGGGGTTTCAGCAGAAACATGGTATTGACTATACTGATGTTTTTACTACAGTGGTGAAGCTAACTACCATTCTATTAGTTCTGAGTCTGGTGGCTACAGAAAATTTGGTGTTAGAACAGATGGACATGAAAACTGTCTTTCTTCATGGTGATTTAGATGAGGACATCTACATGAAGCAACCGGAGGGATACTTGTCTAAGGGGAATAGTGAGCTAGTTTGCAAATTGAAGAAGAGCTTGTATGGTCTGAAACAAGCTCCATTACAGTGGTACAAGAAGTTTGATGGGTTCATGCACGAGATTCAGATCAATAGGTGTGAGGCTGACCATTGATGTTACTTCAAGAGGTATGATGATGGGTATATCATTTTGCTATTATATGTTGATGACATGTTGATAGCAGGCTCTAGTGCTCGGGAGGTGAGCAAGTTGAAGGAAAAATTGTCTGAAAGGTTTGCTATGAAGGACCTTGGAGAGGCCAAGCAAATCTTAGGAATGTGAATCGATCGTGATAAGGTGGCAGGAAAGTTGTATCTTTCACAGGCTGAATACATAAAGAATGTCTTGAAGAGATTTAGTATGGAAGATGTAAAGCCAGTTCGGGTCCCGTTGAGAAGTCAGTTCAAGCTATCCAACAAGGACCCACCTAGTAGCGAAGAAGAGCGGACCTATATGCAAAACACTTCGTATGCTTCAGCAATTGGAAGTTTGATGTATGCCATGGTGTGTACAAGACCAGATATTGCACAGACGGTGGGAGTTGTTAGCCGGTTTATGGGCATTCCGGGTAAGCAGCATTGGGAGACAGTGAAGTGGATCCTAAGGTACTTGAGAGGTACTACTGAACAAACTTTGTGCTTTGAGGGCAAAAGCGTTGGGTTGGCAGGATATGTTGATGCAGACTTGGCATCAAATGATCTCGACAAAAGGAGGAGTACTAAAGGGTATGTGTTTACTTTTGGTGGTACAACAATCTCTTGGGCTTCTAAGTTGCAAAAGATCGTAGCTCAGTCCACTGCAGAAGCAGAGTACGTTGCAGTCACTGAGGCTAGCAAAGAAATGGTTTGGTTGCAGAGTCTGTCGTGTGAGTTGGGGAAGGAGCAAAAGGATAGTATTTTGTATAGTGATAGTCAGAGTGATATTCACTTGGCAAAGAATTCGACCTTTCACTCGAGGACGAAGCACATCGAGTTGAGGTATCATTATATTCGTTACCTCATTAAGAACAAGATCTTAAAGCTGATGAAGATCCGGGGAAGTGAGAATTCTGCTGACAAGTTGACTAAGGTTGTGACCTTAGAGAAGTTGAAGTTATGCATGACTTCAACTGGCCTTGGAAACTGAGCATAAGGCCCGACACTACTACCAGTGAGAGAGACCGTTGAAACGGATGAGACAAGTTACAGTTGGAGTCAGTCTCCAGGTGGAAGATTGTTGGGATTGTTGGAGCCTGAGTGAGACGGGTGTTGGGATTATATTGGAAAGTATGCTTTTACTTTGTATAATCAAACTAAATTTCGGTCTTATTTACTGAAATAAATTGTTTATCACTGATGCTTTAAATATCATCGAATGTTACATAATCCCACGAGTCCTCGGACTTGATTCCCGGATAAGACGAATCAGACCCATGGATATATGATGAGGCAATCCAAGACAAGGATGCGGTTTCTTGGCAAAAAGCAATGAAAGCCGAAATGAGTTCTATGGATCATAACAGAGTGTGGGAGCTAGTCGAACCACTTAATGGGGTCAAACCCATTGGTTGCAAATGGGTCAAGTGGGAGCCAACTATTAATCTAGTTATTAAAAGTTTGTAACTGTTCTTGTTTGTAACCTGCTTGAATGTGTTTAAATAATGACCCACCCCATGTGGCTTATTTAAACTGTTTTGAGATGTTGGCTGATGCATGTTCATATTTTTTTGAGATTTTAATATGAAACATGTGATCGAACCTTGTGATATATTTGTGCTTATGCATATTATTATTTATTTCAGTTCAGCATGTCGTACCCTTTTAATCCACTATTATTTTACTTAAAGTCAATAGAATAAGTATGGAAACTATATTGATTGGAAACGAAAAATTATAATTGTCCTAACTGCACAAAAGCACAAGTGGATTCTTGACACACCAAAATCAGATGAGCCAACTGACGAGTCAAAAATGCGGGACTCGTCAGATCACCTTGCGAGAGATGTCGTCGCTGAAAATGGTGGAGGGCAAACCCGTAAGGGATTACGTCCTCAAAATTGATGGCCCATCTGAACAAACTTGAGGTTCTGAGTGCAGATTATAATCTGGAGACTCAGATGAATTTGGTACTTCACTCTCTGCCCAAAAGTTTTTGAGCATTTTGGCCTCGCTAGCTGATTTGTTGCAAGCTTTGGTCTCGGCAGAGATGTTGATGGGGCACCAAACTCAAGCTTTGACGGCAAGTGGTCCGTCTTCATTTTCTAGGCCAAGGGATGGCAAGAAGAAGAAGGTGACCAAAAGCCATAAGCAATCAGACTCAACTGTTGCCAAGGGCAATGATAAGATGACGAATGCTGGTGGTGTCAAGGAAAATCCAAAGAGGAAGTGCTTAAGCTGCGGTGAAAGAGGACAATGGAGGTTTGCCTGTTCCAACCCCAAAAGGGACGGAAAGAAAGGTAATTCTCACGCACTAGTTGTTGAAACGTTGTTTAGCGGCATATACTTCTCATTCATGGGTAGTTGATACGGGATCTGCTGACCATGTATGTTTCACGTTACGGGGTCCCAGCTGACCAGACAACTTAGTGGGAGTGAGATCCTCATCACACTGGGCGATGCTACGAGAGTGGCAGCTAAAGAAGTGGGAGAAGTGCACCTGTTTTTTTTTTTAAAACAGAGTTTTAATTTTAAGAGACGTTCTTTATGTTCCCAGTTTTAGAAAGAATTCACTTTCAGTTTCTAAAATTCTGTTAATGGATACTTATTTTCTTTTAATAAGAATGACATCATTTCTTGAAATAATGAGTGTATCTGTTATGGGACATTGATGGACAATCTCTATACAATTAACTGTGCACACCACTCACGAAATGCATCCTATAACACATCAACTGTTTCCAATAAAAGAAAACGTTCATCAGACGTGAACGAGACACTTCTAAGGCATCTAAGATTTGGACATATTAATCCAAAGAGGATCCAAAGGTTGGTAGAAGACGGTTCACTGGAGTTTCTCCAAGTTGAACCAATTCCAACCTGTGAATCATGTTTGGAGGGTAAAATGACCAAGAGGGCATTCAGAGCCAAGGGGACTAGAGCCAAAGAAGTGTTAGAAATCGTTCACACAGACGTATGTGATCCAATGTCAACCAAAGCAAGAGGATGTTATGAGTATTTCGTCACTTTTATTGATGACTACTCAAGGTGCGGTTATATTTTCCTTATGAAGCATAAATCTGAGACCTTTGAGAAATTCAAAGAATTTAAGGCTCAAGCGAGAAATCATAGGAAAAAAATTATCAAGTCTCTACGATCCGATCGTGGAGGCGAGTACCTCAAATGATGAGTTTTGAACTACTTGTCGGATGAAGGGATTGTATCGGTACCGATCAAGAAACCCTCAACAAAACGGGGTTGTAGAGAGAAGAAACAGAACTCTTTTGGAAATGGTTAGATCAATGATGAGTTATGCGGATCTTCCCAAGTCATTCTGAGGTCATGCCTTGGAAACAATGACACATTCTCGAACTTGGTGCCATCCAAATCGGTTCCCAAAACTCCCAAAGAATTATGGATTTGGGTGCAAGCCCGGTTTGAGACACATGAAAATTTGGGGGTGTTGGACGTGTTGGACAAGGAAGCCGGAAAATTGGATCCTCGATCGTAATTAAGGTTGTTTGTAGGATACCCCAGGAACAAAAAAGGTGTATGTTCTATGGTCCGAAAGATCAAAAGGTGGTAATAAGCACCCACTTTAGATTTTTGGAAGAAGACTATATGAACGAAAAGAAGACCCGTGAGATTACCTTAAATGAGCTAAGGGGCTAACCTCATTGCTAACCCGTATAAGATGACATACCAAACGACACACTTTCACAACTGGAACCTCGTCAGTAGTGGGAGGGTTGTGAGATATACCCGAGAGATTCATGGGGATAGGAGAGTCCTCGGACTTGATTCCCTGATAAGACGAATCGCACCCATGGACATATGATGAGGCAATCCAAGACAAGGATGCGGTTTCTTGGCAAAAAAGCAATGAAAGCGAAAATGGGTTCTATGGATCATAACAGTGTGGGAGCTAGTCGAACCACTTAATGGGGTCAAACCCATTGGTTGCAAATGGGTATACAAGAGAAAAAAAAGAGGACCGGGGACGGGAAGGTGGAAACCTTCAAGGCAAGGCTTGTGGCGAAAGGTTATACTCGAAAAGAAGGGATCGACTATGAGGAAACCTTTTCACCAGTAATGCTCAAGTCCATCCGATTCTCTTGTCGATTCTTCTTAGCAAGATCTCGATTTTGAAATCGGCAAATGGATGTCAAGACAACTTTCCTTAACAGAAGTCTTGATGAAGAAATCTATATGCAACAACCCCAAGGCTTCATTGAAAAGGGCCAAGAACACCTAGTTTGTAAGCTCATGAAGTCCATTTACGGACACAAACAAGCATCCGGAGCTTGGAACCAATGTTTTGATCATGTTATAAAGTCTTATGGTTTGATCAAAACGAGTTCGAAAGTTGTGTGTACAAAAAAGCGTGTCGGAACTGCATTGGTATTCTTAGTACTATACGTAGATGACATTCTGCTCATCGGGAACGATGTAAAGGTGTTATCAGGCGTAAGGGCATGGCTTTCAAAAACAGTTTGATATGAAGGACTTAGGGGAAGCCGGGCACATCCTTGGGATCAAGATCACTCGAGATCGCAAGAAAAGGATGATAGGCTTATCGCAAGCTTCATACATAGACACTGTCTTGAAACGATTCAGCATGCAGGATTCCAAGAAAGGTTTCGTACCTTTCAGGCATGGAATCCATCTATCCAAGGAAATGTTCCCAGAGACACAAAAGGAGATAGATGACATGAAAGGCATTCATTATGCTTCGGCTGTCGGAAGCCTTATGTATGTAATGTAGTGCACGAGATCGGATATCTGCTCTGCCGTTGGCATGGTGGCAAGATATCAAAGTAACCCGGGGAAAGAACATTGGACGGCAGTTAAAAACATTAAGTCTAGAGGGGAGGGGTGAATAGACTTCAAAAACTTTTCGTGGATCAGATGTGATTTGCACGTATGTCTGATCAGAGTGCGAAGTGGATCAGTTTGGACTGATATCCGACTTACTGATTTGACAGGCAGATCAGTTTGACGTCTATCAATTTAACTGATGGTGCGGAAGATTAGTTAACCCGTGTGAAAACCAGTTTTACTCAACTAAAGATTCTGACCCCTGTCGTGCATTATCATCGTGCGACAGCCTTAAAGGTTAGGCATTTATAATAATTTGGATTCTATTCAGGTTGAAGCTGCTCGTTGTATCTTAATTTTCATCGCAACTGTTTTAAGAATCCGCTCGTAGTAATTATCTTCAAGGTTACCCTATCTGCTTGTTATATTAAGATTGATGAGTTTAATGAAGGATTAGATACAATTTTACCTAATTTATAACTAGAATTAATATTGATGCAAATGATATAATCTGTAAATTCGATTATGTAGTAGTAAATGGAAACGCCTCTTTATATGTGAGTACTCAATTCGATTCTCAAGATGTGCACTTAATTTAGAATTTACCTCATTTACTATTTGATTCTCAAGGTGAATACTCAATTAATTCTATAATATTATTGTAATACCGAGGTCCAGTTACACTTAATTCTGCTAATTTGATACGGATTTGCAAGGTGCAGCGAAATGGTTGTGTATTATATAATGATTATGCCACCAGGGATCTTGCTCGTGTGGGATTTTGATTTGAACAAGAATTTCCCTTTTCTAATATTGTGCAGTTCATTTTTATGCCTAATGTAATTAGATGCACTACAATATGTGTACAAGTAAAAGGTAGGCTGAATACACGACCAACCGAACGCAGTTATGTGAAATTACATTCTCTTCCCTCAAGAGTCATGATATATATCATAATATCATGATTGGACATACCTTTTTCTGTTATTAGCATACTGTATTTACATTTTGTCTTGGTCATAAAGCAAATTCTATCTTGTCTATGGGATGAGTTCATTCCTCCATAGTGGTTTGGAAGGATATTTATTGAAAGCTCATAACTTCGGGGTTATTGCAATCAAGAGGATTTCAAGGTCCGTCAATTTGTGTCTTGTGCATGAATTAGGAGGAGACTGTTGTCCACATCCATGCAAATTTTCTAACAGGTTATTGTCTGTACTTTTGAATAGTTTTAATGTAAATATAGAGCAATTTTCCTGTTTTGCTTCTTTTATTATACAGCTTATTGCGGTGGCTCCAGCTGCTCAGCTCGGATCAGTGTGGAGGTGCTCTATAATTACTTATTGCTGGCATATTCGATTAGAGAGGCCAATGAATACAATATTGGATTTATGAAGAACCCTGCTATGAATCTTAATTGCCTCCTCAAGCTGGGAATTTAGGCTACAATTTCTAAATCTGAAGGATACGTATGGTTTCATCAAAAGTGGAGGTTATTTCTCAATTCAAGGGGTGTATTCTTGGAAACTTTTTGTTCTAAGCTCGGAAATGGTTTGCCTTTGATGCAGAATTATTTGCAGTAAATTGAGAGATTATGGTAGCAACGGAGAAAGAGTAGAAGCAAGATTGGTTTGAAATTGATTCATTACACATGATCTATGTCTTTACCAGTAATGTCGCAGTAGTTCCATGGAGATGGAGAGATAGATGGCTGACTACAAGGCACTATGCAACTTCTACGACATATTTCTTTAGGCTCAGGTTATTAACACCCCCCATTTTAGTAAATGCACCGTGTGGATCAAAACACCCCCATCAGATTAATACACATCCTAATATATTTCCTAAATGACCCTATTTCAACTTTACGTTTCTTCTCTTTCTTTTCCCTAATTTTCTTTTACCCGCTGCCGCTGCAAACACCCCAAATCCATTTCTTCTGCATTCCTCCATAGCCAAAACCACCCCCAACCATCACCCATATTATTCTTCTGCTTACAACCGTTGCACACCCCACCCCCAACGCCGCTGCTATTAGCACCGCCGTCATCCCGCCCCAACCTTCCACCTCCGACGCCCACCCCCGTGTAAGTTTTAGAAATTCATCGATGCCTCCCACTTTCCTTCCCTTTTTTTGATTTTTTGCTTATGCATATGACCAGATCTGCCCTTTTTTTGCTTATAACCGGAGATGGTTGGTTTTGTTATTTTTTCTTATCCATTTTTTTTTTTTTTCGGAACTGGTTTTATGAAAAATATATAACCTTCAGATTTTTTTTTCGAAAATGTTATCTATTTTCGAATTTTTTTTTCCGAACATGTTGTCTATTTTCGAATTTTTTTTTCCGAAAACGTGACCCGTTTATTATTTACGAAATCTTTCCTTTTGTTCGATTTCTTTTCCCGAAAATTTACTTATTTTTTAATTTTTATTTCGAGAATATGCAAATTTTTCGAATAAAATTTATAATAATTTGGTTACATATTCTCAGTTTTGGATAGTCGGTCGGGTGCCACCGGCGGCGGCGGCGGTGGAATACAGCGGAAGCAAGGGGAAAGGAATGACAAGAAACTGGATCTTTATGTTCAGGACAATATAGTCTTTTTATGTTTAATTTTTTTTTTTTTTTAAATTAGGGGGTGTATTTCCTAAAGATGGCGGTGCTAATAACATGTGCCATTTCTTTACCCATGTTTAGATAAAATAGAAACACATTTGTATGATGGCCTAATAGAATTTCTAGTTAAAGTTAGGGCTTCTCTTATTTTTCAATGCAAGACATATGTAAGTGTACACATTAATGTAATATGTTTATTTTTTTCTATCCAATTTATTTTTTACTATTTTAATTCATCCAATTATTGTATGAGGAATGATATTTATTATTATAATATTTATTATTATTAAATTCACATAATTTTGGTATCGTGAATATAATTAGAATTGGTAATTTTAGAACATCTAACATGACACTATATAATGTATTACAGTATCAATTAATAGTTGAAAACCGATAGTTTATAAAGTGTAGTATAAGCCACCTTCTCACCACAATTAAAAATGTCATAACAAGCTATTACCTATTATTACACTAGATTAAAGGACACTTTATACAAATGTCATAATAGACAAAATGTATTAATAAGTGCCCTACAATTACACTTATAAATGTCATGAAAGCTTATTTTTCTTGTAGTGCGATCATGGAAAAAAAAACGTTTGGCAAGAATGTTCAATAATGCTCGTGTTTTTCTCCATTGAAATACGTACGTTTGTGATTGATATCGCAAGGATGGGAGTCCCTCGTCGTGCCCAATATACATATATAATTTTCAACTTTCTAAATATAAAACTAAGTTAGATTGCAACCCTTTTTTTTGAAGTGTTTATTGTTTATTTGTGGTGTTTTAAGAATATGATTGTAGCTTGGACAAATAAAAGGTTTGGATAGGATAGTAGGATCAAGTTTATTTTCAAATTATGCGAATTCAAAAATTCGCACCTTGTTTATGAAATTTTGTTGAAATTTTTTTTTTTAAATTTTTAGTAGAGTTTGGAAATTTTTTCTGATTATTTTGTTTTTTTTCGAAAATTTATTCCGAAAACATTCAGTTTATTTCAAAATATTATTTCCGATTGTTTTTCTCGAAATTTTTTGATAATTTCATAATACTTTTTCGAGAAATCATGAAATTTTTGAATTTTTTTTTTCTCGAAAATCAATAAAAAAAATCGGCAAATCAGTTCCGAATTTTTAAATCGTGAATTTTGTTAATTCCGTGGCAGATTTAGGTGGCAACAATGATAGCAACGCCGACCGGAGACTTGTGTAGGAGACTAGAAATAGTTTCTTCCTTTAAGGGGTGTGTGCTTTAATTTTTTCTTTTTGATAAAATAAAGGGTTAAAATACATAAGTGTAATTTAGAAAATAAATTAGTGATGTGCTAATCTTATAAGGGGTGAAATAATCTAAGTGGTGTATTTCCTAAAAACAGGGGTGCTAATAAGTGATTCACATGTATGCACTACAAATAACTTGTCCAGCTGCATTTCATTTTTAAGAAGGATATTATTTTTTAATTTGTTTAATTATCAATTGAACTGGAATGTCCTTTATTTTTATATTTTTAAATATTTTTAGACAAATTGCTTTTTGATTTTACATTGCGAGATCTAATTTTTTAATCAATTTTAGAAATGAACAATTTACAGCCTGACACATTCATGTCTAAAATTTTCGTATGATATGATTCGTATTATATTCGACTGATTTTTTTGCATATATTATTAATTTTTATTTTCTTTTTTCAGTTCCACACATATCCTACAGTTTAAAGATAGATATTACAACCAACAAAATTATTGAAAGAGCATCTCCAAAATCATCTTAGCTAAAACACATGTGGGCACACAAGCATGTGATAAACTCGTGTCCCATTCCCATCAAATGAAACCAGTAATCACGTGCGTAACACAATAATTTTAACAAAATCAACGAATCAATGATAACATCGACAATTAATGGGCTAAAATTTTGTAGCATATACGGATTGATTTTTTTTTTTTTTTTTTTTACGGATTGATTTAGAACCACGATTATATGATATTATGGATATGGACATATGATCGTATAATTTATCTCATATTACTTGTGAAAGTAGTGTGGATATCAAATGTCCTATACAAAAAAAACTTTTGCTTACACCAATCAAGTATATCTTTTATGAACCCGAGTTCATAATAAATTTTATCACTGATATGAACAGACAATATTATGTTATGTTTTTGCACGAATTTAAATGTGGTAGCTGTTTATTTCTACTATATTACTAAAATAGATAACTTTTTATAAGTAAAAGTAATGACATTTGATATAATTTTGAAATATTGAGAGGGGTAATTGAAAATAGTGTAATTACTTTATTTTATCTTTTATGGAAATGAGTAAACAAGTTTAGGACGGACAATTTGGAAAAAATTGTAAATAAATTTGGGTGGACCTCTTGAAAAAATGGGTAAATTAAGTTTGTGACAGATGTAATATCATTTTTATGCATAAACAAAAGCACACTTGACAATATATAAGACTATGTACAAAGTTGTATAAATCAACATTCACCAATTTTAAAGTGTTAAAGTGTCATGTCCGACTTATGCTCACATTACAGTATTTTTTTTAATGAATAAAAGAGCTATATTAATAAAAAAATGTAAAATATGTCAAACTTTTGGGGTATGTTTGTTTTGGGCTTATAGTGGGCGGAGGAAATTCTGGACTTTGAAATCTAGGATTTTAAAATCCTAATGAATAGTAAAATTGTATGTTTGTTTTGAGATTTTATATGGTAGGATTATATTTTTATTTTTTTTTGACAGGGGGTAGGATTATATAGGATTGTAAAAAAATTGATTGATTTGTATTATTATATTATTATAATAATTATTGAATGATTGAGTATTGTGTTGGAAATTGTGTAAAAGTGATAATATTATTATTAATGGGAATAAGTGCAGATGCAGGGTTTAGGTTATATTTTAAATTGGATTTTGAAATTCTGATTTTAGTATTGTATTAAATAGATAGGTGGAATTGTAAAATCTGGAATAGTCTCGAAACAAACCTACCCTTGTAGAGTCGCCCACTTGCTATGCTACACTTGTCTCCATCAGCTTACAAAACACGTCTCTGGAATATATATGGAGGGCCTTTAATTTATTTTAGGACTACTGAGGCCCACACTTTAATGGCTACAGAAAAGGGACCCAACTAGGGTGGCCCAACAAGGCCCAGACCACCAACTTTTCACATTTTCACCATGTGACTTGATCCTCCTTCCATGCAACCTCATCTAATTTCATTTTATTTATAAATACTATCAACTAAATTTTTTGAAACTCATTATGCATTCAAATTATAAAATATGCACGTCTTGTATAAAATAATCAAGTCTCAAGAGTATAAATATTATAATGAGTACGTTTCTCGTGCACTTATTGAAAACAAGTTCCATATATCAATGTAACGAAAATATATATATAAAAAAAATGTATTTAAATTGCACGTGCATATAAGATCTTGCCAATTATAATAATAAAAATAGAGAGGATCAAATATTCATTTTACCTACCTAAAAATGTTTCTTTTAAAAGAAGAAAGAAACTCTTTCTTGTGAAAAAAGCCAGATTAGTACAAGGTGGGCCAGGCCCAATATTAGGTTCAATTATTCCTGTGTGTACATATATTGTGGGCCATTAGACCCTAATTTTCCTCTTCAATTTCCAATCCAACAAAATGGTCAGCGTTGCAGATCTTCTTTAGCATTTCAGAATTCAGTACCTCTTCTCCAGTTCTCTTCCATCACAGTCAATTTACTTTAATAACCTTGGTCATTGCCTCATTGGTCTCTTTCCCATTTCCTATACTCATGTAATAATTCAGAACTCGTACTTATATAAATATACACAAAATACTGCACTCCAATTATACGCGTATTTAATCTTCTAATTCTTTGTTTGGATTTTTTTTTTTTTTTTTATAATCAAATGGCCATGTTCTTGCTTTATGTAAATAATTGGAGGCATAAGGGCCAAATGAACGTGACTCCATTATATGCTTTTATAAAGATGCTTCTAATCTAGATTGTTACTATTCAATAGTTTTATGTCGGCCCTTGGATGAAAAAGGTTGCTATTTTTTCATAAACTGAAAAGAACATGAGCAATCACATGAATGAATTGATAATTCAGGGAAAAAAATGTATTTCCAGTTTGTAAAGGAAAGGTTATGGCCCTCTCCTTTTTCATTGATAAAGAGAGTTCAATTTATAATAAAAGCCGAAAAAATAGTAAATAATGTTATCCAGCTGGAAAAAGATTAAACACATGATTAGATCATATAATTTTTAGCACACAAATCTCCACTAGAAATGGAGAGATAGTTTTCACATCCCAATATCTACAACTATCATCATAATCATCATCAAGATCATACACAAAGTGAAAAAGATATGAAAACAATGGTTAATGGGACCCAAATACTGATTATACCAACTCATATGCGATGGTGTTGCAGCTGCAACAGCCTCGAGTAGGCCCCGTCCGGCCGGCTAATCAGCTCGGAGTGGCTACCTTGCTCTACGATCCGTCCATCTTGGACCACGCCGATGCTATCCACATGTCGTATGGTGGATAACCGGTGGGCTATGAGGACGGTTGTTCGGTTTCTCATTAGCCTCTCGAGTGCTTCCTGTAGGACGCATTCGGACTCTGCATCGAGAGCGCTCGTTGCCTCGTCGAGTAGAAGGATCGAAGGGTCCTTTAGGACCGCTCTGGCGATAGCGATTCGTTGTTTTTGTCCTCCGGATAACTGCACGCCTCGTTCCCCGACGGGTGTTTTGTATCCTTCGGGAAGTCCACTTATGAACGTGTGCACGTTCGCCGCTCGTGCGGCTTCGATCACCTCGGCTTCGTTCGCCCCGTCTTTTCCGTAGGCGATGTTGTCGAAAATGCTGGCTGCGAAAAGGGCCGGCTCTTGCTGAACTAGACCGATTTTGAGGCGAAGGGACTTCAAGTTCAATCTCCTTATATCTTTTCCATCAATCATAACCTTCCCGCCAATCGGGTCGTAAAACCGCTCGATCAACGCAATCACGGAGCTTTTTCCTGACCCGCTCGCCCCGACGAGCGCCTGGCTCTGCCCGGCCCGGATCCGTATGCTTAGGTCTTTGAACACCATGACATCCGGTCGGGACAGGTAAGCAAAGTCGACATGGCGTAGCTCGATATCACCACGGACCGATTCAACGAGCTCCGCTTCGGGATCATCCGGGTCGATCCTTGTCGAGCGGTCGAGAATCGAGAAAACGGACCCGACGGCTTCTCCGCCTCGGATGATCTCGGGGGCAAGGCTAACTGTTTCAGCAACTGAATTTGCTGTGATTACTAGGACAACAAACACCTTGATGACTTTCGAGAAGGTGGAGGCGCCTTTGCTTACGAGGTGGGCTCCGTACCATAAAATGAGGGCTTCAGACCCGTAAAGAGCCAGCTGAGAAAGCCCGAACAGAAAACCGGAAGACTGACTGCGATGAAGACTACGCTGCTGTGGGACCCGGAGCTCGTGGCAGAACAAAGAAAGGATCTTTTCCTGAGCATTGAACGCAGCGACGGTTCTGATGTTGCTCACTCCTTCCCCTGCAATCATGCTTGTTTTTGCATGTGCTTTTGCTGTGTCTCCTGCAAACCCTTTGAGAGACAGTTGCTGAAACATGCCAAAAAAGCCATAAATTATGACTTCCAACTTATATGCATCAATTGAAAATGTTAAACAAAATAACATCATATGTTCATCTTATACTAACAATTAAAAGCTTTGAATCCACTTATGTTGCTCAAGGTATACAAATTATGTCTTAATTTTATCGGCTTTCCCGATAATTATGCACAATTAACTCATTGACTATAGTACTACAGTTCAAACTTCTGTTTGAAAAGAGAATATACATAAAGATACAATCTTGAAATCTTTCCTTTTTTTATTTTGAAAAAAAGTGATCACGTGATAAGAATCTCTGGCAAGCCTGCCATGAATTATGTGATGCGAGTGGATGAAAAACAGAGGGCACCCATATTCAAAGAGTGCCAGTTTTCCAGCAATAAGAGGTCTTGGGTCCCAAAAATATCAGACAACAAACTGATGCTCACTGCTAATATTTATTGTCAGATGGAGTTAAAAAAGCTTTACTGCTTTAGTCCATAAACAGTTAAAGTTAACAGTAATATACAGGCATAAGGATGTGCAGAATTCAACCCACTCTGCTAATCCCATATGCCCACATATGACTCAGATAAGAAACCTGCTATTTTTTCAGTTTCTTGGGAGTTGATCATCAATAATATAGGTGTGTGTATATATCGAAAGAATTTCGTCTCATTTAAAAACTTCGAACTTGTAGAGAGGGTCGGGAATCAATTCATTTATTTAATTTCCCTCAACACTCCCCCTCACTCGCGGACCGAATCATTGTCTCTACCCTCTGGGGAGGAGGCCCAACGAGTGGACACTTTAAATGGGTGGAGTGCTTCCACAGGAATCGAACCCAAAATCTGGGCTGGGCGAGCCTAAGCTCGATACTACGAAAAAAATTTCGCCTCATCTAAAAAAAAAAAAAAAGTTTCGAACTTGGATAGAGATTTTAATCAATTCATTTATTTAATTTCCCTCAACATATATTATTCTGTTATTATTATTTTTTTTTGTTTCACACTATGCGAGTTTCAAGGAGGTGGATTTAATGGAGGCACGTGCAGAGCGTGCCATGTTTGTATTTACACTCTTTGTCTTGTAATGTCAAGAATACTGAACTTGGATTCCAATATTCAAACTGACACACTTGGAGTATATGTTTTGAAATTACCATTGTACCCTTGTCATAGAAGGGGAAAAAATGTGACTTTTGTTTATGAAGAGTGAGGGATTTTACCTGAGCAAAGTTAGCTAGGACAAGAAGAGGGAATGTAGCCAATATGAGTAGTGAAACCCTCCATTCAACTATGAAGGCAACAATGAAAGAAGTGAGAAGTGATGTCATGTTTTGCAATATCACCGAAATCCTCTCAGCGATTGCCGATTTCACATCGGCCGCGTCCGTAGCTAGACGTGCTGCTAGGAGGCTCGAATTGTTCTCCTCCTCGTCGAACCAGGCAACTTCATTCCTCAAAATTGCTGAAATAAAACCGAATGATCAATATTGATATTAATATTTTTATAAACACGAAATTGGCTATTATGAGATGATTTTTGTACCTGCAAGCATCATCCTCCTTACTCTGGTAGTAAGATTCTCACCCATAATACTGAAGAAGTAATGCTGAATCAAATACGCAGCGACGGCGTATAAACCGGCACCAATGTAGATAAAAACGTACTCCTTCGTTTTTCGTTCCATAGCAGCGGGGTTGCGATAGTAGAACACCTCGATCATATTACTCATCACGATAGCAAATGTCGGCCCGATGAAGCCCGAAAGAACGGACCCCACGGCTCCCATTATCGAGTACGGCCACTCGGGAGCATTAAGCTTGAGCAAACGGCAGAAGTACCCGGCGGGGGCTGGGTTTTTTCGATCCGTTTCAGCATTCGAAACCATCTCAATACGACCATCAGCACCCGTGCTGTAAGAATAGCTCAGGTTTCGTAAACTCCCAGATCGGAGGCTAAGAGACTTTGTCGACAACGAGTGGCTCAGACGGGTCGAGCGGTTGCGACGGGTTGAAGGGTTCGAGAGATCTCGGTTCCCAATCATTTCTTGGAATCGTATCAAGGATGCGTATGCGCCAGGTTTGGAAATTAGTTCTTCGTGAGTTCCGGTTTCGACAACTTGTCCTTGCTGGATCACTGCAATGGAGTCGACGTTTCTGATTGTTGATAGACGGTGCGCTATAACGACAGTGGTTCTCCCGATCATTAGACGATCTAAAGCCTCCTGAACAATGCTCTCTGAACCTGCATCGAGCGCACTAGTGGCTTCGTCTAGAAGAAGTATCTTTGGGTCTTTCAGCATTGCCCTTGCGATTGCTATTCTCTGCTTCTGGCCCCCGGAAAGTTGGACCCCACGTTCTCCGACCTGGATATCAAGTTCCAATTGTAAATAATATTACTTTTTTTAATAAACTAGCTAATACTTTTTAATATAACAACAGATACTTCTTAGTGAAGCAACTGATACCTTTTAAAAATACACAACAGCCGCATGGTGCATACAAGTTTTTGTCATAATTATATCAATAAATGATAAATAAATTGCAAATAAAACTAACCTGAGTGTTGTATCCATTAGGAAGCAAGGTGATAAAGCTATGAGCATTAGCAGCAGAGGAAGCCGCCTCGACTTCAGCCATGGTTGCATCAGGCTTTCCATACAGAATGTTCTCAAGTATCGTGGTTGCAAAGAGGGCGGTTCTTGGTTCACCAAACCGATCTGATTACGCAACCATCTCAGCTGTAGTGTCTTGATGTCCACATCGTCGAGCAAAATTTCTCCTGTCCATTTTATCAACATTAATATCATTTAGTGTGAAAATCAAGAATCATACAGGTTAAGTCTAGGACAAATGAGTCTTTCCATTACCCTGATTCGGATCATAAAATCTTTCCATCAATGAGATGACGGTGCTTTTCCCTGAACCGCTACCACCAACTACAGCCACCGTTTTCCCAGCAGGGAAGAAAATCGAGAAGTCTCTGAAAATGATGACATCAGGTCTAGATGGATAGCTAAAAGTAACATTTTTGAACTCAATGTTCCCTTTGATGTCACTCAAGCACTTAACGTCCGAAGCATCGTGAAGAATAGTGGGTTTTTGCTTGATTATTTCCATTAGCTTGAATCCAGCGGCTTTACCTTTGCTGAACGCGCCAAGATTAGAAAATGACTGACCTAAGCTCCTGTAGAAATCAATCAAATTATCAGAACCATGGATACTGTAGTTAAATGACTTGACGTAATCGAGCAATATATCTTACATTCCACCAACAATAGCAGAGAAAATAGCAGTAAAGGCCTTGCCACCATCAGTTTGCCCGTTTCTGATAAAAACACCAGCATACCAGAAAACGAGAGCCCATGACATACATGCTATACCATATGTACACCCTAATCCTAGCCCTTTAGCCATTCCAGCCTTATATCCCAGCTTCAACGTATTTTGGATTAAATCTGAATATGCACCGAGGGCTTTGCTCTCACCAACGTATGAGTAAACCGTCCTAACTTGTGCAATCGACTGCATGAAATAAGAGTATTAGTCCAAAAATGTGATTCCATGCACTTAATTTTTTTGTGCAATTCTTCATAAAAAATTGTAGCCAAGTTATACTTCCTAATAAAAAGGAGTTAAGCAACTGGTTTGAAACTATCACTTTATAGGAAACAAACTAATACTTTTTATTAAAACAACTAATACTATCAAACTAAGTATGTTTTAATAAAACAAGTAGTACTATTTAAAAATACACACAAAATGCAAATTAGTTGCACAATGGAGAGTGAGACTTTCAACTGGAAAAGAGAAAAGTGGCATGAAAACAGGAAAGGAAAGAGCCTTTAAAGCTACAAATGTTAAGGCATTATTGCATCTGTACTAGGGTATAATAATAAGGGTCATTCAGGCTCTAATGAGACTTCTAAAGCAAGATTTCCAAGCACTACAATTTCCAATTATAAGAAATAAAAAGCAATCATTTTGCCCCAAGCTCACCTGCTCAGCAATTATACCAGCATTAGCATAGGATTCGCGACTCTTGGATGTTAATCCGGTGAGAGTATACGCATATAAACCCCCGGCAAACGCAATCCCCGGAATCACAGCCACACTGAGTAGAGCCAGCCTCCATGCTGATACGAAACCAACCACCAATCCCGCCAAAAATGTCGAAAGATAATGTATGAAATTACCAACCTAGATCACCAAACACACAATAAACTCAGTAAAAATAAATAACTACAACTTTTTAACCCCTATTAGATTATACCATCAGAAAAAATAGTTGTAATCAATGCAGTTGAGATTTCCTATTCTGTCAATAAATGAATAACACGAATGAGAAAGAGATTGATATAATAAACCTTTTCACTAATGGCATCTTGCACGAGCAGAGTATCCGTAGATACACTAAAAACAATATCCCCTGTTCTTGCATCAGTATCAAAAAATCCTACATCCTGCTTCAACACAGCCTCTAAATACTTCTTTCTCAATGTACCAACTTGCCTCTCACCAGAGTACATCCAACATGCAATTTCTGATTATCCATACAATAAACAACAATTTGTTCAAATTTTTAATCAAATTTGGCGAAAAGGACCAAAGTTATGAAGGGAAACATTAAATTCTGAAGAATCAGCATTGATGGAGATGTGTGATGGGATAATATAAAATAGGAAAAAAATTTGGGATATTGACAGGTGAATAGGATCAAGACAAGGGGCCGGTCCACGGACCACGTGCAACTGATCCGTATTGAACTGGCTAAACAAAATACCAAGAAAATGAAAAAAATAATCTAATTTTTAATACACACTAAATTAAATCAAGAAAAAGATTTAAAAATTTAAATGAAAAAATTGCAGATCACAAATCTAACCTGCGTAGGATGAAAAGCACACCACAAGTCCAAGATACACGAAATACAGAGCATACTGCATCAAATAACCAAAAAATTCAGATCTGAATAATTCAAACTTGAAAGCTGTTAACAAATAAATGCATAATGTAACAAGACAATGACCTTGGAAACTTCATTCGTCATCTTCTGCAAATCCATTTGATTTTTGCCAAAACCGTTTACCATTTCCCCGAAAAGCAGAAAGAAAACAGGCATTGAAGACCCGTGGATTATGGCACCTATGCTGCCGGCTACCATCAAAACGACGTCGTATCTATCAGCAAAAGAAAACAGCTGATAAAACGGCAGGCTCTGCTCTTTCTTCTTCTCTGCCTCCGGCATTGCTTTCCCATCGATCGCCTCCGCCATTTCTCGCCGGAAAAATCGGTCTTTAAAGTTGGGGCGGTGAAAAAAACAGAAAAAGCAGCTACCTTTAAGTCACTGCAGGAAAACCCACCTCAGAAAATGATAGGATTGATTGTGAATAAGCGACGCATGCTCAAATTCCTGCTGGGTTTTTCAATTTCCAGCATATCGTAGCAGGGTTATGAGAATCTTGAAAAACAGGGGATCTATAAAAATGGGAGTGGAGTAAGTTGACACTGAAGTGTACTCAACGCTTTTGAGTGCGTGTTTGTGCGTGAGAGAGAGAGAGGGGAGTTGCCGGAAAGAGAGAAGAGTTGGAGCAGATGGAATCAATTAGTAAGACTTGTGGTCAAACTATGTTGAGAGAGAGAGAGAGTGAGAAAAGAGTTGTTGAGTTAGTTTACTTATATAGAGTGAGAGGGGGGGGGGGGGGGGTGGGGGTGGGGGGGTGTATTCAATTTAACTATGGTTTTGTAAAATGGGTCTTGTCAGGGTTAAAGGGAATCTGAATAACTCTTTCTCTGCGACATTGATATGTGTGTGAAAAATATGATTATTTTACCTCACTGTCAAAATCTCTGAGTGGCTCTGGGTATTTTTAATTTTTAGGAATAGGAAAGAATTTTTTGGGTAAGGAGAAAAAGAAATGTTTATTTATAGGGTAATATTTTTCTTGTAAAATTGATTTAGTAATAATGTTTAGAATGATTATATATTTGGTCGGCAATGATGGAAGGGAAAGCGGGAGAAGCATGCGTCTTTTTTTCATCGTTGGAAATTAGGGTGGGTTTGCAAACTTTTTTTTTTTTTAAGCTGTTAAATTCATTTTTTTTAAAGTAGAAATCAAACAGAGTGTGTTTTAGTTACTATATATGATCCCACTAAATTTATTTGCGGTTGGTGGTTTTTTTTAAATCGGACCGTGGTTCAATCCGGTGATATAATATATCCTATGTAACATATAAAAAAAAATTCTAAGACTTTTATAAAAATTTCTAATATTATATTAAAAAAACATAAGAGGATTTAGTCATTAATGTAGATAACAAAAATAGATTTATATGTATATAATAGAATAATAGTCATGAAATACAATTTAAATTCTCAAACAATTTTAATCATATCCTCTTCATCTATTTCACCTAAAAATTCAATCATTTTATTTATACATTCCTCCATCTCTTCCAAAGGATGCACTTCATTTTTCATCAAGCTCCTTCAATGATTCTTCCATTTGGTATCTTACATCATGGGTTACTTTTTTGCACGAGCAATATCCCCTTCCGACCAACTAGGTGTTTCTTCATCCTATTGATTCCCCTCCTTTCCAAGTATTGTTGCATTATAAAACAAGTCCAACTTTTCTTTCTATCAACTCTTATTCTCTTTAAAATGATTAGAATCTTTTTTTCGAATGAAATTGATGATTGAGTTGAACAACTTGAACTTACTTGAAGCATTAGATTGTTGACCACTTGACGAGGAATCCATCTGAAACAATAGTGATAAGATATTAAATTTTACTCATAAATCATAATCTGCAATTATAAACAACTTATGTTTTCATCACAATTTGCAATTATAAACAACTTAATGAATGCTTAGAGTGTATAGTACTATATAAGTAAGATATTTTTGTAAATTTAACATTTATTAATACGAAATTTAGTGACAACAGCTGAAAGAGATAATTAATCATATGGAATAATCAATTTCAAGGGGAAAGCAGAAAGAAGAGCTATTATATATTATACTGCTTTCATTATCATTAATAAGAAATATAAACAGGAAAACTAAAAGGAAAAGATATTGCTGCCCAACTCAATTAGCAAACTCCAAACTGAACAAGTATAGAACAATTCACATGGAACGACAATAAAACAACCTACATGTTCCCGTAAAATAACTGTTGTCTTTTAAAAATGTTTTTTTGAATTACACGGTGCATTTAGCTCAAAAAAAACTATTCTAGTGATAAATTTGATCCTGACATTTATCACGGCCAAATTGAATGCATATATTTCAGTTGGAAGAATTGAGTAAAACTAGGCTAAGATCATCATTTGAACCATAATTGATTCTGTTGTTATTAACAGTAAAGAAGAGGGAGTAAAATCAAGTTGTCGGATTTGAGTCCGGAGCCACGTGGCATGCGCTTATAACTTTGCTTGAAATTAATTTCGTGAAGATTAAGTCTAGTGTGAAAATTTTTATGTATGAAAATCTATAAAATTATTCTAAATCAATTATCTATACCATAAATACTAAATAATGAACCCTAAATTATGACATATTCGGTAATGAACCATGAACCACTTGGTAGGAAGTAAAACCAATGAACCACTCAATTTTGTCTTACTTTCATCAATTATAAAATTTAATTGTAAATAAAAGTTTTTTCATTTATGAAAATTTTCATACTAGACTTTGTCTTTTGTCTTTCGTGAAATGTCATGTGAAGCAAAAGGTATTAAATCTTTTAATATGAGTCGTGATATGTATGGGCTTAGTACATGGGAGGTCAATACAATCCATGACATTTTGTACGTAGATGAATTTGACAAAAGATTAAAAAATAAAAAATTCGAACATAATGGTAACTATTTTATTCACGGTGCAACGTTTAGCAATCTCTTTGGTTAGTTTTCATGAAAATCTTTGAAAATATGGGTTTGGTATTTTATTCAAACTTCAAAGTGGTTTTTATAATGATAACTGACAATATTCTTCCACAAATTTCTATTGAATTATCTTTGATGGTGATTTAGGTGGGAAAAGTTTGATCGTAAACTTGGTTGATTGAAAGACACGTATCCAAGAAATTAAAAAATCAAATAATAAATCAATTTGTGTATAAATACCCATCTTATGACCGTATGACTAAACATGCTCACGGTTCCGGAACCGCCGGTTCCAAAATTCTGGAAGGGGGAACCGGAACCGAACCGTGGCCAAGGCGGTTTCGTTTTCTCGAACCCATGTTTTCGATTCGAACGGTTTTTATTTTTTTTTTTTTTTTTTTTCATATATTTTTTCTTGTGTTTCTTAGTTTTTTGGATCTAAAATTTGAAGGAATGTATAGATAGATCATGAAATTGGACATTGTTATTGTTAATATGATAATTTAAATTGAAGATTACATTAATAGTTGAACTATTATAAATTAGTAGTTATTACAAAGTAATTGAACTATTACAAATTAGTAATTCTAACTTAAAATAAGTTAATAATCTACTATTACAAATTAATTGAACTATTACAAATTACAAAGTGAACTATATCGAATTACTAATTACAAATACAACTTAAAATTTTAAACTTTACAAAATAAATTTGGGGGAGGGGGGGATTTAAAGAAATTGGACTTGAGGTTAAATTTAAGAAATAAACTTAGAAATTCTAAGTTTGAAACTTAAAATTAAGTTGACTACGTATCCAAATAGGAATCAAAGTCCACGTAGTTCTCTTACCTCAAACTTACCTCGTTGATTTGGATCGATTAGATTCTTCATGCATCACTTCCGGTGGTAGTTTCTTCGGAGCTATATTGATCATCATTATCAATTAATTCTTGACTTCTCTTTTCGGCTCTTACCCAATCATCAAGCAAGCATTGGTTTTCCACATTTTCAACGGTCATATTCGATCTCGTTGCATCCAAAGTGTAGCCTCCCAAACTAAAAGCTTGTTCAACGGCAACGGTTGAGGCGGGAGATGCAAAAATTTCTCTTGCTAGCATTGACAATATTGGATAGATATTTTTCATCCTCGACCACCGCTTTAGTATATTAAAAGTAGTGTTGTCTTCATCTTCATCAAGCCGAACAAATGTAGAGGATAAATAATGATCAAGTTAAGTAATAAGGGTTAGAAGTAGATCTTGGGCGCGTTTTTTAAACGCTCATCATAAAAAATTCGTTAATATATCTTCATATTGACTCATAGAAGAGTCACCACCAAAATTTGCTTCAAAACCGGGACCACTATATTCTCTAAATAAAGACATTAAAGTAACTTTAATCCGATTACCAATCTCTTCCGGATTAGGATATACATCATCTTCACCCATGACCATATGTCTATTAGGAAATAAATAATTATAATACATATTTAACAACATTATTAATCCATCAAATCTTACTCTATGATCAAACACTTTAGCAACCAAGAATAGATCGGGAATATTTGTAAAATATTTTTTCCATTTTTGCATCATAGAGAAAGTAGCACCACTTAATAAAGGATTTGTAATATTTTCATTTAACACATGAGCAACTTTAATGCAATAATCAAGCTAAAATTACTAGTAGGATAATAAACACCGGATAACACTTTTGTGGAATCATTAAAAATTCCCAAAATTTTACACAAAGAAGTGCATGAATCCCAATATTGAGGATATAAACGAATACCACAATTTTCTTGAGTAAAAAATGTACATAAAGCGTCTTTATAATCCATAGACTCCTTTAACAATTTATACGTGGAATTCCAACGAGTTGACACATCAAGAGAAATTTTTTTGGGATGCATATTGTATGTTCTACAAAAAACTTTCCATTTTTTCAACAATTTTGAATGTCTCGACATATAATAAATAGCGGATCTAATAGGACCAACTTGTTCTTTCAAAGCATCTAAACCATCTTGAACACATAAATTTAAAATATGACACATACATCTAACATGAAAAAAAATTCCACCAAGATATGGTTGAGAAATATTTCTAAGATCTTCAATAGTAGTCGTATTTGCACTAGCATTATCAAGACCAATAGAAAATATTTTTTTAGTAAGAGCATACTCATTTAAAATATCATGCAATGTATCTCTAATATTAACGGCATTGTGTTCCGTATCAAAATCTCTATAAGCAATCAATCTTTGGTTAAGAGTCCACGAATCATCAATCCAAGTGCATGTAACTCCTATATAACTATGCTTTTGAAAATTATCACTCCAAATATCCGCACATATACAAACTTTAACATTTAAATCGGCAAATAGATTAATCAAAGTAAATTTATACTCATAAACAACTTTAGCAACATCACAAGTAGTAGTATGACGTGAAACTTTTTTTGCCGCGGGTTGAAGACCAAGGTTAACAAAATCATTCCAAAAGGAATTATCGGCAAATTGAAAAGGAAGGTGTTGTGTGCACACAAATTTAGCTAACAATTTTCTATATTTCATTTGATCAAATGTAAATAGAGAAGTGGGGTTACTTACCTCGCCTTGAACTCCACCACCGCCACCGGTTGGCGTAAATCCACGGTTGTGCTTGGTTTGAACTAATTCCAACTCTATCCCGGTGAATTTTTTTTCAAATGCTTCTCGAATGTCCATATCCCTCTCCTTTGACAAAAGAATATATTTTCTCACAATAGTTGCAATGAACTTTAATAGTACCATCCTCGTTGATCACTTTTTTAAAGTGACGTGCAAAAATATCCGACTTAAGTTGAGCTCGACTTGGAGTTGGGGTTGGAGTTGGCTCGGCATTGGAGTCGGTTGGGTGGTTTTGACTTTCTTGAGTAGGACGTCGTGGTATAGCATCATCTTCTTGAGAGGATTCTCATATAACCGACCAAGTGTGGCCTCAATATCATCTAACCTCCACTTTCGATCGGTGCTTGGTGGTTGTGGTCGTGGAAGACGAACGGAAGAGGTGGAAGAAGCTTTGCCTTTACCCTTGTTGCTTTGATGGCTTTCCATAATATGTAAGTGTATATGTAAATAATATATAGTATAGTGTAATATATAGTGTATATAATATATAGTGTAGTATAATATGTAGTGTAGTGTAATATATAGTTTAGTGTAATATACTAATATATAAATTATAGTGTAGTGTAGTGTATGTAATATGTAAGTAATGTAAATAATATGTAAATAATAAACTTTGAGAATTGAGTGAGAGTTGAGAGAGATGAGAAGAAAGTAATGAGTTAAATCACTTTGGGGTGAATTTTGGAGTGGAATGAGGTGGTATTTATAGATGAAATCTTGAAAGAAAAAAAAAAAAGCGATTAAAACAATTTTTCGAACCGAAACCCGCGGTTCGATATTTGCTATTTAATCTCAATCGTTGGATCTCAACAGCTCTTTAATATGAGCCGTTGGATCTCAACGGCTAAAATTTTCAAATTGGAGCGGTTTCCGGTTCGAACCGGCGGTTTTGACGAATAATTGCCGGTTCCGGTTCGAACCGGCGGTTCCCGATTCTGGTTTTGCTAGAACCAAAATCAAACTGTAGGTTTTACGGTTTCGGTTCAGTTCCGGAACCGGAACCGCGGAACCGGCAGTTCCGGTTCGGTTTGAGCATGTCTACATATGACATGCGTCTCTATCAAGACCTCCACCATTCATCATGAGCATGAATACAAAGCTAGCTATTTATAGAGTGATGCTAAATGCACATACCATGGACTTGATTGGGGTCAACCTCGGACGTGTCTATCGCGCAATGTGCACGACAACAACATTTTTGTCGCTCAACGATTCTTGCCGTCTCTGAGAATCATCGTCATGAACGCGAATCGACTTTTTTTTTTATTTTATTTTTTGAAATTTTAATGATTTTTGTATATTAAATATTGATTAATAATTTATTTTTTTATCTTAAATCAATTTTATATATACTTAAGTGTAAATTATTTTTTATATTAAGTAGAGATTTGATCTATTTCAAAAGTAGTGTTATCTTAAGTGCTATTAATATTTTTATGTATACTAATTAATGATTTAAGATAGTTAATTATTAATTAATTAAGTATAAATATGTAGTTATTTTATATTGAATTAATGTTAAGTAAACAAAAATTTTTTTTTATTATAATTTTCATAATTGATACATTTAAGTAAAAAAAATATTTATGATAAATTAAGAGTAAATAGTTTAACAACTTACAATAGTAGACTGTTTACTTAATTAAAAAAAAATACATGAAATTTAAATGTATTTTCCCCAATCCAAGCGCTCCCCATTTTGTATCATTGACCCTCCAGGACCGTCAAAATATAATCGGGAGTTTCTCCATTCTTGACGCATGAATGTTGCACAAACCTTGAAGAATGTGATTCTGAAATCAGTTGGATCTCCATTAATCCTGAATTTACTCTGTAATTAAAAAAATAATAAAGATTTTTATTAAGTTATATCGTTTTATCATAATATTAAAACGTGTAAAATGCAAATATGATTAAACTTACTTCGAATATAGTCCACATGTGTTCCCAGCACTCGGAAGGTACCATGGGCCAGTTTGTCCATTTTGGGTCAAGGTACTTGCAGCATATGCCCCGCACCACGTTATTCACACAGAATCCAAACCGTGCGATGAAACTGTCGTGTCCAAGTAGTTTGTCCATATTAAGAATGATATTATATTTTTTTTAAAAACGTGATATTATTAATAAAAATTAGATTACATTCCGTCTTTGTCCAACCACAGCAATGGCGGGGGTTTCCTGGTTATCGAATTTGTTGCGATTTTCTGATGCTTTTTTTTTGCACTCATTTTTTAATAAAATATACAAATATATTAGTTTTTATATATTTAGGTAAGTAAGTTCTATATTATGTTTGATTTTTATAAAAAGAAGTTAAAACATTTAACAAGAGATCAATAATTGCAATATTAATTCCTTATCCGGAGCAATTAAGTACAAATAAATAATCATCAAAAATTACAAAAGAAAATAAAAATAAATGGACTATTCATTGTTATGGTCACCGTAAGGGTTGTTGGGTTGGTTTTGGTAATATTGTTGATAATATGGGGCTTCGTCCCACCAACCAGGAGGTATTTGTTGGGTGAATTGTTCAGGGGCATATCCTTGTTGCGGTCCCCAATGCCCAGGATTGGGACCATTGCGATATCAGCATGATGGGCAATCACGTTAAGTCCAGGCGTGATATAATTTGGACATTGTGGATCCTCACGAGCCTGATCGAATAACTTTTGCATGTCTTGCATCACTTATCCCAACCTTTGTTGCACTGAACCAGACATGGCATTGACGGTAACATTGTTTTCACCGTGTGCAGGGTTGTGCACTCTTAGATGTGTGATGTTTGCATACCAAGTTGGATAATCTGGCGCCGTACTATCCGGCACTACAGCTTCGGGACCAAGGTGATGGAGTGGGTAATTGTGATTTGCCATTTCGTTCCAATATGTGACCGTAGGCCCATACACTTTCTTGTAACCCCTTGCCTTGGCACCTAAATTTGAAAGATCATGATCGAAGTCGATCGGTGCTGGTGGTACGCGTTGAACTCTCCCAAATTGTCTTGCAACCCTCTTTGGCATATACCCTTCGGCGTAGTCCATAAATGTAAGGCAACCGTGAAATAACTATGCGGCAGGGATTAACGATGGACGGCCGAATGAAGTCCAATTGACCTATAATGTAAGAAAAATATTTTTTATAAGCCATTTTGTTAAGTTATTTAAATTATAAATGACGTATTTCTATTAAGATGTATTGAGAATGAGAAACATACATGACTCGATGGGTAATTATCCAATAGCTTGCGATAATATACAAGATCCCATGTACTGGCAATGAATGTTTGGGAGTTGTTCCATCACAATGCTCTTGGGCTCCTACGGTCATAATAAGTAGCTTCGCTGCGTTTGCGCAACTCAGTGAAGTACTCATATATCCAGCACTGAAAATTTTAAATGAGTTTAAGTTATTATATGTAACAATATATTGAAGAATTTAAATCATTGGAAATATTATTGAAATTGAATATTGACCTCCAGCAATGTTAAGCAGCCTGAAATCTGTGTCGTCTCACGTCTGGATGCCGCCCCAAGTTGGTGATATAAATAAGTCAATGCAGCGGCTCCCCATGCATAGTTAGTGACAGAATCAAGTTCACCCAACACCTCCAGATAATCCTTGGGGACAAAATCACGTGTTTTATGAAGAAAGAGTGTAGACCCCATCATGTACCACAGGTAACCTCGAGCAATAGAGACATCGCTGAGGGTCCCAGTCGTACACTGCGTTTTTATGGTGCTAAGGAGGGTGCTTTTTAAGTTATCTCCCCTACATCCGCATGCAATATACAATGCATTGTCAATACATTGAACGTTGCCAATGACGGGGATGCCATTTATGTTCAAGCCTACATTGGAAAAAATTATCTTTATTATTAGTGAAATTAATTATTAAAAAATTAAAAATTTATTTTATTAAAAATTAACTTTATGTAAACTTTACCAAGGATAGCATGAACGTCGTGGAGTGTGGTCGTCATTTCCCCAAAAGGCATATGGAAAGTGTTCGTCTCAGGGTGCCACCGTTCGACGAATGCTGAAATGAGGGACATGTTGATGGAGTGAACATCATTTGCCCGATACCCTCCAATCCGGAGTTTTGAATGCGGTCAAAGAAATGATCGCCCTGATTGAATGGATTCGATTACCAACTGTGAAGAGCTTTCGTTCGAGTTTGGCTACTGAGGACCTTACGAAACCTCTACAAATTTTTAACAAAAAAATGAACAAGTTAATTTACATATCGAAACCTATTTATAAATAATAACAAAAAAACTAATATGTATTTTACTTACTGAATCGTCCCATATTTTTTTGGCTCTGTGTGTTCTGAAAGCTATCAACACACTTGGATCATTAGGTCCGCAAGGCATGGACGCTGCGAATCATTATCTTTTCATCATCCTCAACCTCTGGTGAGTGAGTGGAGTGATGAGATTCATCCTCAACCTCATGGTGAGTGGAGTGATGAGAGTGAGTGGAGTGATGAGAGTGAGTCGTGTGATGAGATGTAGACGCGACCGGATGAGATGTAGAAGCAACCAGAAGATTGCAGGAGGACATGTACATATTAGTAGTTGGTGAGAATAAATCGGGGAATCCAATTGGGGAGTAATTATGATGAGTATTCAAACTAAAATCATTATGTGCATGATATGAACCATACTCCATCGGAATAGACTACTCTTGATAAGGTTGTTGAGCAGGGGTGTTTAGATCGATATCTAAGATACTACTCCATGAAAATTTTTGGATGTTGAGTTGTTCATTTTTAATTGGTCGCGCACGTTGTTCAGCAAGAACACATCGGTCACATACTCTACATAGGGCGGAGCAAACGGGGCATACGGGGCGTGACATAGTGAACTAAAAAAAATGAAGTTATTCAAGCAATACCTTACATCAATTCAACTAATACCTTACATTAATTCAACTAATACCATACAACAAATCAAGTGACACTTCACAACAATTCAACAAACACCTGCCAACATATAAACTAATACCTTAAAACATATAAACTAATATCTTACAGCATATAAACAAATACCTTTACTCCAATTCAACTAACATTAATACCTTACATCATATAATTATAATTTTTATTGGTATGTTAATATGAATTTAAAAATTGAATTATATAGCAACTATGGAACTAATTATGTATATTGACATTCAACTAATTCAACTAATACCTTATGAAGACCATTTATGTTTAGTGACATTTAACTAATTCAACTAATACCTTACAGCAAATGAAATGACACTTTACAGCAATACAACTAATACCATACAGCAATTCAACTAATACCTTACAGCAATTCAACTAATACCTTACAGCAATTCAACTAATACTTTACAACAATTCAACTAATAATTTACAACAATTCAACTAATAATTTACAGCAGTTCAACTAATACCATACAACAAATCAAGTGACACTGCACGACAATCCAACTAACACTGTATAGCATATCAAGTAAAACCTTTACACCTTTACATCAATAAACAAGAAAAACACACCTTGACGGTGGCGATTTAGGGCGGCGGCAGTCGGTCGGCGGCGGTAAGCACGCTGTGTTAATGAATAAAAAAATTCGTTATTATATGTCGGAAAAATGAAACAAGAAACAACTACATGGAGATACATTAAAATTAAAAAAATAATAATAAACAACTCCGGTGGTCGGTGGCGATGGATGGCGGCGGCTGGCAATGGACGGCGGTGAGAGTTGTGAAGATGAGAGGTTTGAAAATGAAATGAGAGTGTGAAAATGAAATGAATGTTGAAGATGAAAGGAAAAAAACGATGAATTATATATTAAATCGGAAAAAAAAAAAAAATTTTATCACACGATCTGTGCGACAAATAAAGCGTTGTCGCATGAGTGGTGCGACACGGAGTGGGCTGTGGCATGAGTGGTACGATAGAGAGGCGGCTGTCGCACGATTTGTGCGACAAAAAACTTTGACCAGTTCAAATTGTTTTGAACGAAATTTTGGGCGATGGGGAATTAAATTTGGGCGGTTGTGATAAATTTTGGGTAGTTGGAATTAAATTTGGGCGGTTGTGATACATTTTAATATTTTTTATTGGAACTAATACTTTTATATTACATGAATTTATTGGAACTAATACTTTTATAAATATGAAACTAATACTTTTATATTCATTTGCTAATTTTTTATCTACTTTTTAATGAAGATATATATGAGAATGAACAATCCTTTGAACAAGATAAGTAATAACACATTAAAATAAATTTCCCAATAATTTTAAAAATTAAACATTAAAATACTACGAGAGAAGATTACAACCAAATAATACTATAATGCTTAAACATTAAATAACTACGAGAAAAGATTACAATCAAATCATACGTACATAACACGCAAAATATTAAAATCAACAAGATTACAACCACTTGACACCACTATGAACTATTGAACAACACTTCACGGCTGGATTGTAGGTACCTTGAACAACTCTTTCAAATTCTCCCACTCGGGTTCCCCCTTCCAGTAATAAGTCCGAATCATCCTGTCAAATATCTGACCGCGTATAAAATTAATAAAAAAATCTATTGTAAAATAAAAAAATGATATGAAAAAAATTATATACGAACTATGAGCCACGATCTCCACGTATCATGGCTCCAACCATATATATTATCAAAAGTGTCATGACGTTCCTTTAAAAACATAACCCTAGCGACTGCATCTTCATACGAGAGGTTTGTGAAGAAAGTATTGTTAACCTGGTTAATTGCCCACGTAATTGCACTAACATTTTCCGCATCACGTCCACCCCACTCTCCACAATCCTTTTTGTATATCAAATATGCAATGAAGTACTCATCAAGGATATTCCACCATTTCGAATCGTAGAAAATTTCCTCTTGTGGTGAAATGTTTCTAAGCGACATTTTTTGTACCAATGTTTTGGTTTTTTCATCATTTAAATAAAAAATTATATGGTAGAAGAACAGTACAAAATCGGGTGTAGAGTGTAGTAAAATCGGGTGTAGAGTGTAGTCAAATCGGGCTCTGGCTGAACGAGGCGCGTCCGGCGCGTCCTACGCGTGTCGCACGCGTCGCGCGACAGAGTGGACTGTCTGCGCAAACGTGGCGCGACAAAAAGGACGGCTGTCGCGCGAGTGGTGCGACAGAAACGTCAGCACCGCGCACGCCGCGCGACATAATGCGTGTGTCAGGCATTTTTCAGACGCGTGCTGAATTCCAATCCGAGTCAGGCTTTCTCGTGAATACACAGTATTTTTTACATATCAGTGCTCAAAATTATATGTATTACTCACCAATCTAAAATCTACTTATAAATCTACTACAACAAACCTGAAAATACCAACACACCTTATAAATTTTATCAGTAGCCATTTAACTCATTTTTATCCCACATTACACTGATTTTTTTCACTCATTTTTTCTTGTGATCCATAGACATCCATTATAACAAAATTCTTTTGGTCCTTAGAAATCTAATACACTCATTTCACTATCCCACATTCTTTTCTTATGATCCTTAGAAATCTACTACACTCATTTCACTATCGTATTAGTGTTAAAATTCTTGTGGTCCTTACAAATCTACTACAACAAAATTACACTCGTTTCACCAATATAAAATGAGTTCTTATTTAGATGTCACGAACGAATTTAGTACTCCCAACAATGGTTTACATGGAAAAGAGGAAGTTGATAATTATGTTAGGTTGATTGCAAGTACGAGAAACATCACCTTAGCCATTCGTGATTCTGATGAAGATATGGTAAGGTATGTAAGTAGTCAAAGTGGAAAATATAGAAATTCAAAAACCAAGGACGAAAGAAATACAAAAACGCAATGAAATTCGTGTGGTTTTTCTTTAGTTGCCAGATTATATCATCCTCGCGAGTATGATATTTGGTACATACAAGTTTTGAACGGGACACAAAATCATGAGTTCCCAGAATTTGCAGAGGGTTCCAAACTAGGCAAACTAACACCCGATCAAAAAAGACAGGTACATCTGCAAACATTGATGAACGTCAGTCCAAGCAACAAATTGGGAAATCTGAAGAGAGTCAATCCCAATAATGTTACGAATTTAAAAAGAGTCAACAATGAAAGGAACCAAATGAGGAGTAAAAATCGGGATGGGCGTACCCCTACGAAAAACTTCATTCACCAACTACGAGAGCTGAATTACAGGTAAAAATATAAGTACATTTTATATATTTCTAATTATGTTATATGTTTTAATATAAAAATTGTCTATTGTGCATGCTAGGGACAATAATAATATATATGCGATTATATTCTAAACTTATCACAACTTGAAGTATTAATTAATTTTTTTGAGTATTAATTAATTAACGTGGTCATTCAAACTTAACGTGTCATTTATGATAAATTGTGAGTAGCATGGAACATTATTAATTATGAAATACCCATAGTTTGCTCATACAACTGGAATTATTCAATAGTCTTCAATGATGTATTTAATTTATGAAATTAGGTACCAATATCGAAAGGCATATGGTACTGACGTACTACAAGATATTGTGTTAACCCATCCAGATTCTTATGCAATGGTGAACACATATCCACAAGTACTGATTATTGATACAACGTACAAAACCACTATGTACGATATGCCTTTACTGGAAGCGGTTGGTGCAACAAGCACTGACAAGACTTTCACCATTGCATACGCATTTATGAGCCATGAAACTACGGAACACTTTGAATTTATCTTACGATTTATTCGGGGAATGTATGAGAATGACACACCAAATGTCGTTGTTTTGGACAGGGCATTAGCGATGATGAGTGCAGTGGACGAAATTTTTCCAGAATCGCAGAAATATTTATGCAAGCGCCACATAAAGCAATGTGTTCTACTCCGGGCTATAAAACATGAAGGATTTGATGATAAATACACTAAATCTTTTAAAGGTAATTGGAATTCGGCAATTTCAGCGTCCACAGTTGAAGAATGAGAAGTGAACTGGAGATACATGCGGAAAAAGTATAAGAAATTCCCAGGACTAATTTGCTATTGCGAAGAAACTTGGCTTCAGAAATATGGAATCCGGATTTTAGGAGCATATCTCGATTGAAGGCTGCACTACAGAAACTACACGACAAACGGGTACTCCTACAATCTTTTTATTTTTCAGATTAGTTATTATATTTAATTTATTTATTTAAATTTTAAAATGTTACAACTACGTTACAACTAGTTAAGTTTCCCTCAAATATATATATTTATTATTAATGTAGGGCTGAACAAGAGCATCACAGGGTAAAAAAAAATCTTGACAACGCCAATCTCTCATTTGACAATGTCTTCCTTCGCCTACATCAGGTCATGTAGTTGCAATTGTGCGAGATTAAAAAATAGTCGATGTTTAGCGCCAACAAGACAAGGACCGATTTGTTAGAAAACGTACTCTTCCAGCAACTAGTGCGCAATATCACGTTTAAGGCATCCGACTTTATTCTCGAAGAAATGAATAAAGATCTAGGCGAAAAATTATGCAGCCATTATCTTAGGAGAACTCATGGTCTTCCGTGTCATTGCGAGCTTTCCTGGTACGTGGATAACAACGAATCTATCCCTATAGAGGGTATTGCCGTGTATTGGAGTGTTGGGGAATAAGTTGCACAGATCTATTCGGGGTGAATATTTAAATACAAATTTAATTCTTATAATTATTTTTAGCATGAATTAATCCTATATTAATTCAAATAATAATCCAACAACATATCATGCTTATAATAATTCACGTAAAACCTACACATGCGAAATTCTACGAGTTTACGTGAACGTACCTCTTGGGATGACAGTGATCTGGCAGATTAGACTAACCAAAAGAACTTCCTAAGTATTCCCTTAGCCCTCGTTCGACTATCCGGTTGAAGGACACTTGTGAACGATTTAACAAAAGAAAAATAAATTATGTTGCACCATCTTTGTGGATTTACTAATTTTTCCAGCACATGGAATTGTACTTGGAAATGAAAGAATCATCCCCTATTTATAGAGCATAAGGTGGTCGAATTTTTAGGCCAAAAATAATGTGGGAAAATCTTTTCTTGATCTCCAAGAAATCTTGAATATATCTCCTATATTCTTTCTCCCATAATTATAATATTCCATAAAATCCCACCTACATAATTTTAATATTCCACAAAATTCAAGATTTTGATCTTTTTTCCCAATTCTTATCCATAATTTTTCCAAATTAATTTCAAGAAAAAATAATCTTTCTTGCAACAATATTTATTTTATTTTAATCATAACCCTTTTCTTGAATTTAATGGATAATCTTGTATTCCAAGAATATATGTTTCCATAACAACAAAATTCAAAAAAAATATTTCTCCAACTTATCCATTTTTCGAAATTAATAGAATTTTATTTTATTTTAATCACCTTTTGGACTATATGAATATCTAATATTGAGCCAATGGACCTTAATATTAATTCAAGCCACAATATTATTCCATAAATATTAATTAATCCCACTACATAATTAATATTGCACTATCCATCTTAACCCATATTACAGTCAATATGGCTCCCGGTTATTATTTCCCATGTTTAAGATTATCTAGCCCATTAATTAATTCAAGCCACTGAAATAGCTTTCCATTAATTAATATCTTTTATCCTTGGTCAAGGAACGGTTCAACATTATTATCCATACCGGAAACTAATTCCACTTGCAAGATTTGGTATGATAAAGCTTATGAACCTCCCAATGGGGCAAATCAAACAAGCGTACTTGCACACGATTCTTCGTATTAAATCTTAGCAATCACATGTGACTAATAATATTGCCCAAGATAAAAATATTGAATCTCGTTGATTCGCTACCCATGATAAGTCAAAGCAATAGTTACCAATCCCACATGATCTTATTTAAGGAACGAAGATTAAGAAATAACGAACCACTGAGGTCTGATTCTTCCTTGTTCAGTTCTGAAGAATTTATCCTCCTGTAGGTCCTATTCAGTGCATCAGTCATGCACTAGTGTAATCTCTTGGTCAAGACAAGTCAATCTGAGTCTTACACTTCAACCTTTAGCGATGGGTTGTTCATTTCCATCTAGGTCGTGAATGGCGTACTTTTAGTTACAATGGACTGTTAATTTAATCTTTTGTGATATGGTATCACTAAATTAACTACAATGTAACACGTACGACTTATTGAACAGTTATGCAGTAAATATATGTAACATTCGATAATATTTAAAGCATCAGTGATAAACAATTTATTTCAGTAAATAAGTCCGAAATTCAGTTTTGATTATACAAAGTAAAAAACATACTTTCTAGTATAATCCCAACATGGAGAACATTTGATATAGATTTTTCACGTATTTCTACCACCGATAATACGAGGAGAAAATTATTCGATGACACTGACACTGAAGAAGACCTTGTTGCACCTCCAAAAGATGAAAAAAAGACGAAGAACCTAAAAACACCGATCGTGAACCTTCACTTTGGGAGAAATGGAAGAACGCTTCCAAATTTTTCAAAAGTGAACCAAAAGAAAAGGGTAAGGGTAAGGGGAGAGTGACGCGAAGTAATGCATATCAGGATATTCCACAAGAAGCTCGTAGAAATAGCACAAATGAAGGGAGTCGGAGTCGGATGAGCTTTTCATACAATGAGGGACCGAACGACCAAAATTCTCCAAAAACTCCTACTTTAAAACCGACGAGGGGATCTGCGGATCCACCCCGTAACAGCAGCGCTCAAAAGAGTAAGACTGATTTTCAGAATAGTCTTAACTCACCGTCACGTTTTAAAGGTTCTACGGTGGAGGAAGACTTTCCTCCCTTTATGAGAGTATATATTCAATCATTTATAGATGTAGTTGGAGACGGAAATTGTGGATTTAGAGTTGTTGCGCTCGCAATCTACCAAACCGAAGATGCATGGCCGCAGGTACAAATGGATATGTTATTTGAGCTCAACAAAAGAAAACGATTATACAATGCTGTTATAAGTGGTATTACAAACATGTCGGACTTGAAGAAAACTCTATCTCACTTCAATGGTCCAGCCTCAATAGATAAGTGGTTTTCACTACCTGACCGTGGATACTTGGTTGCAACCTATTATAATGTTTTCGTAATGTCGTTCAATGACACTGCCGGATTTTTATGTCCTCCCGTTGCCTTGGAAGAATGTTGACCACCTCCGACTTTGACGGTGGTGTTAGGGAACGTGTACAACAATTCACATTGGATATTGGTAAGAAAAACTATTTGTTGTTTTTGTATATTTTTTTATAATATATTTTAACCCTTTAATTATAACTAAATTTTTGACATTTAATTTCAGTTGCAAATGACATCTGAGGATTATCCAGTACCGTCAATGTCTCCATTCTGGGTCAACTGTCGTCATCCAACTGCATATGGTTTAGAATTTCAATTTACAAGTAGAATAGAACTATACAATTTATTATTCAACCCATGATGCATCATGACGTAAAAGTTAACTATGATGCAAAAAGAAATTTGTGAGGTTAGTAGTATAAACTTTAGAAAGAATATGACTTTTGTGTATATATGGGTGAAGAGCAATGACATTTTTTGTAATATTATAAACATTGTGAATTGTGAATTATTACTCTCAAAATTATTAAAATGTTACATATGATAAGTTTGATATTTTTCAATATTACCTCTTCAAAAAAAAAAATTATATTATGCCCCAATTTGAAAAATTCTAAAACCATATGTAACATAATACACACTCAAAAAATTATAAAGCAAAAAATATATATATATATATAAAAAAACGAAATAAAAAAAAAAAAAAAAAAAAATAACAAAAAATAAAAATTATATTTCTATCACGGTCAACGTGCAACAGAAATGACTGTTGTCGCACGTTGACCGCGACAGCCAAGTCAACTCGGCCAATCATTGGAATTTCATATGTCACTTCCTCCGGGTGTGCATATATCACCCGTGCTATTTATAACTGTGTATTTATTTATAATAAATTTTTTTTAGATGGTCCTGATCCGATAATCTCATCAATAGGTTCCTAATTAATAATCAATTAAATTAAGTGTTATACCAATCAACTACAATTTATGGTTTTGTGACTTAAAGAGTATTTTAATTGTAGTAATCAAATTATGATGTGTGACATGTACTTATAGATATTATACGAGGATTTAATACAATTTGTATATAAGTGACTAGTATAGCTTATATATTTAAGGGTATCGCTTATCCATCAATCGAGTTATGATGAATCATCGCCGGTAATTAGTGGAGCCTATATATATTAAACTTTTATCTAAGAAATACATCCTTGGTTTTTTATCTAAGAAATACATCCATTTAAAAACCAAGGTTTGTTGCACATGTTAATTAGCTAGCTCTAATTTTTTTACTGATTTAATGAGATGTATAAAGTGACACAATATACATGACTTAACTTTTATGATAAACATATAACTACTTACATGATAACCGGATAGCATTCTTGACAATTTTGAAAACTTACAAATTATGGTTATAATGACTAAAGTTGGATACTTTTGACGTTAAATTCAAGTAAATTATATAGACAAGAAAGACTAAATAAATTATGACACTAAAAACCAGGCCGGTGATTAGAGTGGTCGGATAATGACAGAACAAAAACTCCAAAATTTTGCCCAGCGGTACAACACACATGAGATGATGAGAACAGTAATCGACAAAATTAAGTTAGACATGTATCGCTTTCTAATTTTCAATGCTTTTATATTACTTTCTCGAAAAACAGGCTTTTATATTAATTTCACGAGAGACCCTTCATTTTCACAATAATTGAATATTCCAATTAGAAAATATCATTTTTAGTCTTGCAATTTCGGACAATTATATTTTTAGGTTAACTTTTTACTTTTTCAATTTTAATCTTGAATATATCAATTTCAGGTCTTTTTTGTCAGAAATTTTAAAATCTCATCGGAATCTCGGCGGAAGAAGCATGTGCACCTCACGTAACATTTCAAAATTGTTCTTTTTTTTTTGTTACATGACAGTCCACTTGTATAGGTCGCCGGAAATTTTAAAAATTTCGATTTTTAAGTGCACATGTTTTTTCTGGCGAGATTCCGGAAAATTTTAAAACTTTTAATAAAAAAATATTGAAATTAACACATTAAAAACTAAAATTAAAATAATAAAAAATTACAGGACTAAAAATAGAATAATCTAAAAGTAAAACGATAATATTTTCTCTATCTCAAAACATTCTTTCCATCGTGGAAGAGGGCCAAATCACAGAGTGGTAGGTTGAGTAGGCGCAAAATGATAAAAACCCTCAAGTCTCGTTAATTTGACACATCACAAATAACGCAGTGAATTCCATGTAAAAATTCTATGCATGTGTAGGGATTTTTTTTTCCATGTTTGGGTTTAGGTGAGACGCGAAATCAAACCAAACATTTCTCTTTTCACCAATCCATTCTACCATTCTTTATGCAACATCCGCATGCTTATGCCATCTCTCTCAATATATAAATACGTGTGTATATATGAATATACTGTATATACATAATACATATATAATAACGTACGTAAATGCTTATAGCTATAGTGTATATATATTTCAATTTTTGAGTTACAACTGACGAGAAATCGAACTCATTCAATTACGATTAATGTGAGACTAATTAACTAAGCGTATATATAGGTGCATATTATTCCAAGTTTTTTATTAATATTAAAATTTTTGCGAGTTGTTAATTCATTTTAGTGCTAATCTAATTTAATTATATATGTCAGTTCCTATTTGTTTACAAAATAAATAAATTTGAGGGAGATATATATTAAAATGTCAAATAAAAAAAAAGCTACAAATATATATTATTTTACTATATGATTTGGATTTGGTTCTCCTGTATGTATTAGTATATTTAATTTTAGATGCTATATATTTTACTAAATTAGCAATTATATGTATATATATGTTTATTACCCCACTTTTTTTTTTTTTTTTTTTTGTCCTTTTAGCCAAAAAATTGGTGAATGAGGAGCTGGGGGGGGCAAGGCATGTGCTTAAAGGGGAGATAACAAATTGTGGTTAGCTAAGTCACATCATGGGTTGCGAATTGCGATTTTGCCCAAATTGCTTTCTCCAATTATATATATTATGAGAATGAGATAGTGTCCACAATTAATCTCAATCCAAATTAAAGGCAGTGTAAATGTGAAATATGTAGGAGAGATAATTGGGGTTATATTCAACACATGGATTATTGCATGGTAACTCAGGGGGATTAAATTAAGCTTTAGATAGTGTAGTGATGCTTCAAGCCTGCAGGCTGCAGCCACGCAAGTTTCTAGTGTTGATTAAAGAAGTGTAACACATGAGATATTTATTACTCCCTCCGTCCCTTAGCAACTTGCATACTTCCCTTTTTCGTCCGTCCCTTACCAACTTGCACACCTTAAAATGACAAAGAATCTCACAATCTCCACCCTACAATCTCCACCCTCACAATCTTCACCCTTCATCCCCTTTGAAAAGTCAACAAAACACACAAAAAACCATTTTTTCTTAATATGTGTGCAAAACCAAGTGTGGAGATTGGTGGGGGACGGAGGGAGTATTCAATATAAAATTATACTAAGTGGAGAGCCATATATGTATGGTCAACCCGTTTTTTCTTTAAAATAATATTGATCTATTTTTTTTTTGAAGGCTCACAGCATAAGAATTACAGAGAAGGGTGCTTTTGAGCGAAAGACAAAATATGTCTAGGAATTTCATCTCCAACCCAAGCTTGAGGGATGGGAGATTTCGTAGCCATTTTAGCCAGGTTATGCGCTTCAATGTTATTGTTGCGCGGGCAATATCGAATTCCCGTCACTTGGGCATTTCGTATCAATTTTTGGGCAGCAAGGATCAGGCTCTCCTCATACCCCTTATAGGGAGTATCTGAGTAAATGACATTGATAGCTTCTCTTGAATCCGACAAGATTGTGATAGTCTCTCGAGAGGTCGTGTTCCAGTAGGAGATCCCATCCATGATGGCAATAATTTCAGCAGCAAGGATCGATCCTGGTGGTTTGATCTTGTGATACCCAGCAGCGTGGGGGTTTCTCTCCTTGCCCAGTATAAAGAAGCCTACTGCAAAGTCCTTGGATGATTTTTTGTAGGCTGCGTCTACTTTCATAATGAAGTTATCATGGGTACGATCTGTGTAGTATACCGACACCGAGTTGGGGGCCGGGTTGATTCCGAGTTTGAGCTTTTCTTTTCGTAGTGAAACTGCTCCAGGAATGCCTCAGTCCAGCTAGCATGGATTCTCTGCCTTAGATGAGTTTCGCCTTTAGAGTGTAGAAAGTCACATCTCTCTTTCCAAACTCCCCACATCTTTGTGGCCACTCGTTCCAGTTCACCCTCGTCCAGGGTAAGAATAAGATGGATGGCCAGGCTATCATCTGAGATTCCTCTCGCTTTCTTTATAAGAGGCCACCACTTCGTTTTGTTCCAAGCATTTTTCACTCCCTGACAAAAGAAAATCACATGATTAGTATTCGCAATAGAATGTCCACATACCGTGCACCTGGGGTTACACGGGACGTGATGAGCAGCAAGGTTAGCTTCAGCAGCAATCGCGTTATGGGCTGTTTTCCACAGGAAGATTCTGATTTTGGGGGGGATGTTTAGGTTCCATATTTTGGACCAAAAGGTATGAGGCTTGCTGGATGAAGTTATATCTCTACTGTCGGAATTGGAGGGAGTTGTGTGAGTGATCCAATAAGCAGATTTGACAGTAAATAAACCCTTTTTCGTGTAGCGCCAGAAACGAGAGTCGGATTGGCCCTGTTGATCTATGGGGATTTTTTTAATAGCATGTGCTTCATGACTGGGAAAAAGGTTATCGATTCTCGACGGGTCCCATTCATGAGAAGGAGTGATGAGTTCATGTACTTTGATGTTGTTGACAGATGTGGAGCTGGATGTGATCTTTCCGGTGGAGAGTTCAGGAACCCAATGATCATTTCTAACGTGCACCTTATGTCCATCGTGAATTTTCCAAAAAAGACCCTTGGAAATGGTTGGTTTGCTCCACATTAATGACCTCCAAATATAAGAAGGGTTTGACCCTAGGGTGGCTTCCATTATGTCAGTGTGTTTGAAGTATCTGGCTTTCAAAACTTTAGCAACCAGAGAGTCCGGGTACATGATGATTCTCCAGATTTGTTTTGCAAGGAGAGCTTTATTGAAAGTGACCAAATCCCGAAAGCCCATACCTCCATCCCACTTAGATTTGGTAAGCAATTTCCAATCCTTCCAATGAATCCTCTTGTCCTCCTGGTTACCTCCCCACCAGAATCTAGCACTCATCGATTTTATTTCCCCACAAATGGAAGTGGGAATCCTGAAGCACGACATGGCATAGGTTGGTATAGCTTGGAAAATGGATTTTAGAAGGATCTCACGTCCTCCATCCGTGAAGAACTTATTTTTCCAACACCCTAGTTTTTTTGAGACTTTATCTCTTAAGTAGCCAAACTGTAATCTTTTGCTCTGGGTAGAGAAGGTAGGGAGACCAAGATACAAATCATGGCCTTGGCAAATCTGGATTTGGAGGCTAGCTTTGACCAAATCGATATTGGCCTGGGTGGTATTCTTACTAAAGGTAATGACGGACTTGTCAAAATTGATAAGTTGGCCCGATGCTTTTTCATAATCTTTAAGACATTTTTTAACTGTCGTACGCCCTTCATTAAATTTAAAGAAAAAATCAAGCTATCATCTGCAAAGAAAAGATGAGTGATAACCGGGCTTCCCCTGGCAACCCTGACCACAGTGATATTTCCTGCTGACGCATTGGCGTTGAGTACTGAGGAGAGGCCTTGAGCCACCACCACAAAAAGGAAGGATAGGGGTCTCCTTGTCGAAGTCCCCTGGAAGGCATAACTTTTCCCGAGATGTTGTTATTTACTCGGAAAGAGCAGGAAGGAGAAGTGACACATTCCATGATAAGACTAATCCACTTTGTGTCAAAGCCCATTCGAATCATGACTTTTTCAATGTAGCTCCACTCAACTCGGTCGTAGGCTTTACTCATGTCCAGTTTAGAGAAGCATAGCCTGGTTTACTCTTGTTGTTTCTGAGGCAATGCATGCATTCGTACCCCAGGATAACGTTGTCCGATATCAGATGACCCGATATGAACGCACTTTGGTTAGGGTCAATAAGAGATCCAAGGACCCTTCGGAATCGGTTAGTAGTAGCTCTGGCCACAATTTTATAGGAGACATTACAAAGATCGACGGCGATAATCTTTCAAATGATTTTGGCTCTTTGACCTTAGGAATAAGGGTAATATTAAATCGGATTTTTTGGACGTCAACCCCTTTCTCCATTAAAATTACGAGGCACCCCAATGTGATATCCTCCCGATTTCCCCGCATTTTGAAAAATAGAACAGAAGCCGCCGTCGCCCCGGGGGCTTTAGAGGGGTTTAAATCAAAAAGAGCTTTCCTAACCTCCTCCCCCGAGAAGGGGTTCGTCAGGAATTTGTTCATTTCTTCTGTAACCGAAGGGTGGATCGAGTCAGTGATGACTCTCATATCCTCCTCGGAAGGATTCTGGGAGCTGAAAAGTTTACTATAGAAGCCTTCAATGGTTTCCTCAATCTTCTTCTGTTCCGTTTGGAGAATTCCATCATCATCGAGGATTGACCTAATAGTATTTTTCTTTCTTCGATCCGAGGCCATCTTATGAAAGAAAGAGGTATTTCTGTCTCCGGAGTTAAGCCAATTAACTCTGGACCGTTGTTTCCAATGGGTTTCCTCTTGGAAGAGAAGTTTCTCCAACCAATTCTCAATAGAATTGATCTTTGGTCGGTCAAAACCGTGATCTTCATTATTCAAGAGTTTATTAAGAACGGCACGAGTATCTTTGATTTGTCTTTCAAGATTTCCCACAGAGTTCTTGGACCAGAATTTAAGGGACTCGGCCACTTTCGTTAATCTATCCCCCAATCCAGTGGATTTAGAAGAACCCTTCCTGTTGGGATTATACTGAAAAGTATGTTTTTTACTTTGTATAATCGAAACTGAATTTCCAGACTTATTTACTGAAAAAAAAAATTGTTTATCACTGATGCTTTAAATATGATTGAATGTTACATATATTTACTGCATAACTGTTCAATAATTCGTACGTGTTACATTGTAGTTAATTTAGTGATACCAGATCACAGAAGATTAAATTAATGGTCCCTTTGTAACTAAAAAAAGTACGTCATTCACAACCTAGATGGAAATGAACAATCCATTGCGAAAGGTTGAGGTGTAAGGCTCGAGATTGTTTGTCTTGACCAAGAGATTACACTAGTGCATGACCGATCTTGTTGAATAGGACCTCTGAGGAGGATAAATTCTTGAGAATCGAACAAGGAAAAATTAGACCTCGGTGGTTCGTTGTTTCTTAATCTTCGCCCCTTAAATAGGATCACGTGGGATTGGTAACTATTGCTTTGACTTATCATGGGTAAATAATCGGAGAGATTCAATACTTTTTATCTTGGGCAATATTATTGGTCACATGTGATTTCTAAGATTTAATCTGAAGAATCGTGTCTGCAAGACGCTTTGCTTGATTTGCCCCCCCATTGGGAGGTTCATAAGTTTTATCATACCAAATCTTGCAAGTGGAATTAGTTTCCTTATGGATAATAATGTTGAACCGTTCCTCGACCAAGGACAAAAGATATTAATTAACGAAGGCTATTTCAAAGGCTTGAATTAATTAATGGGCTAGATAATCTTAAACACGGAAATAATGACCGGGAGCCATATTGGATTTGTAATATGGGTTAAGATGGATAGTCTGAATATTAATTATGTAGTGGGATTAATTAATATTTATGGGCTTGAATTATATTGTGGCTCAATATTAGATATTCAAGATCCATTAGAAGGTCCAATCTTAATTCTCCTAAAGGCCCCCTGAGTAGCCCAACAAATAGTCAAATAACCTCAAAAAATGTGATTAAAATAAAATAAATATTGTTGCTTAATTTTTTCCTCTTATTTTCTAAATTTATGGATAAAAGAGGAGAAAGATTTTCTTTGAATTTTGTTATGGAATGAAGATATGTATTCTTGGAATACAAGATTATCTCATTAAATTCAAGAAATCTCCCACTTGGTTATCTATATAGAATATTTTAAAAATTTTGGAAATATAGTTAGGCAAGAAAGATTTTCTTGATTTTCTTGAAAAGATATTATGGAAGATATGTATTTCTTGAAATACAAGAATATCTCATAAATTCAAGAAGATCCAAATCTTGGGTTCTTGAACACTAAATTTTCGAAAAATATCCATATTTTGAGGAAGTGGGATTTTTGTGGAATATTTTAATTATGGGAAAAAGAATATAGGAGATATATTCAAAATTTCTTGGTGACCAAAAAAATCTTTTCCCACATTGATATTTCACTAGAAATTCGACCACTCCCTCTCCTATAAATAGGGGATGATTAGTTCATTCACAAGTACAATTCCATGTGCTGGAAATATTAGCAAATCCACATAAGTGGTGCAACAAAGTTTATTTTTTCCTTTTGTTAATTGTTCGACGAGTGTCCTTCCACCGGATAGTTGAGCAAGGGCTAAGGGAATACTTGGGAAGTCCTTTTGGTTAGTCCGTCCGACCGAAGTCACTGCCATCCCGGAGGTAATGCGTCACGTAAACCCGTAGATTCCGCATGCGTAGGTTTTACGTGGCTTTTTTTATGCATGATATGTTGTTGCAATTATTATTTGAATTAATATATGATTAATTCATGCTAGTAATAATTAATGAATTAAATTTGTATTTAAATATTCACCCCGAATAGATCTGTGCAACTTATCCCCAACACTTCCAACTATTGATCACAATGTTTTTATACTCCTCTTCGAAGATCCATTTGTGTTCAAATTTAAACGAAGAAAGGGCGGTACGGATATAGATTGATTATTACTACGTAATTTCAAAAGTATAGGCCGATGATCCGAGCCATAAAAATCAAGATTCACGGATAGAGCATCCGGAAACGTGGTAAACCAAGAGTTGTTTGCCGTAAAATGGTCCAGTCGGGCCAAAATGTTGTGATCTCCCGATCTCATATTATTCCAAGTAAATTTTGGACCCGTTGTTTTTACATCATAAAGATCAACTCGGCTTAGACCCGATTGAAATGTAGTCATATATTTACAGGAACGGGCAATGCCACCATGTTTTTCCTTTTCATAACGGATTTCATTGAAATCACCTCCTACTAGCCAACTTTCAGAGGGATTAGAGTGAGTTCTTGAGATTTTATCCAACAATTCCCATGAAAGGTGGCGGAGGTTAAGGTGTGGGTTTCCATAAAAGCCCGTAAAGTACCACTTTTTACAATCGAAGATAATCGAACAATCAATATGGCCATGCGAGTAGGACAAAATAGAAACTTCGAGTTTATTATTCCAAAATAAAACCAGACCACCACTCTTGCCTATTGATTCAGCACAGAAACAACTATCGAAATTGAGACGCGTACTAAGTTTAGAAACACCATACTTAGACAATTTGGATTCGGAAATAAAAACCAAATCTGGGGATTGGTCGAGGATAAGTCGTTGAAGATTCTTGAAAGTCCGTTGTCCCCCGAGGCCGCGGGCATTCCAGCATATGCAACTCATGGCTAGTGGCGGGGTTGAGCCGAGTCAACCTCCGCCGAAACAACATGGTTGGTCTGTGATGGGTCTTTGGTCTGGAACAGTTCTTTCTTCCCGTCTCCCGATTAATGCCAAAACCAGTGATGAATCTATAAAATTGGGAAGAATACCGGTTGAAATAAACCCGGAACTGGCCGAATCCGCTACCGGCGGTCGGAATTGTCTCCCCGACAAGCACAAATGCTTGGGGAGGAAGAGCTCACCGCCTTAAAGCGAGAGAAAAAATTACAATAACTTTGTAGGAAAATAAAATTGGGAAGAATACCGGTTGAAATAAACCCGAATCGGCGAATCATACCAAAGGCCAGAGTATCTCACCGACAAGCACAAATGCTTGGGGAGGAAGAGCTCACCGCCTTAAAGCGAGAGAAAAAATAGCTGGGGATTTTTCTGATTTGAGAGGCAATCTAATGCCTCGATTGTTCACAGTTTTGAGGGGCTTGAAGGGTTTAAACTTTTGTAACAACGTTTCCAAACCTTCTATTTATTTAATTGATGGTGGAAGGAGCCGGAAGAAAGGAGGAGGCAGACACGCAAAGAGACAGATGTTAGCGACGGCGGCGCGAAGAAATAAAAGGTCACGACGGCTGCACGAGGAGATGAACAGTCACAACAGCGACGGGGAATCCGTCAATGGAGAAACGAATTGAAGGAGGATGAAATGGACCTTTTACACCCAGGTTCAATGCCTTTACGTTTTGATATTGTATCTCACAAATGAGCAAGAAAAAAATCGCACGGCGGCGGCGGAAGACCTCAACAGGAGCAGAGTGATGGATAAAACCAAGGGATCCGCACGGCGGCGGCGAAGACCTCAAAAGGAGCACAGTGGACGGCGGTAGGGGGAAGGAGATAGGACGGCGGCGGGACGGTGGTGGTGTGTATATATGTAAAATGTTAATGTGAGTGTATATCGATTTATCGACTGCGATGCGTCGATTTAGAGAGAGAACCAATTTGGGGATGTATCCCCTATTGTTGTACAAATAATATTGATCTATTATTTGTCTATTTAATTGTACTTTTAATTATTATTTGCATTCTTTCCGGTTATAGACTTATAGTCAGATACGTAACTTTTTTTTTTTTTTTTTAGCTATAATGCAATATTAGAGGCGAGCACATTCGGTCTTTGTGAATGTAATCAATTATGTGGATTTTTTATATAAAAAAGTACTTCATGATATTATGCATGGACATTAAAAAAGTTGCATAAATGTATGGGGGAAAAGGAAGAGAACAGCATGGTCCAAAGAGCTAAACGTAGACACTATAAATAGCCAATATATATGGAAGCATCTTCTCTTTTTCATTTTCTTTTTTAATCAGGAAAAAAAAAATTATTACTCATGGGATAAGATATCCCCAGCATAATATTTACTTACAGTGTGCTTAAAAAAAAAAAAAACCTTTAGAATTTACAAACCATTCCTTTATAGAGACATTACAAGTAACTAAAAATTTTGGCGAATATCAACTCCAAAATCTCCCCTTAATCTCTTCTATGATCTTATCCGAACGAAATTGAGTATCTTCAAAAACCTTTTTGTTTCTCCAGTTCCACACCACCCAAACTACACAAACCCAAATCCCAATTCCTATAGTTTTTTTCTCTTTTACCTGGGAAGATACTTGAGTGTAATTTGTAGTGTGGAATTACTCGATTATGTTGAGGTAGTGGTGTGTCCAGCCATCCGTAGCAAATACTCCAGATTTTCCAAGTCTCCGAGCAGCCCGCGAAGATGTGGTCAGCAGTTTCATCGACCAAATTGCACAATGGGCAGATTTTGGATGTTGTCGCTTGAATGATATTTCTTCGTGCAAGGTTGTCTATAGTCAATAACCTGTTCCATAGTAATCTCCAAACCGTTGATGCAGCTTTAAGTGGTACCATTTTATTCCAAACCGCGTCGAAATCAGGGATGTTGATCCCGTCCGGAAGTAAATGTGGGTGTCCTTCCCTGAGTAGCTCGTACGCCTTCTTCGTTTGGTAGCTTCCATTTGAGGTGATATTCCATTTTCAGCTGTCCTCCATTCCTGATTAATATAGTGACTATATTTAAAGCATAATAATAAATCATTACTTGATTATAAATACTTAATTGTGGAAGCGTCTTCTCCTGATTAATATAGTGACAATATTTAAACCATAAAAATAAATCATTACTTGAATATATGTATGTGGTTCACTACAATATTCATAGTATTCAGAAAAAAAATAATGTTATCACACTAACACATACGAATGTACAAATATATTATAGTTAAATATAATGAGTATTAAACTAATTATATGTTATATTTGATACTCCCTCCACTCCCGGCAAAGCTTAACAATTGAAAAATGATACTATATAAAAATTAAAAAAAATGGAGAGAGAAAGAGAAAGTAAGGGCTGCCATTAAAAAAACCCGACCTCTAATGATCAAATTAATAAAAGTGGTTTTGCAACAAAAAAGTTAGGGGTGAAAACGGATCGAATACGGACGGATAGTGCTTATATCGTATCCTAAACCATATTTTTTTCTCGAATTCGGAGTCGGATGCGGAAAAGCCGATTCGAATCTGAATTCGAATATTCGTATACGGATACGGATTTGATATCGGACCGAATTCGGTCGGATTCGAATAACTATAATCGGATAATATATTTCAAACGAAAATCATCAAAATGTGATTGAAACACATAAAAAAAAAGCTATCTATGCAATATTTCATAGAAGTTCTAATGCAAATTATAAAAATTATATCTACTGCTAATAATATGAAACTAAAAGCTATATCCTTCGTAACCATCATCACACTCCAGCACAACATAACGCCTAAGAAATATATATATAATATTATAATTGAACTTTCAAGTTGAGACTACAACACCACACTTTTCAACAAGTCATTAACTATGAATTTTGAATTAGTATAAAATCGATATTATATTATTATATATCAAAGTCTTTTTGGTGTCGGGTCGGGCATTTTTTTCAGCTTAGCGCTAGGTCATAGACTTGTTCTTTTTTTTTTTTTTTTAATTTAATTTAATTAAAAAGTAAAATGAAGAGTTTCCTAAAGATATAATGGATTGGGCCTGGCCCAAAGCCCGTATATAATCATACTCCTTGAGGTTTGTCCATTTATTATTTTCTACACTTATTTAGTTAGTGGGTCAAAAACTCAAATTTCAGTTTTAATATAATTGCTTGAAACTAATACCGATTTAATGGGCCCAGGGATCAAATTGGGATGGGCCAATATTCTCCTCCCAATATTCAAATTATTTTTTCTTAAAAAGAAATCTCAAATAAATGCCGTACACCAGATTAACAAATTCACGCCAGAAATTGCGCTCTGCACCACCAAACCGGCAAAATCACCGCCTGAAATCAAGACCAAATCACTTTTACACCTAATTCACTATGAAATTAAGCCTGAGCAAGACAAAGAACACCAAGTGGGCGAAGCCCGGGCTGCGTCGCTCATGCCTCTCCTGGCGAGATGGGTGTGTGTGTGCGAGCGAAAGTCTGCGCCCGATGGATGATACTATAAGGTTTAGAAGTTAGGGTTCAATTTTTTTCTCCTCCTTTCTTCTCCAATTTCTCGACTGGGTTTTTTATTTTATTTTTAATTAAAAAGTTGAATAAAAAAAATATAAAATAAAATATATTAAAAAATTCGGATATTCGGATTTATTATCCGGATAATATCCGATAAAATATGGGAAAACTCGAATACGGTCGGATATTATGTATTCCGAATCCGAAGTCAACTATCCGTATTCGCCCGGATACTAGTTTTTTATACCGAATTCGATACCGACCGGATACGGTTCCGGATCGGTCGGGAAATATCCGATCAGTTTTCACCCCTAAAAAAAGTAGAAAAGTAGAATGTTAAGTCGGGTTAAGTCACAAATAAGGCCCTAGTGGTGCGCTAATGCTTTGACAACAGATTGACATCTGTTGATTATGGGTGCTCATTAAAAGTGTTAATTTGATTTTAAGAAGTATTAAGATTTTAAACATATGAATTGCCTTTATTAGTTGTGTTTGTAGCGGCTTTTTTGAACAACAGATCAACATGGTGAGATTAATTAAAGCCTAGTTTTATTAATATTACATTGCCTACTTATATATCGAGCCATGGGCCCAGTCGTCTGTAGCTTCGTTGAAGCTTCATCCAAGCTTCTATAATTTGTCAAAGTTGTACTATCTTATAGATAAATGTATTTTATAAAATTATTAGTTTTTTAAGCTTATTCAAACACATCTACCTGCTCAAATTAAATTGCCATTACAGAATAATCTCTTAAAAGAAAATTCATTAAATCGATTTAACATGACATAGGTTTAATTAACTTTTTTTTTTTTTGAAACAAATTAATGAGAGAAATTTAAGTTGAAAGATTCCCATTCGGTGATATTTTTATTTATAGTTATTGAGTTATATAGTGATTTCTTTAGTCACTTACAGTTACAACATATCAATTAAGAGTCTGATTGGTAGTCCATTAATAAACTGATTGGTAGTATATTCCTTCTGACCTATTGTTAACTACTGACCCGCTATAAGTTATTATTCCAAATAAAATAATACCACCTCCCACATGTATTAAATTAAAGAGGCTTGAACATAATATTTATTACAAATTTACCCTCAAATTGACTAAGACTCTTCACCACCAAATTGACGAAGACTTCACCCATCAACACCTTCCTTCCGGCGAACTCCTCCGCCGTTCTCCGCTTCCTCACTTCCGGCGACCTCCACCTCATCCCTTCCGGCTAACTCCTCCGCCGTTCGACGCCTCCACTACTCCTCTATGTAATTAAGTTTTGTTTATAACTAGTAATTACATTAAAAACCCTCTTGCCTCGTCTTCCCAAATCCCTAAAAGTAAGGCACTGATGAATACGTACGGCATTTCCAATCGTGAAAATTAATTTATTTTACATTGCATTTTCATCATTATTCACCTCTTTTATAGGGATGTCGTGTTCCTGTTGATTATCTCCGGCGAAATTGAAACAGGTGCGTAAATGATCATGCTTCTTCTTCATTCACAGGTCTCTACTTGCCTTTTTTTTTTTATTGTAGCAAAAACTGATTTATTTAAAAAAAAAATCGAAATGAGAGAATGTATCAGTGCGCAAATTTTTCGCTTCTTCATAACTGCACTTTTGATGATAATGGTGGAGCGAATTTTGATGATATATTGTATAGAAATTGAGTTGTGATGAGGAAAAATGATATTTGGGATGTTCTTGCTTCTCTTGATCAAAATTTATTTGATGAATTGCAATTATGATGATATTGATAATGATGGGGCAATTTTTATTCATGTTCTTGAATTTTGCTCTAGCAATTTTTTTTTATGAAATTGTGTATCAATCAAAAAGAAGGATAAATTGGTCATTTTTACATGTTCATTAGTATTTTTTTAATATTTTATATCACTTTTAATACTTCATATCAATCAACATATAATATTTAACACAACTATTTTTAATAAGTTATACCAATCAACTTTATAACTTTTATTCTCTTTAAAATAATCTTGACATTAATAATTATAGTAATTTCAAAAGTGGCTATCAATCGGCCCTAAGCTTATTGTTTCTTTCATATTGGCTATGTTGCTTGGACTCTTCGCGAAACTAGAGGCGCACCGGTGTCATGGGGATCCGATATGGGTGTGACAATATACTTGAATTTAAATATAAATAATATATGTAAATTTCTAAATGTGTATTATATAGGCATATTCCTACATCCGGATCTAAATTTTAGAACCCTTTTTGCCGTAGCGTATCCTAAATTCAGGAAATTTGAGAGTCGGACTTCTAGATATGCACTCGTGTAGGACACTCGGGTCCAAGCAACATAGCATATTGGTTTAGTTTCAAAACTGATTTTAGTTAATTGACTGTTAATACAATATATTTATTTTTAATTACACTGTATATACACATGAAAGGCAGAAATTAAAGGTGATGAAGGCCCATAAACAAGTACAATAAACAGTAAGATTGCAAACGAAAAGCTGAAAATCCAGTGATGCAAAAGTGTGGGAAATTTTTATAAAGCTGGTTTTAGTAGATTAGAAACAGAATGGACCCAATTCACAATTAGAAACTCGATTATTAAAGGCGATGAGTATCCCATTATATGCATGGTTTAATAAAATATATAGTTGTAAAAAAAATTACAGTATTACACAAAATTAATATTCCATCCGTTCTACTATAAGTTTCTCCATTTTCTTTTTCATCCGTCCTACAATAAGTTTCATGTTTCTATAAATGGAAAAAAATAACACCACTACCCATAATTTTTATCCTTACTTTTCACACAATATTACAAAGAATGTCACTCACTACTCCACTCATTACTCCATATACCTTTTTCATCTTTTCCAATACCCAAAAATATTCTTCTTTTTTATTATTCCTTAAACAAAATAATAAAAAGAAATAAAAAACTTATACCGGGACGGAGAGAATATTTCAAAGGCTATAATGTATTCTCAAAGTTAGTATGAAATGATTGCTTGGCGTGACCCCTCCTTTTCACGATGTTATCATTTTAGATGAGTTAGTTTAAGTTTATGTTTTTTCATATTTTATGCTATTCCAATATTGAGGTTAAGGTCGTTGCATTAATATTGAGATTTAAATTTTAACCTTTGAATTGAGGGGAGAAGTCCCCATAGAAAATTTATAATATCCGAAAGTGGTTATACTAGTAGGGGAGATTAATTAGTTGATGAACTTATCAAATGTTTCACAAACATTTGAGTGTTTTTGCGCAATTTTTGAAGACCTGATTGACCCAATTGACCCGTAAAGAATTTATAATATTTTCTTTATCCTTTTTTAAATGTGAATATGTAAACCTGAGTATCCTCAAAATTATAGGGTTTGATTCCCTAATAAGTTATACAAACTGTTTATAAAT